>CAIIXF020000010.1:15244180-15694180 GCA_903813345.2 Owenia fusiformis
ACAACAAGGTCCAAGTGGGCCAACTGGAGCTACAGGGCAATCTGGACCTACTGGTGCCACTGGACAACGTGGTCCTAGTGGTCCAACTGGTGCAACTGGTCAGTCTGGACCTACAGGAGCAACTGGACAACAAGGTCCAAGTGGGCCAACAGGAGCAACAGGACAATCTGGACCTACTGGTGCCACTGGACAACGTGGTCCAAGTGGACCAACTGGTGCAACTGGTCAGTCTGGACCTACAGGAGCAACTGGACAACAAGGTCCATCTGGACCAACTGGAGCCACTGGACAACTTGGTCCATCTGGACCAACTGGAGCTACTGGACAAACTGGCCAAACTGGCGCAACTGGTTCAACTGGTCCATCTGGTCCATCTGGACCAACTGGATCCACTGGACAAACTGGGCTCACTGGAGCCACTGGACAAAGAGGTCCAAGTGGACCAACAGGAGCTACTGGACAATCTGGGCCTTCTGGAGCAACTGGTGCAACTGGACCATCCGGTCCAACTGGAGCCACTGGTCAAAGAGGTCCATCAGGTCCGACTGGTGCTACTGGTACAAGTGGTCCTACTGGGTCTACTGGTTTGACAGGAGCAACTGGACAAGCTGGCCCTACTGGATCGACAGGTATTTAAAATTTCCACTCAGGGAAATGTAAAAATAGTGAGAAAAACTAAGAAACTTTTAAACCTTTTCAAATTAAACTATTTAGTTAAACATTAATATTTTAATGGATGATAAGTCCACAGTTTCAAAAGTGAGCAGAATAGGATATAGTTTTTAAAGTGTGCTGTGAACTATATTGGGCTTCTTGAAAGCCCTGGTGCTTAGATATTACATTATTTGTAATTATTTTATTTATTTTTGAATAGACATTCCTTAATAACCAGTTGCTGTCGTGATACGGTTGCTATAACAAAATATGAACTTAATTTTTACATGAAATTACAAAGGTTCTGATTAGGTCAAATTAAAAGGTTTAAATTAAAATGTATTTTATATTTCTGAGCTGCCATTTCAAAGAGTATCTAACAGGAAGTAACGTCATTGACTCTAAATTTGCATTTAGCAGTATGTAAAAATGTAACAAAACATGTCCAATTTTTTTTTATTGACTTGAATTTTAAGTCCATTCATTTATAATATCTTCATTTTGTATACCCTGACAAGCCTAAGTGTGCTAAGATTAAAACAGTCAGGAGAGAGTTTCTTTTACTGTTTTATCAAACTTAAAAAAGGAATGATATTGTTGTCATTTATGCTACTTGTTATGATCAAGTTGAAGAGTCAATTGCATAAGTGTCCGCAATCTGGAAAAATGGCAGTTAAGAGAAATTGATTGCTGTATATGTTAAATTGTCACTTTTGACCATACCATATTATTTATAAAGTGTGGATAATGGATAATTGGTTTAGCAACCATATCAAGAAAGCAAAGGGTTGCAAGGAATATAAATTTACAGTTAATCTGTATCATATTCTCATATCATTTTAGGTGCAACTGGTCCATCCGGACCTACTGGGGCTACTGGATCCACTGGACCTTCTGGACCCACTGGAGCTACTGGAAGCAGAGGTCCTTCTGGACCAACTGGAGCTACTGGAACCAGGGGTCCATCAGGGCCAACTGGGGCAACTGGGCAAACTGGACCTTCTGGTGCAACTGGAGCTACTGGTCCATCAGGACCAAGTGGACCAACAGGTGCAACTGGACAACAAGGACCATCTGGTCCAACAGGAGCTACTGGTCAAAGTGGTCCTACTGGAGCCACTGGAGTTCGGGGTCCTACAGGTCTAACAGGTGCAACTGGTCCTTCAGGGCCTCAAGGCTTGACTGGATCTACAGGTCCATCTGGTCCATCTGGGCCTACAGGAGCTACTGGTCAATCAGGTCCAACAGGAGCTACAGGAGTTAGGGGTCCATCTGGCCCAACAGGTGCTACAGGACAGTCTGGTCCTACAGGTCCAACAGGTGCTACTGGTCAAACTGGTCCATCAGGACCCACAGGATCAACTGGTCAAACAGGTCAAACTGGATTGACAGGTGCAACAGGACCGCTTGGACCTACTGGTTTAACAGGTGCAACAGGGCCTACAGGTCCATTGGGTCCCACGGGATCAACTGGTCCATCTGGTCCATCTGGACCTACAGGAGCTACTGGTCAGACTGGTCCATCAGGTCCAACAGGAGCTACTGGACCTCTTGGTCCATCTGGTCCAACAGGAGCTACTGGACAATCTGGACCTACAGGACCAACCGGTGCAACAGGACAAACTGGACCAACAGGACCAACAGGATCAACTGGTCAAACAGGTCAAACTGGGTTAACAGGTGCAACTGGACAAACTGGAACTCCTGGTTCAACAGGTGCTACAGGACCAACTGGTCCATTGGGTCCTACTGGATCCACTGGTCCATCTGGACCAACAGGACTTACAGGAGCTACTGGTCAAACTGGACCATCTGGGCCAACAGGAGCTACTGGTCAGACTGGGCCTTCTGGTCCAACTGGTGCAACTGGACAATCTGGACCCACTGGACCAACTGGTGCAACAGGACAAACTGGCCCATCAGGACCAACAGGATCAACTGGTCCTACTGGACCTACAGGTATAACAGGAGCTACAGGACCACGTGGACCAACTGGTTTAACAGGTGCAACAGGGCCTACAGGACCATTGGGTCCTACTGGATCTACTGGTCCATCTGGACCAACAGGACCAACAGGAGCTACTGGTCAAACTGGACCATCTGGGCCAACAGGAGCTACTGGTCAGACAGGACCTTCTGGTCCAACAGGTGCTACTGGACAGTCTGGACCTACAGGACCAACTGGTGCAACAGGACAAACTGGACCATCTGGCCCAACAGGATCAACTGGTCCAACAGGTCCAACAGGTTCAACTGGTGCAACTGGTCCATCAGGTCCTACTGGCCCTACCGGTTCAACTGGACCAACTGGTCCCCAAGGCCCCACTGGATCAACTGGTCCCTCTGGACCAACTGGTCCTACTGGATCAACTGGTCCCTCTGGACCAACTGGTCCTACTGGAGCAACTGGTCAAACTGGTCTAACAGGACAAACTGGTGCAACTGGACCATCTGGCCCAACTGGACAAACAGGTTTGTACATTTTATGTATTTTGCTTTACACCAAATTATAGCTTACTTTCAAACTATTTGAAGAAAATATGTGTTTTATTAACAGATTCCTTTTCGAGTTTATTTACTGAGAAAAGTAAAGACTATTTAACAAAAATTACTTCTCCATTGTTATTAATAGGCACTTTCATATTTGTTAATCACACAATATAATCTTGTGTCAAGTCTTTTGGAAAATAATCCAATAGTTATGCTTGGTTAATAAATTATCATGCTATCAAGGTCTCTACCCCCATCAATTTTCATCAGTCAATCAAATTTGTATTAATGAATTTCATTTTGCATCACAGTTGGGATCTGAATTCTCTCTTTATAGTAGGGTCTCAAGCTCCATCTTGAAGGTTTGCTATTTAGATTTCAAAATACATAGCGGAGCACTTTTGGTAGATATTGGATTACATCATTTTTCAACCCATTGATAATAATTTTTCTAACTATTTCAGGTTCTACTGGACCAACTGGTTCACCTGGTTCCACAGGAGCAACTGGTCCTACAGGTCTCACTGGTATAACTGGTGCCACAGGACCCACTGGTCCTGCTGGTCCAACTGGATCCACTGGCCCCACCGGACCTGAAGGATCAACAGGAGCTACAGGTCCAACAGGTCAAACTGGATCAACTGGTGCAACTGGACCCACTGGTCCAACAGGAGGAACTGGGGCCACTGGTCCCACTGGACCTTCCGGACCTACAGGATCAACTGGCCCTACAGGACCTGAAGGATCAACGGGAGCAACTGGTCCAACTGGTCAAACTGGATCTACAGGAGCAACTGGACCTACTGGTCCTACTGGAGGAACTGGTGCTACTGGACCAACAGGTCCAAGTGGTAGTACTGGAGCAACTGGGCCTACAGGTCCCACAGGTTCAACTGGTCCAGTGTCTGATGATGTCAATGAGTGTCTTGTTAACAATGGTGGATGTTCACAACTTTGTGTAAACACATTCTTCTCTTACTATTGTGACTGCAGCCCAGGATACCAACTTGAAACAATAAATGAAGACAATTGTGTCGGTAAGTGCTCCCAAGGAACCAGTTTTCATGGATAAATAAATGTTGAGAACTGATCTTTTGTCCTTGAATTGTAGATATTGTTTATATCTTATTTTTATCAGGCAAGGTTGAAAAATAATCTTAGATAAGTTATTAGATATTAGAAAATTGGTGCAATTTTTCTGAAGATCATGAGAGTTGGGAAAGATTTGTCAAAGAATAGCCTTTGTTACAAATTTACATTTTTATGAATCTATATTCCATGTCATAGAAAGGTTAACTGTTTTAGCATTGTGGATTAAAAATTCAATCAAAAACTTTTAATTCAATATGCCTGTATTTTTGATTGATTGTAATTTGATTTTTGTACTGTTGTATTTATAAGTAAATGATGAAATAAAAAAAATAAAAAGATATAAGATATTTCATCATTTATTAATCTTTGTTGTGTTGATATCCAGGATATTTTTCAATGAAAAATGTTTGTGTTCATTTTCAGCCGATACTCAATTCTGCAGCAAGGTATATAGAGCCCACGGATTTGTTGACGCATGTTTCTGTCAATCCCGACTTTCGGATGATGTGATACCATTAAATGGAACCAATTGTTCAAGTAAGGCCTTGATTTGCTCATTTTTGCTCCTTTGTTTGGGCATCTCTTAGTTAGTCACATATTTTTTTATTTCAAACTATTATACATTCATTTTTCAATTCTGAATAATAGACAGATTTGAGATTATTTTATTTATTTTTATATTTGTCTTATAAATTGAATATATGTTCTTTATTTCAGACTATGATGAATGCTCATATCAAAATGGCCGCTGTCAGCATTTCTGTAATGATACCGAGGGAAGCTATGTCTGTACATGCAGAGACGGTTTCGAACTCTCAGAAGATGAACACGAATGTACAGGTATGTCCACATGGGAACTCTTCCATCTCACACTTTTATTTAGTTCCAAAATAATTGCTGTGTTTATGGAAATTGGAATCTATAAAGTGAAATGTTTTTGATTCTAATGATAAAGTCTATGTGATGTTCCTTTGAAAATATCTGTTGGATAAAAGAGAATCCCCAGATGATATTTTTGTAGATGATACCAAAAGACGAAATTTAGTTGATAAAATGAATATAAAATATACTTTATAACAAGCTAGTATTCATCTGTGTAGATTTGGATAAAATTTACACTGCACTAGAAGAGACAAACTGTTAATAAATATGCTTGATAATGTGGCTTAAAGTTAATGTAACCTCAATAATACATGTCATAATATGTGCTATTTTATATTAATGTTAATATGTATTGATATGCTATACTTTGAACCTTGACATGATTTGAGCTTATGGGTATTCCATGTTAACCTCCCAAAAATCAACCACTTGCAAAAATACCACCATCAGAAATCTTAAGAGTGATAATTTTAGATGTGTTCACAAATCATATAATTAAATATAAATGGAGACCAGGGTTGCTAAAGTACAATAATCAAATCAATTATCTATTTTTATTTTAAAATGGAACATCCTGAATGTTAACATGGAACATCCTGAATCATAACATGAAACATCCTTAATATGTTAAAATGGAACATCCTGAATGTTAACATAGAGCATCCTGAATGTTAACATAGAGCATCCTGAATGTTAACAAGGAACATCCTGAATGTTTACCTGGAACATCCTGATTGTTTACATGGAACATCCTAAATGTTTACCTGGAACATCCTGAATGTTTACATGGAACATCCTGAATGTTTACATGGAACATCCTGAATATTTACATGGAACATCCTGAATGTTTACATAGAACATCCTGAATGTTAACATGGAACATCCTGAATGTTTACATGGAACATCCTGAATGTTTACATGGAACATCCTGAATGTTTACATAGAACATCCTGAATGTTAACATGGAGCATCCAGAATGTTATCATGGAACATCCTGAAGGTTAACATGGAACATCCTGAATGTTAACATGGAGCATCCAGAATGTTATCATGGAACATCCTGAATGTAATCACGGAACATGCTGAAGGTTAACATGGAACATCCTGCATGTTTACATGGAACATCCTGATTGTTTACATGGAAGATCCTGAATGTTAACATGGAACATACTTATTCATATGCTGATTTAAAACACCATACTAATGCTCATTTCTAAGTGACTGGTGCACATTTTTAAACTTATTCAAAAGTGATTAGTTTTAAGTTTATTTAAATGTGACTAATGTACATTCCTAAGCTTATTTAAAAGTTACTAATGTAGATTTTTCAGCTTATTTAAAAGTTACTAGCCTTTGTTTCTTAGCTTATCTCTAAATCAGATATTTTACTCTTTCTAATCAACCTATCCCTTTAACTGAACGTATATGCACATATATTTTATCTGTACTAATTGTTAACCTAAGGGGCAAATGTGACTCGGGCATTACCTGTTTCATGCCCTGTAATGCCACCTATACCTGTAAAAACAATTTATTTAAGATCTGATACTAATGCCACATAGAGTATGCTGCAAATCAAACCTAACACATATGAGTACTTAGAAAGTTTATTAACCAGAAAATGTTTGAAATAACCTTTAGGCGAGCACTCCATTAGTATACTGGACTTGCACCTTTAATATATGGTGTTTGCAACATGTGTTTGTTTTAAACCAAATGGTTGTTTGCATCATGTGTTTGTTTTAAACCAAATGGTGTTTGCATCATGTGTTTGTTTTAAACCAAATGGTGTTTGCAACATGTGTTTGTTATAAACCAAATTGTGTTTGCAACATGTGTTTATTTTAAACCAAATGGTGTTTGCAACATGTGTATGTTTTAAACCAAATGTCCTACTAATAAATAGTATTTGAGTAATACAAGTTTTATTAATATTTTAGGTACACAAAGACATAATATACGTACTATACAATATTATTTTTTGATTTTGAGAAGTTAAATATTTCTGCATGCATGCAAATTTCAATGTTTTCATGAAACACATATTTAAATGAACTTTTCAATTTGTAATCGATGCCTGCATGATTGGTTAGAATAGTGGTATGGGTTGTTTTTGCTTTTTTGCTTTAATTTGATTGGTTATTTCAGACATCGATGAATGCGCCCGCAACACAGATAACTGCGGGGCGGATGAAACCTGCGTTAACACAAATGGCAATCATATATGCATTGCATCAACATTTGTTAGCAATGGACTTGATGGTACCCATTCTAGTTGATATCACCTCCCTATTGTGTCCACCTCACCTCCTCTATTGTTCACCTCTTCTGTTTACCACATCTTTCCACCTCACCCTTGTGCACCCACCTGTTCTCTCGTTTAAACACTTTCCTCATATTGCAAAAGTCGAAAAATCTGCGTTTATCATGTGATGAAAGTGTGTAAACGTTTTAGATAATATATGTTTGTTTTTATTTAGATGTGTGTTTATTAACCATGTTATATTTGTTTGTACACAGACATAAATGAATGCCTAATTGAGGGTGTGTGTGAGAGCCCAGCATTGTGTTTGAACACGCATGGTAGCTTCCATTGTGTTCGATTGAATTTCGGATTTGGAGGTTTGTTTTGGGCGGTTGATAATGCATGCAGCATGCCACGTGTGATACATGCTGCCTAGGGGAAGGATTTAGAGACTTCAAAGCAATCCAATGCATGCACTTATAATGTTCTGCTTGCTTCACAAATCCCAATATCTAGTACAGTACCCCCAGCAGATTTTTAGGCAAAACTGCAAGGTTTGGAGTAATTCATAGTGTCCCTCTTTATTGATTGTATTTCACATTTGTACCCCATTGCAGACATAAATGAATGCCAAATACAAGGCGTGTGCGAGGAGACCGCACTGTGTATGAACACACATGGTAGTTTCCATTGTGTGACACTCAATTTTGGATTTGGAGGTTTGTTCTGGTTTTTTAATGGACCAGCTGGAGAGTGGTGCTTTTTCATATAATACCTGATCTCTTGAATGTACATTGTTCAATATATTGCTTAGCTTTAGATATGCTTATAGTTGTCCCTATAATGTTGTAGTGGGATACCTGTAGTATGCAATGCAATCTTAAATCACCCTGTAGAAGTAGTTTACCCTGAATCGTCCTATATATTCAACAAATCCAGGATTAGCACATTTTGGTGGGCTAGAATTTCCTCAACTCCCTGATTTCAAATTGTCTTAACTGGTACAGATCATGCATGCGAAAATACCAGATTTTGAAAATTGACTAATACCTGCTAACTCGGTCAGTTTTTAAGTAAATGCTTGGAATAAATTCAAATTTTACTGGCAATGGAGAACTTGTGACAACTTTAATAGTCTAGTCTAGTCTGGTCAGGTAAGTATGGTATGATAACTAGCTTATCATTTAAACACCTTTTTTATATATACTCATCCAACCCTAAAATGTGTGTCACTAACTATATTTGGAGTGTTCTGTCATCAAATGTACTATATTCTAAAATATTCTGTCTATATTCTGGAATTGAAGTTTGAATTGAGTTTTCAGACAAAACAATACTTTCTGATTTCCCATTGTTTCAACGGAGTTCAAGTCCAAATGATCAGAACTTAATTTTAGCTGGATGGTCCGGGTGTTTTTTTGTCATATTTACAATTCAACATATAATTGATATATCTCTGGAGATTGACAAAATTGTTAATTGTAAAACATATTGGGGTAGAAATAATTTCTGCAAAATGCTTATTTGATCAATTTTACTACTTTTCCAGACTTAATATAAACACTGCAGTTGCCATGGAGATTTCTTGGGTCATATTTGACTAACTGTAATGTTTCGGAAGTTTAATAAAATTGAATAAAATTTCCAACATATACTCTACTGTCTCAGGTGTATAGTTGTTGTATTAGATGATGAAGCAATGTTTATGCTGTAAACTGCATGGTCTTATAGTCTTATTGTATGACACTTATTGTTTAACACTTATTGTCAAGCACTTATTGTATAGATCCTTGGTGTATGTGCTGCATGCCTCTCTCTCCTTGCTGATGTTGCTTTAAATGTAGTTGTTATTGTATTAAATTATAGCCTAGCCTATATCTAGGTCTACTTGTGAATATTATAGATAAAAACATTTATATACCAGTTAAAATGCCAAACTTCTGTATATTGTACCTCCTAGTCATATTTTTTATTAAATATTTCAATTGTATTTGTTTATGTAGCAATTTAGATATAACAAATTTAATTAAGTATTTTTGCTTTCATTTATAAAAGTTTAACAATGATTTATTTAGAAGTAAAATCCTTTAGTGCAAATATGAATAAATACGCTCTACAAAATTTCACATATTCTGTATTAACGAGAATATTTATTTTTCAGCTGCTCCGCAAGGTCAAGTAGGTGCAGGATTACCAGCCAACGTTGCTGTTCAAGTTAGCACTTTAAATACAACAGTAATAGGGGTTGTAGCCTGGGCCGTCATCATGACCATAGCATTAGCATTAGTAGCAGTAATTGTATGGAGAAAGTTTAGAAAAACTGGTTCGCAGGCAAGTGATGAAAGCACGATTGGTTCACAATCCGAACCAAGCGAATCTGACAATAGCTCCTTAAGTGGGTTTACAATAGATGGATTCTCAGGTGAAGACAACCCAAATTTTAGCCCTGATGCAGCTGATGCACCAGCTGCATCACCATCTGATGTCCATACAGTATCTAATGAAACTAACGCAGATATTGACATTGTTGGTACCAGAATGTGACAGTACAAGCCCACTACCTTGCAGTTTAAAGAAAATATATAGAGCATCCAGGTCTGAAGTTGAAGTGCAACTTGACCACCCGGAGTATGTAATCTCAAGGACGTTTCTTCAACATTAATACACACACAACGTCACTGGAACTAACACCCCGGGCTATGTCTTGTTAAAGCATAATAAAAACACTGACAGTAAGCGTTATCTCGAGGGCTGTGGGATGATTTCCCACTGTTTGTTGTTACTGATTTGTTGTGTTATATTTAATTCAATATAATGCCCTGTTAAGTGTTTGAATACGTAGGATTGTTACAAGGGTTTCGAGAATAGTTAATGATATTTGAATTTTTCATGGTATAACTTGTAATGAGTGATATCACTGTTTGTTGAGTTTAACTTGTTGTTTATCATAAATGTTACTGTATAGGATCACATGGTGTACATATTCAGATTATTGTATATAAAAGCATATATAGCTTGTCATACTTCTCGTAACCCTTGTATCGTTCCAGTGAGAGAACTTGTTATGGTTGGACAATGGAAGCACGTCACTATTGTTAAGGGATTGATCGTTTTCGGTCTCATTGAAATATTAAATGTATAAATGTATAATAAAGTTCGGAATGGTGCAAAGGAGTCTTGCCAAATGGTAAAGTTTAACATTTCCAACGATTGGATCCACAAAATTTCCATTCAAGGAGACCCCTTCTGTCAACAACAATTTTTCATGGTGCCAGTCTAGTCATTTAGACCACTCATACATTTAGTGTGTTACTGCACCTCATTGCAGGAGTCTTTAAGTTCAGGTACTCCTTTCAAAGTTTTCATCAGTTTCATTTGACATCTTTTAGCAATGATTTGAAGGGGTCTCCGGGCGCAGACTCCTCCATAGTAGTATAACTAATTAGTGTCTTCCATCTGTAGTATCATCATACCATATATGGTTTGATGAAACATTCTTTATCACTGCCAAATAGAACAGCGGCCTTCATGTATAATGCGTGTGACAAATCTTTGAATAGACTTGATATGAAATGAGCCACTTCCATCAATGGATTTCATTAGACAGCAGGGTCTTTTGTCTCTTACACTCATTATAGACATCTTAAAATTGATACTTCAATGATCACAAATGGTATTTTCCAGTATTTTGCCCACTCATAAATCAGGATGAGAACGGCAATTTCAGAAGATTTCAAACTTCTTTCAGGACATTCTTCCACGAAAGGGAATGATCTTAATCAATAATTGTATCATATTGACTTTTTTCCAGAGATTACCAAATTGAGATTATTTAAGAAACTCAAACAACTATCTGATCAGAAAAATCTGTCCAAAGTAAAGCTATATGGTGATTGTAAAGTTTGTAAAATATTAAGATTGTGAATTCGTTTTATATATATATTGAATCTGCTGTAACACTGTGCAAAGATGTATTGTATTTATATATCTGTGAAAATACTCCACTATTGTCATGATTCTCTCAGTTCTGCTATATTTATATTCTCTTTCTGTCTAGATAATATATATCATATGTATACATTATATTAGTAGCTTTTGCTTAACATATGAAATTTCCATCTAACTTAAGACTTACATGTATAAGGCGCCCTAAACTTATTTTTCTATATAAATTTTAATATCCAAATAAATCATTGGGTAACTTGTAACCATGGCAACTTGGTCAGGAAGTACTTATGTGATTTTAATAAAGAAATTTTAAATTAAAAAAATAAAGTAGCAGTTTGTGTTTTGTTTAAGGACATCTGAAGTTTTAAAGAATGAAATGTTATTCCTCAATTGCCTTTTATTCCTCTTAAAGAGTTCTTCCTTTATATTTTAGCTGCATGATATCCAATGAGCAAACTTTTTATATGTGTAGCTTAAATCTATGCATTCCTGAAAGCATGGTTCGGATAGTATATTGGTGTAATGATGACTGAATGGTACATACTAAATCATTTCCATAAACGGAGTATATACCACCCTCCACTTTTTCGTACATTAGGTTGCAGTTGTATATTACGGTAAGGTAGCATATTTTATTAATGCTGATAACAGCCGGGCAGCAAGACCCCTGGTTTCAATTGTCTACATTGTTTGGCATTAAAATGTGGTGTTCTTACGCGGAGAGAAAGTAGTTCGTTAATTGGATTTCTATAAAAATGACAGCCTGTTTCAAACTAAGTTAAAGGGTATTAGCAAAAATTTTAAATGTATATTTATCCAATATTATGTGAGAGTGTAGTCTCAAGCGTTGGTCTGATGTATATGCTCCGTCGAGGGTAGTAATCAATACTATATTTTACGTTTTTGCTTTAGTAATTGTGACTTGAAATGGTGTTTTCAACAAAAAAGTTGAAAATCTGACAAACTTCTGTTTGCCACGACAGACATGCGTGATTGTTTCAATATTAGCAGCGTAGATCAGGCATCTTAAGCTCAACAATTCTGTGTAATTTCAGGAATTATGATAATATATTTAGCGTGTTACAAGCAATTCAATTTTCGAAATGAGATATCTCAGAAATTTCTGAAGAAAATTTTTGTTGAACGTTAGCGGATTAATATATCGTGACGTCACGGATTTTAATGCTAACAATGGACTTGAGGGGCTTGCTGCCAGGCTGATAATGCCACTGCTGGAAGCCCAAAAAAGGCATTAAAGAACAAGAATGGTGATATTTGAGCAACCTGTCTTTAGCATATTCTAACTTTACTCTGGACATTTTCCAACCAAGGATACCAATGAGTCCAGGGTCCCAATTTGTGGACTATTATGACAAAATTAATTTTTTGCGAGATGGAAATTCATTTAGTGTTACATCCAGTTATTTTGTGTATTTCAATCTAAATTCGAATTCAGACCCTTCCGTTCGAGGAAATATTCCAGGGTGAAAAATTTTGAATGTAAATGGTTCTTAAAGAGGAACATGAGAGAAATGTTTCAGTACAATCATCTATACAAATATATTTGTAACAGAAAAATACGACAATCCTACAAGATCCTATGACAAATAATATTGGAAATATAGCAAATAAGATGTAACGATACAGTGAACCAGTGAAAATAAAAGCAACAATATTCCAGTACATGATATTTAAAAGGCGTCTATATCAAAATATGATATTCCTTCTGGGTAATTTCTTTCGTTAGAGCAATTCATAATACTTTATTTGTATTTGAAGTTCATTGTTTTCCTCAAATATGTCTTGTGCCTTGAGATTTACACTACTGTACAGGGTGTCCCGAAAGTATGGGCCCCCCCCTAGGCAGACATATACCAATGTCTCCATAGTATGCGTCATATATCATTTTAAAGCTTATCCAAAGTTACATTGATTCACCAAGTATCATGGTTCAACTCTCAAATGTGAAAAAATTACAAGCATTTCAAAATTTAGTGTTTGGTCAAAATTAAGTTAAATTTTACACCAAATCACTAGTCAATGTGTCCTCCCGGGCCATCTTAAAAGCAGCAATTCTTTACGGGTCGGATGAATATTGAGTTGGAAAAAGAGAACGGTGACTCTAAGGAAACTCTTCTAAAGTCCCTTAACAGGTTTTAAGAGGGTTATACAATTCCACACCCCTATTTGAAGGGCTTTTAAGGTCATATCTGAAAATAATTGCTGCTGTTAACATGGCCAAGGGGGGCACATTGACTAGTAATGTGGTGTAAAATTGAACTTTATTTTGACAAAACACTAACTTTTAAAACGACTGTAACTTTTTCCCATTTGGGAGTTAAACCATGATACTTGGCAAATCAATGTAACTTTGGATAAGCTTTAAAATGGTATATGACACATACTATGAAGACACTGGAATATGTCTGCCTAGGGGGGGCCCCATACTTTCGGGACACCCTGTATACTTCTATATTACACGTTACCTTTGATTAGTGACCCACTGAAATGTGATCATTCCCCTAAACAATTGTCAAACTGAGATGGATGTTTCTGCATGTCATGGTAAGCAGTAAGATGATAAAGCAAATATAACAGACACACTGCACATTTATTTTATGAGCCAGGACACAGAAAAAGGGGTTCAATCTCAGATTTGTTCAATATTTTGAGCCATGGCTAATGTCCTAACAATTCCTCTTTGCAGATATAGACAAAAAGACAGATCTGAATTTAGCACATTTTCCTCTAAATCTTGGGTACATTTTTGGATTTGTAGCACAATTTTAATTTTGTAAGACCGGTTTTCCTGTGTTGAGGCTCATAATAATTCATTGAATCACTCTTCACAAAGCTGTGGTTTCCGCCTTATGTTCCTCGTTTTCCACATTTACATTTCCATGAATCAATTTCCGTCTTTCTTGAGTGGTGCCATCAATTACAACTAAGCCATCTTTTACAATAATTTCATCCATTTGTGTGTCCATACGATCTGGTAATGTTCCATTGGCTTTCACATGGCCATTCTGAGATCTTGTGGATTTCCGCCACGACCAATCTTGTACAATGTCCTCCAGTGGCTTATTAAGGGTCTCCGGGAGCAGACAAATCAAAACTGCACACACAAGAGCAAAGCTGCCAAACAATATAAAAGGAATGGGTTCTCCAAATTTGGTCTGAAAATAAAATATTGGAATTCTAAAGTCATAAATCTGAATCAAAAAATGTGTGTGAGCAACCACTGTATTATTCTTGTGGGGGTCATGTGTTAGCATTTCAATTTCCAAATTTGAAAACTGCTCTAGACTTTGGATATCATTTTTTAATAATTTTCAAAGGGAGCATATTTTGATTTATTCTCAATGTTCATTGATATGGCTTGTATCAGAATGACCAGTAATCAAACCCTCATATATTAACTGCTAAAACTATCACGGTCATTTTAACTTTTAACTTTATATCAACTTACTAGAAAGACTATCTGTGGAGCCACTATACCCCCAACTCTAGCAGACATTGAACAGGCACCAACTCCAATGTTCCTGTAAAATAAACCAATTCTATTCAATTTACTTAACTGGGAGCCCTTGCTAAAATGGCTAGATAATTTTGATAAATTAACACAAAAAATCATACATCAAAATATGTATTATTGGTCTACGTTTGGTTTATGATTTAAGATATTATGTTACTATGACAACCATTACTTAAATTCTATTATTAAGATAGTAAAATGATAAAAACTGGCAGAAATATTCTGGTATCCATGAGGTATAATCTTCATCATGTGACCAGAGTCTTGATTGTTCAAAACAGGGCAGAATGAGAGAGAAGACAGTGTACCTTATCAATGTGGGGAATAATTCAGCTGCAATAATTTGTGAAGCTGCCCAAGCTCCAGAAATCCCAGATTTGCCAAGCATGGCCAGGACAGTCACAAGAACACTCAATTCTTCCAGTTTACCTGCAACATATATATTAGAATCAAAATCTTATGAGGAATTCGTAGTGAACACAGTAAATACACTGGCAAATAAGACATTATATTAAAGAAACACATTTTTTAAGATGATGTATACATAAATCTGTTTGATTAAGTTCCCCCTCTTAAATGTTTAGGGGCCTAGTTTTAACTTTTGCCTTTACATGTTTATGCTCTATAGGGCAAGTAAATACTACAAAGGTGAGAACTGATCCCAAGAGGATCATCTACACATTCAAATGTAATTTCGCTTACGAACATATAGCTTGACCACCCTATGAGGATATTTAATGGCCATAAAGTGGATGGCTAAGAAAGTAGCTTTCGAAGTGGCAGAACGGAATCTTTACACTCACTGACTTTTGCAACTTAACTGACCAATGAAATAATCAAATATTAAGTTTATTCACAAGTGTTAATGTCTAACAAATCATCAAAAACATAGTTCGATTAAAATGATCTAGACAGGAATGATGCATAAACTACATCAAAAATCATGATGTTTGACTAACCTGCTAAATCAATAAATAAGATAACGAAGCAACTTAGGCCTCCTATTGACAGTAGTATAAATATTGTTTTCCTTCTTCCAATTCTGAAAGTACAAAAAAGTTGTAAGAAAATGTTTGAATAAAATACTATAAAATACAGTTAGTATACAGAGTGAGCTATGACATGGCATTAACAAGGAAGTTTGATATGTAATGATTTTGAGTGATATCGTTTTTATTAACACATTGTTGATATTTGATATCTGCAAGTCCAAGGATGATATAAAGGGAAATGCTCTAACACTGGGTTTAAATCACAAGATTACAATCAAATCTTCAATTGCCCTCTCCCCAGGGTTCCATATGCACGGAGAAATTGGCTTTCAGGCACGGAATTGTAGAATTTTGAATTCTGATCAATTCCTGGGAAATTTTATGCAGAACTAACATATTTTCTAAAGGTATGAACAATCAGCCTAACTTGGTAATTTGATATTATCTGGAGTAAAATTCCTTGTGGAAATCAACCACAAATAGCCAAAAACTAGCTATCACACAGTCATTTTAAATAGAGTTGAATGGTTCTGAATAGGGATGAGACAAATCAATTTTTGGTTGGATAAGACCTCAGCCAAAATCAGATACAGAGCGGTCAAAAAAAGGAAACCCTTGCACTATTTTCCTCATATCTTTTATCATTTTAAGAAATAACTCCCTCACATTTGTACATTTCATTTCATTTTCAATTGACTTACATATCTCACACAGACACCATACATCATTTATTTTCCTACCGGCCTACTATATTTCATGACCATCATACTGATAGTCAGGTAGGAAATTGAATAATGTACAAATGTGTCAAATCTCAGGATAGATTTCTTAAAATGACAAAGATAAGAGGAAAATGCAAGGTTTCCATTTTTTTACCACCCTGTACATGGATTGAAAAATGTTCAATATGAGTTCTGAGATCGTCATTCCACTATGGTAATATCATGGGCGTAGCGCCCGGTACGCTGGGTACGCACAGGCGTACCAGATGGTTGCAAATTCGCTCCAAATACAACCAAATTTCAACATTTTCCTGGGGGAGAACGCCCAGACCCCCCCTGAATGCTTGTTTTTTTGTTTCTCTCTACTCTTGCTCCCATGCGGGCTCTCGTGGTGGTATACTACTTAGAAAAAGAGCGCTACACCTATGAATACATACATGTAATACGTACCTGTTATTTATTGCTAAGACTAGAAGTAGAGCTGGTATCTCAACAAGACCAGATATGAAAAAATTCAGATAACGACTTCCTGAGAGATTTTTCACATTTAATGACAGCCCATAGTATGTTGAGCTGCACACAAACCTAGAAAATAAAGAGAAACAGATTACAGAATATGAAGGACCAACAGTAGTAAGTAAAATATTTGGAGTGTACTGTGATCTTACTTATGCTATAAAGAGGAAGGCATATAGGCAAAGCATATACTGTAAACAAAAGTAGGTAAACAAATACATGTAGATTAATCAATATGAATCAAATAGAAATTACAGCAATGGAAATACACAATACAAAAGGCTGTGATGTGTACTTGTATATCTATGTATGAGTGCCCACTAAAAAACACAGGACTCCTTCAAGGAGAGGTTTCTGGATCTTTCTTCCCCAATCGATCATGTAAATTACAACCTTACATATACGGAATATGCCCCAGAGGGGTTGCTCACCTTCATTCATCAAAATTCAGGTATCATAAAAATTGCATCCATGAACAAAACATGTTTTTCAGTTCTTTGGGTCAGGTTCACATGTAGCTCTAAAGCTCTACTCACCATGCATAACAAATAATGAGCGTGCATTTTGTCGTGGTAGGACTCCTAAACAAATCTATATAACTGTACTCCTCCCTTGTCTGTTTCTTCTCTTTCTCCTTGAAAAACAGTAATTGAATTCTTGTGGTTTACTCTAATGACTGAACTGTATATTATATGGCTAAGGATTAAAGGTAGTTAATAAGGTGATACTTAGGTGGTTCAAAAAGTTTTGCAGTTGATGCCATAACTTCAAGGAAAATAGGACTTTTACAATGAAACTTGGTACACATATGTGTTATACATTTATACATTATATGTTAAATTTTGGAATCTCAATTTTGATTGGTTCTTGAGATAAGGTTGCTATGGTAACCAGAGTGGTGGGTACCATGTTCAACCCGAAATTACGTTTTTCCAAATAGTTTTTTTGCTTGAATAAACTCTTTGCAAGTGGCAATTAGCAGGTGTAAGTGTCTTTGTGTGGCTATTTTTCTTCAAATTCAAAGAACAGACATATTTCATTAGAGGAAATAAGTGATTTACTGGATATATCTAAGGGGTCATGCCATACAATTGTCACAAAGATCTTGAAAAAGCGGTATGTTGCAGCAAAGTGGGTTCCAAAGTTCCTCACAGTGGAGCAAAATGAAGCACGTCTTGCAGCATCTAGGCAATTTCTGGATACGTTTTGGCATAATTTCCAAATGCTCCCTGAGCCAGTTCATAAGTATCTTGCAAAGTCTTGCCATTTTGAACCATGCACTGTATCAAATTTCTATGCTTCCATTTCATCAATTTGGTTGGTGTGGAAACATCTGCCATTTTGAAAATTTCCTCACTTTTCCATCTCAATTTTTCAACTGGGTTTTGGACAGTATACATCACAAAGGAACTTATCGTGTCACTTGTCTATTGTGATGTCATAGAGACAATTAGAAAAATTGAAGAATTTGAAGAAAAATAGCCACCCAAAAACACTTATACCTGCTAATTGCCACTTTACAAAGAGTTGATTCAAGCAAGAAAACTATTTGGAAAAACGTAATTACGGATTGAACATGGTACGCACCACTCTGGTTACCATAGCAACCATATCTCAAGAACCAATCAAAATTGAGGTCCCAAATTTTAACATATAATGTATAAATGTATACCACATATGTGTACCAAGTTTCATTGTAAAAGTTCTATTTTCCTTGAAGTTATGGCATCAACTGCAAAACTTTTTGAACCACCTAAGTACAATGTTCATTTGTAAAGGTTTGCATTATTTATAAAAAGTTCTTTCAAGGTGATATGAGAATTTTAAATGGCTTTTTAATAAAGTTTTTATTTGCTAGTTAAACTAGAAAAACAGCAACTCCATGGAGTAGCAAATCCCACCGAACAAAACATATTATGCTTATTATAGCTAGTGCAAATGTTGAAATGTTTGTGCACTTTGTGATAGATTATACCATTATACCAATTATACCATTGTGAACTAGGCATCATCATATAAAATTTGAACCAAATCCGTTCACTATATAAGTTATCAAAGATTACGTTTTTTACGAAAATTGGCCGCCATCTTGAAATTCAGCCGCCATCTTGGAAATTATTTCTTGAACAGAGCTACTGTGTCCCTAGGCATAATCATATAAAATTTCAACCAAATCTGTTCACTGGTATTTGAGTTATCAAAGATTACGTTTTTTACGAAAAAATTGCCGCCATTTTGAAATTAAGTGGCCATCTTGAAAAATGTTTGTCGAACATAGCTACTGTGTCCCTAAGCATCATCATATAAAATTTGAACCAAATCCGTTTACTGGTATTTGAGGTATCAAAGATTACATATTTTTACGAAAAATGGCCGCCATTTTGAAATTAAGTGGCCATCTTGAAAATCTCTTTTTGTGCGAAACTCCTTTGTCCCTAGGCATCAGCATATAAAATTTGAACCAAATCTGTCAACTTGTATTCTGGGCTTTCAATTGCAGGGGGCGAGTGTCCAAAATCGCCGTTTGTTTTCGTTAATCCGCCGTTTTGATTTGTTAGAAGTCAAATATTGTCTAAGTTTTGAGGGAAAATTAAAAGTCTTCTACAGACTAACCTTTATTTTATTCAGCGATCTTGTTTTGCACTTCCTTGTCTATGATTTGTTCCTCAGTTTCGAAATGCACTGGAACTCACTATAATCGTAAAGATCACTTGATCTCATTATAGTAGTAAACACCGTCCAATTTTTTACCCGTTTGGGCTATGCATTTTAGACCACTATCATGTGCATGATAATTCAAATTCCATCCTTTGGTATAATCAGAGTTGGTTATTTTCCACTGGACATGCAGTTACATGTATATGATTGATATAACTCTGTCCAACCAGTCACACTACAGTCTTTCCAATGGGTGTAAAATTGTGTTAATCAGTTAAAGGCCCCATATAAAATTTATCCACTTTGGCTTATATTGTTGTCTTATCCAATGTTATCAAAGTGTGAAATGTGAAAATTTTTATTAATTTCAAAAATGTTTTTGAAGGACTTTTTGTTCAAAATATCGTGAATTTATTTAAAACTAACTTTAAGTGGTCACACTTATCCTTTAAAGCGATAATTCACACCGATGCATAGCAATCATCCTCACTTGTTTTTTTGCTGACAAAATCAAGAAAATTGGTTGATAGATGAGCGAGCAATGAACTCATCCATGCATGAAAGTGGTTCAGGGAAAGATGCATTTCAAAATTTTAATTCTCATAGAAACCAATGGTAAAATAATATTAAAAACATAATATATTCATCCTTTTAACCTGGTTAGACAGTCAAAATTGGTTTATTTTTTAAGTTTAGCATATTTAGAAAAGATTGACATTGAAAAATGTTGCCACCTCAGTGATGTCACGATGTGGTCACTTAGGTTGAAAATATTTTCGATATGCTAAATCATTGAATTGGCACATTAGATATAACATTTTTAACATAGTGTGTCCGTTTTTCAATCTTTATACTGGTGTTAAAAGATATAGAGGTTCTTATATGAGTACCTGTGCAAGATCGTCCATTCTTGATGAGCTTTGATAATTCTTCTTTATCGAGTCACAGACGAGATAAAGAAACATTATCAAAGCGACTGTCGGATAAATTATAAATGTAGTTTCGCACAGGTGTCAAAGGAACCAAACAGTGAACCCCGCTTTCCCGAACCCGAGGATTCGCCTCGCATGCCTTCGACTCTTTCTCAAGATTTGGGCCCCATATTGTACCCCTACCTTATCATCCTAGTGTCTCGTTTATAACACCCTTGTAATTACAATGCGAAGTTACTTAAGCATGATAAAAAGTATATGTGTGGATGGGGGGGGGGGAGGTTTGACCCCCGGTTACCAAAAGCTGGGACATGTATACCTTTATATACTCAACCGGCCAAGTATTAATAGTACAAAAGGGAGAAAAATTCCATCAGGTCCATAATTCTACACGTTCACGTACAAGTTTAAAAAACGTGTATCTTAAATTTATTTAGAACTACGCCTTTATACCAGCGACACACTTTCACAGGTGCGTCTTTACAATGAAACACAATAACGAAAATTGCAACTTTAGGATCTTGAAAACAGTTGCAATATCCTTCCTGGTTAGAATAGGTTTCCATGTACAACTAAAAACACTATATAAAATAACTATCTATACACCATCAATGCAAATATATGCTTATGCGGGATGCCACATTCATTGCAACACACCTGTCTTATGAGGGTAATTTCTTATATTGAGAAGTTTATCATCTATTGAAATTAAATACTTGTAGCTACAAAAGGCGAATTTGTTTGAGCAGTCCTTGCTCAATATATTATAAAGAAAACAATATTTACAACATGGTATCCTTAGTACACTGTTCAATTTGGAATTCCGAAGCTAGCCAAACATCAGCATTCTAACAAAGATCATCAAAAAAGGATTTTATCAAAGTCTTCCATGCAAATGAAGGTGCGAATTCACATTAACACATTAAGTTGAGATCCACAATATGTTATCAAATGGTTAAATGCGCAAAATGTGTAGATATGTTTTCCTTAATAATGTGTGAGGAGGCCTTTCAGGCAATTTTCGAAAGCGAAGTGAGAACAAGTTTGGTGTAGAGGGGAGGGGGATATCTCCCACCTCGGTCTCTCTCTAATGCCTAGGCCACATATGCAGCGGGCGCTGGCCGATGAGTAGTCATCGGCCGATTTCTAAATCAGTTTCGACAAAATTTTAGATACAAAACATGAAGGTACAACAAAGTAAAAATTTTAAGACAATTGGTGTATATTTAACAAAATACCAGCACCAGTCCTGTAACTTTTGGAACACCCTGGACCCTCTGGAGGTGTTAAAAAAACTAAAATGAATCTGATATACACATAATCACAAGTGAATCATCTATTAATACATCACTCTCATTTTAATAATGACAATTCTAGATTTTGATTTATATCAAAAGTGTTCAATTCAACAGGTGCATTTGGATTTGTGAAATGCAACCTGTGTAAGGGTAAGTTATCTTATAAAAGGTAAATGACATTCTATATAAGTTGCCCTAGTCATTCCACAGTTCCAGGTGTTATTTTGTGGAGCCAATGTCTTGCCATATCACACGTGGAAATGACTTTGACAAACCTTGGACACCTTTCTTTCAGTCCATGGACTCTAAAATTTTGAATTGAGCGGCCATATTGAAAATTCCTTCTCGAGCAGAGGTCCTACACTCATAAGGCATAAGCCTATAAAATTTGAACCAAATCCGTCAACCAGTGTTGGAGTTATCGCCCAGACACACGGACGAACAGACGGACGGATGGACGGCTTCTCTATATCCCCCTCGAACTTCGTTCGATGGGATAATTAATGTAAATACAATTGAACTGTAGAGGGTCAGACTCAGAGACATATTTGGTAGAACTTTCCCAAGGACCTTTTCCCTGATTGTGTGCAAAGTCCTCATTTTCACAAGAAGTTAGTCAAAACAAGTTAATTTCTAATCCTCATAATTTTTCTTAAAAAACCACTGGTACACTTGCTTCTATTGACTTTGGTACCTGTAGTCTGTGCATGTTGTTTGTGAACAAGAGTCTAGAAAGTCCATATTTGTTTTACCAGATTTGGGGTGTTAGATTCCCATTATTCAATAAGTTAAAGAAGTATACAGTCTCATGACTAAATAAAAAGTACACGATTATGAATAAATGAGTGCATTACCTCCACATATTGTTCAAGGAATGTTAAATCTGGTACAGGTTTATTGTTATATTTAGCTATGTGGCGTATGATCTGCCTAGCCTCCTCTAGTCGTCCTTTCTGGATCAGCCATCTGGCACTCTCTGGTACAAACCTATAAAAACACAACACTAGTCAAGAAAATCTTTTAACCATATACAATTACTCAGATTCGAGTAGGTAGTTACCCGTTTCGCCACCAGGTGGCTGATTCAAATTAAAATATGTCCAGTAAAAGAAAATATTATCTGGCCAACACAAGAAAAGATATTTCACTTTTTGTAGTTTTACAACATTGGGTCTATGGGGAATCTCCCCGTCCTAGAAGTCACATTTTCAAAGAAAATTAAATTTTCAAAGTTGATAAACTCTTTTCAAAACCACATTTTTAGATGTAATTTTATATGTAGATTCTACATTGTGAATGAATGAATTGTGAATTTTTAATGACGTAAATCAAGATTATTTCTACTCGCATCTAGGATATTCATCTAAATTACCAAACAGCAAGTGAATTTTTCTTTAAAATTGTAGTGCCTGTCTTATGGCTGGCTATACTAAAGCAAACATATTACAGCATTCACACGTCATAAAGAACAACTGATAAAGATGAAAAGCTATTCTTTAATATACTATTTTGAGGTGTTTAATTTAAGTATCAGAAATGCTTTTATGTAATCATATCATATACAACTTAGTACTTTTTAAAAAACCTAAAAATCTATCTTGACTGTGTACATTCTTGTAGTTTGCCAATTTGGCATTCATAGTAGATGAGAGTCCTAAGATAAACAAATGTTATTTTTCTGAGTTTGGCAAAATCATAACATTAAATACACAAGGCATAAACATGACAAAATGTCACCATTCTTCCTTGTAAGTTATTGCAAATTGTTACAGACACCACAAATTGCAAACAAATGCCAAACGCACATTGTTACAGATGCTGAATGCCGAACAACATCTAGAAAAAAGTTGGAGACTATAACAATATGTCACCGCTTGTGGTGGTGACAATATAAACTGAGCATAAAACCTTATTATCATAGATACTAGTATTCCGTAATTCCGCGGCGTGGACGGAATTTGACAAAACTTCAATTTTTTGCAGAATCCCTGATTTTCATGAAAATCCCGCTGAATTACCAGAATTTCAAGAAATTACATATTTTACGATCTCCTACCTTTGCGGGCTATTTGAAGAGTGTCTGTTTATGTTCAACAATCAATCATTATTGAGTACAAGTAAGATTTCATCGTGAAATTCAACATTCTATCACGTTTAAATTCGCTAAAGCGAGTTCGCTAATGACGCGCAGTTCTTACCTAGAAAGTAGCTGACTTCTGTTTCCGTTTTTCATCGTTTTAAAAGATTGCAGAATTTGGACTTTTTTTGAAAATTTGTGCAGAATTTCGATTTTCTCCTTGCAGAATTTGCTTTTTCTTGCAGAATTTTGTGCAGAATTTTTCATGCAGAAAACTAGTATCTGTGTATTATGGGATTCCATTATGAGATTTCTTACCACCATGTTAAAAGGAGTAGAGATCCACAGGCAGAGGTGGCCATTGAGAGATGGCGCCAGTCTCTGATAAAATATGCAAAAATTGGCAAGGTCATAACCCCGACAGCCCAGAATCCTACACAGCCACAGAATGTCCGCCATCTTGGGCTGATAAACTCCATGGGGAGAACAAAGTTTACCACCATAGTTCCTGAAACAAGAGGTGATAATACAGGGTGTGACATTAATGTTGGTCCATATGCCGCCATAAAGAATGACAATGTAACAACTCTATTCAATTTTCTAAGAGGTCAGAAATCTTCATGATGCAAACAATGTTTTAATACTACTTTAAACTACTTTAAGCATCCTTTTTTCATCAGCATTTTCCTTTTCAAATGACCTTATTTATTGTTATAGTGCACCAGCCCATGTGTTGTGGCTTACATTCTGCATAGTGGATAATATATCAAAACATTCACTAAAAATATATACACACAAACATAATTATTTCTGCTTGGAGGAGAGAGTAAGTCTAAAACATGTGGTATATTTACATTTTTTATTTTTGGAAAATCATTGTACACCTGATGAGGAAATCAGATCCCTAAATATGTGTAATTGTACCTCCGATAAGACCGCCTACGAAGAACCTGCATGCAGCATAAAGCTGCCATGAGTTGGCAAATGAAGATGCAAATCCAACGCCTAGTAATAATGCATATATGATGTAGAATATTTTCCGCCTCCCGAATGTGTCAGCAAGTTGTCCAGTAATACATGCACCAACGAGTACACCTACCATCTGAACTGTTGTGATGAGATCACTTACGTAGTCTTGGTTACATATCAGACCCCACTGGAAAAATAGTAACAAAACAGGCTTAACTGAAAGAAATGGTAACATATCAAGCCCCACTGGAAAAAATGGTAACATATTAAGCCCTACTGAAAGAAATGGTAATATATCAAGCCCCACTGGAAAAAATGGTAACATATTAAGCCCCACTGGAAAAAATGGTAACATATCAAGCCCTACTGAAAAAATGGTAACATATCAAGCCCTACTGAAAAAGCGGTGACATAACAGGCACAACTGAACGATGTCAACATACAAGGCATCACTAAAATACTAAGATATCAAGCCCAACTAAAAAATTGTCAATTATTCTGGTTACATTGAACAAATGGTAATACACTTGGCCCCACAGATGAATTGGTAAAAGTGATATATCAGGTTCATCAGTCAAGTTTGTTGTAAGTTATACACCTCCCCAAAACATAACATGACAAATTGATATTTGAGCAAGCCTTTTATAATATTTAACCTTGAGTGTGGATTGTACTTACTAATTACTAGTAACTACACCTATAAATTAAGATATAATCAATTCTAAGTCAAATCTACCTGCTGCTGTCATTATAGGTATAAATCATTATAACTTTTTAGGTTAACTATTACTGACTTACTTCTGATACCACTGATGTATAATCTTTGGAATACTGCACTGATTGACAAATACTTCCATCTGAGCTACATGCCCCTGTTTCTGCATATGTCATGTTCCCACTACTATAGTTACCATGGTGATCAACTGTCCTGTTACCATGGTGATCACCTGTGACGTTTTCATTGTCATGATTTGTATATGTGTAGTTCATCATCAAAGGACATGACCATGTGGGTGTTGCTCCTGTGAATACAGGCAGTAACATTGCCCATGCTGCCGGAGTCTCAAACAAACTGACCAACAAAAATATCCTTCTTTGATAAGGCCCGAAGCCTCCTAACTGTTCTATGACGTCCTCAAATTGATTGGCTGTCATGTTGTTGCTGAGATTCTGTTGTTCAGCTGTATGTTAATGCCTGGAATAAAAAGATGTTACGTGATTATGAATAGACCTCTGCCAGATCTCCCTCTTTCAAATGACGTGTACTCATATGAAAAAATTATGTCTTAATATACTACCATACTCCTCGTCATTTTGACATACTTTTAAGAGTAAGATATTGACATTGTCAGATGGTAAAAGATGAGGCTTTAGACAAACTGCATAATGACATAAGAAAAAATATGTGGTATCGATAGTATAACTGTTTAAAAATAAATAATCTAAATCAAGTTTAATATTATTAATAAGTCATTCATAAATCAAATGATTATATAATGATTTAATACTTTATATAAAACATACGTTTTTTTAATGAAATGACTAAATACAAAAATATACAAACGTCCTTTTGCCGAAATTTTCCCTGTTAAAAGTTATCAACTATTTAACATTCTACATACTTTCCTATCAGCAACTATAGACATAATTACCAGTACGTATTTTCCAGGTGAAATCTTAACAGAGTAAAAATATAAACATGAGTAACATAGGGACAAGGCTGAAGGAGGACAAGGTAACATACTGCATAACATTCAGGCTGAGTTATAGGGGCAAGGCTGAGGAGGAGAGGAACAAGGTAACCTGTCAAAATAACCAACTAAAGCCTGACTTATAACACTGGGCAAACCCTTGGAGTAAGGGGGAGGCCCAGAGGGGAGGGTAACAATGTAACATGTCAAAATAACCAACTGATGGAGTAAACAAGATGAGCAATTTAAGTGGCTACATTGTACATATACCAAAATACCAGTCTTTCTTTTGGATATATACAGGGTGTCCAATAATTCTTCACTTATTCAACACATGGAAATACAAATATACATAATATGTATCATTACTTCTGATATGTACAGCAAACATGTGTTTTTACTAAAGATAGTAGACCTAGAACAGGTAAAGTACATGTATGCTTTTAAAGTATAAGTTTTAATCTTAATACTAGATTTTTGCGTCAGAAATCTTCAATCTTGAGAGGAAATTGATATGGAAAAAATGCTTTAAAAGGGGCTTTGTATAAAAAACCTCCTACCTCATACCCACCTACCCACGTACGTTGGACATGAAACAGTCTTTGAAGGGTTCAATTTTAAAGATCTTAGTGTATTAAATCTTAGTTTATGATGAATTATAGATGCATTTGTACGACCCTTGATAGCAAGTTGCTACTACAGCCCAGCTGGGTTCGATTCCCACTCGGGGCATGAAATTTAGCACACTTTCTTTCAATTTCTTTATCTGGCTTGTTGGTCCTATGCTCGTGTTCATGGTTAGTTATTCGTTGGGGCGCCCTCGGGTCATTACACATTACAATGCACCCATATGCCTATTTATGGATCTGTCATCCGTCTAGTCATAAAATAAAGCCGGAATTGTAGAAATGTTAATATTTAGAGCTATTTTGAGATTTAAAAATCTTTAAAATTGAACCCTTCAATGACCGTATCATGTCCCACGTAGGTGGGTAGGTGGGTATGAGGTAGGAGGTTTTTAAAAAAAATGAATTTGTCTACATACCC
Organism: Owenia fusiformis; assembly: GCA_903813345.2. Taxonomy (NCBI): domain Eukaryota; kingdom Metazoa; phylum Annelida; class Polychaeta; order Sabellida; family Oweniidae; genus Owenia; species Owenia fusiformis. Next base: position 15,271,929 of record CAIIXF020000010.1, read on the forward strand.
CTGAAACTCTTATCTAATAGATAGAATGCACAAATAAAACAAAAGTTTTGCTATTATAGGTGAAAAGTTCTCTTAAAAATTCAAAGTGATTTTACCTGTTAATTCTTTACTTGGTCCGCCATGTTGGCGGAAGTTACACTGAAACGCAAACTCCATTAAACAAAACGAAATCACTAGAAAAAACATGACACACATTGTGGTCATTTTGGTAAATATGATTTATGGTATATACTTTTCTGCAGTTTGAGGGAGTTTGGGACATTAAATGTTAAAATTCAAGAAAATATGCCAATTATACGACTTATCAATTATTTTGTATCAGCACTATACACATATTTCGGACCAAATGCGTGACATAAACGGCAAACGATTTTTAAAAATATCAACATAATACGTAATTTGCATGGTATATGATCATAAATGCTAAATTGATGCATAATTTCAATTTTTCCAGCAAATGCGTGACAATCTTGCCTAATGCGTGAGTGTTGACAGGGCTGCCAAGATTACCCATGAATAAACATGCCTTCAAATATTAAAATAAACTGAATAACTCTGACTGTCAAAAACATCTTACCTCAACAGAAACTCTTGTAAATATGAGAGCATCAAATTATGCTGACACATAGTTTTTTCTACAGATCTGGCGATTTTTATGCAAGAGAAGCATTTTTTCAATTTGAAAAATAAGGAGAAAAAATGGTGAAACTTAGGAGACCTATTTCCAATGTATCCATACATAAGATTAACTATTTTCGTGCTTATCATGTCAAACATAGTACGATTCAATTAAATAACGTACCTTTTCAGACCTGGAGGCTGAATAACTACAGTAAAACATCGATAATTGCACGTGTTGGTTGCGCCATGTCCTCTCCGGAAAATTGTATTTATTTATTTCCTCACTTTAGGAGAGCTCTTAAAAACAGATGCTGCCATCTATAGGAATTGAGGTCTTCTGTCATGGAGTGACATCTTTTAAACTTTACAATGATTTGAACAGCTAATGGATTTGAAAATAGAGATAATAGGAAACTGCACTTGCCAATTTGTAATGATGGTTAGATTTAGCTCTTGTATCAGAGTTTGTAATCTGAGTTATATTCAAAACTAAAAGGTAAAGGAGATCAGGCCCATAGCCAGAGGGGGAGCTGAGGGAGCAGAAGCTCCCCCCCTGACGTCTCTGCCCCCTGGCCAGAAATTCTTTGAAAATCATGCAGTTTTGCACCATTCTGAGAATTTTTCGCATGATTTTTAGCCAAAATTGTGAAAAAGCTACCCCCTAGAAAAAAGCTCCCCTCCTGGTAAAAGCTGGCTACAGGCAAGGAGATTGAAGTTGTGCTTGCAATTTTTAGAGTGCATTTTGAATCACTATGTAGTGATCTCTACCTCCATGCTCCTGTTTTTTGAATAAGTGATCTCTACGTCCATGCTCCTGTTTTTTGAATATGGTGCAGAGACACTCTCTTTTTTCCTATTTCTATAAGGGACAAATTTAGTACCTCTAAAAAGAAATAACTTGAATTGCCTGTTGCTATGTCCAACCCCACCTTAGCCGTTCTTCCATTTTCCTGCTCCTGTGTTCGAACTTAGATTGAATGGGGGGGGGGCTCAATGCAATACTATTTCTTAAAGTGCATGCTATGTTTGAAGATATGGCACATCTTTTGTATCAGTTCACATGTACTACATTAATGTAATAGAGCAAGAGTGATTTTCAGTTTATCTTCCGTTATTATTTATTATTCATAATATTAATACTGTCTCATAGCTGTACAATTGAAAATATCAAGAAATAGCCTAGTTCACAAGTCTATATACAAAATATAAATAACAATCAAATTATATCACAATACTAATGTTTTTAATGTTTTTTAATGCTGGTGTCATCAAACTATTGGCAATTTTTCTCGATTGATGAATGATGATTGCAGCAAACTTCTCAAACTGAGATAAATATGTGTACATTGACGTAAATAATGTAACAATGTAACAATATATCAATTAGATATAATATAGAATGAGCATTGGTATATTGGGCAGATATGAGATAGACAGAGACCTTTAGTATCGTACTGTACTGCACTGCACTGCACTGTACTTGCACTGCACTGCCCTGCACTGCACTGCACTGTACTGTACTTGTGTGGCATTGTGGTAAAATTGATGAATTACAGTAAAACTTCATATTGTCAAATCAAAACATTACAGTAGTCTATTAGTGTTTAGGAATTCAGCTTTGATGAAAGCTTGGACGGATTAATAAAATACTTTTGTGTACATAAAATGTATCAAAACAGCAACATAAAAAATAAATCTTTATTCTACAGTTCTAGTAAACATATACAATGAGCATCTTTGGACGGATAGTATATATTGTATTCTGCTGTACACAGTGTTGATGATAATTTCTTGGACGGATTGATGATTAAAAATATTGTATACATAAATCTACCAAAACAGTAGCCTTGTCCAAGTCGGTATTTTTTACTAATCTGATCTTGAATTATTACCGGCGGTCACAATAGAAATCAAGATAAGTAAAAGAGACCGACTTGGGCAAGGCTACCAAAACAGCAAAATCAGTGTTTATTTTAGAAAACCAATATAGTCTTATATTATGTTGTTTACATTAATCATACAAAACTGAGCATTATTCCAAATATTGTATTTAAATTTTTTATAATATCGGAAAGCATGAAGAATGTCAGTGTATAAAGTGGGCTATAAGTACTGTAAGTTACTTTAATTTGATGGCTGTTTAATTTGGCGGATTTATGACAATTGCCAAATTAAGTCTCCATCATTATTTGAATAAATCCCCATGGATTCCCTTGCAGGATAAAAACGTTTGGAAATACCCCACTAAAATGTTGGTATTGAACTAATTTCGAAGCTTTGGGTACTAATGCTGGTTATTTTTTGAAAAACGAGGGCATTATTTGCATCTTTGTATGAACCCTATAATATCCAAATTTTATTGATGGGTAAATCTGCCAAATTAAATAGCAGCCAAAATTTCAAAAGGACGATTCTCGGTTTGGAGAACAGTCTCCTGGGCTAACAATTTTTTTCATGAAAAATATAGAAATATTACCCAAATTAAACTATGAATATTCAAAAGAGGACATTTAAATCTACAAGATGTAAAAATAACAAATTGGTCTGAAGCAGGGATAACGCTCAATTAGACTGATTCAATAAAATACAAGTCTCGATTTGTGGAAAGAAGTTCATCAGTGTACTGCGCTAATACTTTTTTTGCGAAAAATCTAGAAATACATTGTATTACCCAAATTAAATTATGACTATTCAAAAGAAGACATTCAAATCTATATTATGTAAAAAATCAAATTTGTCCGAAGCAGGGATAATGCTCATTTAGATTGATGAACTTCGTTCTCCAAACCGAGAATCGTCCTTTGCCCAATCTGGACCAATACGCCAAATTAAATACATGTAGTGCTAAATTAAAGCAACTTACAGTAATTTGTGATAGATTAGTATTTTGCAATTATTGTACATGCAATGTACATCACATGTTCCATACAAAACACAAAATTATCACGTAGGTCAACCTCAATCAACAAAATGGTTCATAAAATATTTCAATTTGATAATTCATCGCAAAACTATTGTCTATTGTCAGATTGTGGGATATTATTTTGCATAACTATGACCATACACAAAAATGTGTAAACTAAAAATAAAATAGAACTTAGAAGCACACTGGTTAAGTTATCATTTAAAATTAAGAAGGTACAAATTGATGGTATATTGCACTAGGTGTTAAATGTTTGCCTTTTGCTTTCAGCCATTGTACACATCTATTCATAACACCTGTACAGTGAACACATGATGTACGCATAACTTGGAAATGTTTTTATGTAACAGATACTCTTGAGCATTTTTAAAATTCAACCAAGGCTTTAACAAAATTCAAGTATGCTTGAAAAGTCAGTTTCAAATATATTTCATTGTATCGCTACTATTTTTGGCTTTGACTTATTGTTAATTGTATTGTTTTTTTATACATTGTCCTAACTGTATTTGGGTAATCCTATCAATATGGTATCCTATCAATACTGTTGTACCGCTGTTCCCTGTCATGAATCTCCTGTAACACTACTGATCCCTGTCATGAATCTTCTGTCACTAAGTACTACTGATCCATATCCAATCTTCTGTTGTACTACTGATCCCTGTCACAAATCTTCTGTAGTACAACTGATCCCTGTCATGAATCTCCTGTAATACTACTGATCCATGTCATGAATCTTCTGTAGTACAACTGATCCCTGTCATGAATCTTCTGTAGTACTACTGATCCATGTCATGAATCTTCTGTTGTACTAATGATCCCTGTCATGAATCTTCTGTATTACTATTGATCCCTGTCATGAACCTCCTGTAGTACTACTGATCCCTGTCACAAATCTTCTGTAGTACTACTGATCCCTGTCATGAATCTTCTGTAGTACAACTGATCCCTGTCATGAATCTTCTGTAGTACTACTGATCCATGTCATGAATCTTCTGTTGTACTAATGATCCCTGTCATGAATCTTCTGTATTACTATTGATCCCTGTCATGAACCTCCTGTAGTTCTACTGATCCCTTCATGTAGTACTACTGATTCTTGTCATGAATCTTCTGATGTGCCTCTGTCCCTGTCATGAACTATTTTTGGGTGGAGATTCTTATCTGTCACCATTGTGTAGATGTTTTTTGTATTATGTCCCATCTTGTATGTTTCACGCTAAATTCTACATTTAGTTTTGGAGATGGTAAAAAGTCTTTTTTGATTGAGATGATTTTTTTAGATATCCATTTGAGTTGACAAGCTATAGTTTGGTTAAACATTGTTGCTTACAGTGCTGAAGGGGTTAATGCCCCCAACTGCAAAAAGGAGCATAGAACTTCAGACTCAAATTTCAACTATGAGAAAAACTGCAGGAACGTAGGGATTAATATCAGCTCAATACAGAAGCATGATTTTCTCGAAGTTCTAACTGCTTTAAACGTATACTATTAGATGCCCCTCTTATTTTTTGAGCTTTAGTGGGCCTAATGCCTGATATTTGATCTAAGCCTTGTTGTCCTTCTTTATCCTTTTGCTTTGACTTGCCATTTCCTTGACTCCCAAGCTCTGGTCTCTGCACCACAGGGGCAGGGGCTGACACCACAGAGAGACCCAGAGAGGCAGCAGGCTGAGGGACAGCATTCTTAGCCAGTACACTAGGTAGATTGTAAGGTGGCTGGGAGGGTTCAACACTGAGCTGAGGGTAAGAGTCACTTTGGCCTGCTAATCGTGTACTGTATTTGATTGCTGAAACATGTATGAGACTCTGTAATTCATAGCTCATCAGTGAATAGACACAATATTAACATGATAATATGTCACCACGTGCCATTAAAAAATGTGTAACCATTTGTCACGGATGTTGAGGTCATGCTGACACTGAATGTGAGGTACCAAAAAAAGTGACGGCTATAGGCCCTTATAACAATATGTCACTCACTACTCTTTGGTGGTGACGTAAAAATATATCTTAATTCTAATAGAATTGTCCACTTTTTAATCACATAATACTGTAATACTGAGTCAGAATGGATTTGATGTTGACAGTTTGAAAAATTCTTATAACATAGCACAGAAGATAATACATTAACACAAGTAGCATATATATATCTACACACCTGGATCTCTAGACCTGTGTGAAGATGTTGCAGACAGAGTACGCACTCTATTGGAGCCCGCGGAACCCTCTGTCCGCCACTCCAAGCCCCGCCCTAGCCTAGTACGCTCAAGCTCACTCTCCACTGCTGATGCAAACTGTTTGTATTCATTCTCAGATAATACTTGAGTAGAGCCCCCTCTTGCCATGTTAACATACTTCCTCGAGTTTGTCTGCTTGATTTTCTGAAATTGTAAGATTTTTAAGAAATGTTCATTTGATTTGATTTGCCCCCTCTTGCCATGTTAACAAACTCCCTTGAGTTTGTCTGCTTGATTTTCTGAAATTATAAGATTTTTAAGAAATGTTCATTTGATTTGATTTGCCCCCTCTTGCCATGTTAACAAACTTCCTTGAGTTTGTCTGCTTGATTTTCTGAAATTGTAAGATTTTTAAGAAATGTTCATTTGATTTGATTTACCCCCTCTTGCCATGTTAACAAACTTCCTTGAGTTTGTCTGCTTGATTCTCTGAAATTATAAGATTTTGAAGAAATGTTCATTTGATTTGATTTCCCCCCTCTTGCCATGTTAACAAACTTCCTTGAGTTTGTCTGCTTGATTTTCTGAAATTGTAAGATTTTTAAGAAATGTTCATTTAATTTGATTTGATTTGACATTACTGAATTTCACACATGAATGAAATCCAATACTTTAGCATGTGGTACTCTCAAGAATATAAATAAAGTTTGTTTGTTCTTGGCTGGTAACAATATGTGCCACTTTAAGCGACCAATGATGTCTTTAAAAAACCAACCTGTCCTGTTGAGGATCCAGCATTACTGGACCCTGCATAATTCGATGATTTCAAACTCTTTCCTGACGTCCACTGTACGGGATATTGTGAGGTAGGAGACTGTTGGTACTGGTTACTAGGCGCTTGTTGTGATGCATACATGTGGAGCCTCTGAGAGGGCTGCGTGTAGGACTGGAGTGCTGTGTTGAGGCCCTGGTTAGAGTAGGTGGAGGTCTGGAGTAACTGTGAATTGTCATGAATGTTCAACTGTGAGGTCTTCAAGGGAAGGTCAACATCCTGAAAAAATGAGTACATTTGTTGAAATATATTGTGGAATCTAACTTTTATGCTTCAAATACAAAAATATTTTGATTATAGTATAAGAAATTTAGGACTTAAGTTTCATGCTGATTACGGTTTCATAATAAAAGTTTGAGATCAGTACTGCCACATGTGACATAAGGCCTAAAACCAAAGGTATAATACTAAATGTTCACACACACTAGTTCTCTTAAAAAATGAGAAGCTTAACTTCCATATTGATTTTATATAGTACATGATGGGATATTCATTGTCTTTTTGCATGAAAAATTTACTTCCTAATTATTTTATGTTCTTCTGTCTTTAGTTTTCTCTCTAGCCTAATCAATATGAAAAGGACAAGCATCAGAGGAAGATAATTAACTAATCCAAGCCAATAATAAATTCAGAGACATCTAACAATATAAATCCCCAACAAGTATAAGTAGAACAAGAAGCAGATAATCAAAACACGTGCAATTAAGTTTAACCATGTAAAAGCTGAAATGACAAGCATCATAAAATAACTTTTTTGTTCATATAGCAGTGTATATTATGAATATTTAATGTTAAAGTTGTTAAAAGTGTCGGGTGTCATATGCAAAATCTCAGAAATTGCAGACATAATTACCCACCAAAAATGTTTATTAGAGTGCAAATCAAAGATAGAATTACAACAAAGTTATACAATACAATGCAATAGACTATACAATGCTGCATCATGTGAAGATGTTTTACAAACCTCATTGCCGTCAATGCGAGCATTCATTGACCCTACAGTCTGTTCACGTCTCAATAATGGACCAGTATCTGGCCTTGACTGGTTTGAACCAGGTTCATTACCAGCAGCCTCACTGACCAAGGTCATCTCACGTGCTCTCAAACCACTCTGACTTTGCACATTTTGGATATCAGAATGAGGCTTCGGGGAGAGCTTCTCCAGCTCCTTATAAGGAGTGTATTTCTCAGTTTGCCTTTCGGAGTTCCTTCCTGCGGCTTGTTGTACAATACCAATCTTGTTAATTCTGTTTATTTCTCTCTCTGCAATGTTGATGTCTTTAGACTCAACAGCCTGGGCAATTAAATGTCTCTCTGCATTGATATGTGAGTTCTGTTCCTCAATATAGTTGTAATATTTGTTGGCAAGTTTACGACGAAAAGGCCTCTCATGACCAAATACGGTCAATGTCTCTATATAAGTGCTGGACTTTTTAGCATGAAGGTTTATGTGCTGCAATGTTAGACAAACAACGAACAATTAGACAGAAACAACACTCTATGTGGCTGGACTCTGACCAGGCCCGTAGTCAGGGGGAGGGTTGCAGGGTTCGGGCCCCCCCCTGGCCAAAAATTCTTTCAAAATCATGCAGTTTTTGACTATTTTGAGCACTTCTTAAGTGATTTTAGCCTAATTTTGGCCAAAATTGTCAAATGTGAACCCCCCCTGGAAATTTTTGAAAATTGAACCCCCCCTGGCAAATCCTGGCTACGGGCCTGCTGACAGTATCACAAACAACACCAGACTTTCGAATAAGATTTTGATGAAAGGAGGAATGAATTAAGAGATTGGCCTATCAAATAAAACTGCACATTCTGTGTACTTAATGTGATACTGAGTCCTATAATGCCACTGGAATATAGTGTTAGACAAAACACATAATATCAAAAGGGTGTGTTACACAATACAGTACATAAATACAATAATAAAAACAAATTACCGGTATGATAATTATAACTGTTAGCTAAAACGTTATTTTCAGGAGACAGAATGGTTTTGTTATGAAGTGGATTAAAATCTGAAGTACTGGTGCATTAAACACAATGTTGAAATAATAAAAATTCTAAATAATAGATATAAAAGGAACACTGTCTGGACAATTGCATGTAATTCATAAATTAACCCTTTAGCACCTAGTATCATGCGATTTTTTGTTTTCTTGAAATTTGATGATCGATGTCAGTTTGTGTTTGTTGCATATTCACAGGAAGAATCAATTAACGTCTTGAATCCCAGGAACCAGATAATTTTTCATTTTTGCCAGCTTTTGACATTTTACTACATACAAACAGACGATGTTCAATTCAGTAAAATTAGACAGTAGATATCATTTCTAGACATTTTAAAACAATTTTTGTGCAAATTGGATAAAAATTGTTCAAATAAGAGCAATTTTGGTGAAATATTTTGTGACGGATTATCTTGTCACTCTGGGTTTCAAGGTCATATCTGAGGTGACGAGATTACTCTGGGTAGTCAAGAGATTAATAGAACAAAACAAGCTTTATCACACACATGGTTGAAGTTACTTAGGCCATTGAGGGTTAACTTATCAAAAAGCAAAGTGCATAGTTTGGATCAAAAATCCAATTTCACAAATTGTCAAATCAAAAGTGCACAGTGTTGATATTATCCACAAATGTGGGGTTGATTTTTCATATCACCACCACAACTACTTGTGTATTGAAATCTTGCAGTTGAAAAACATTGTCAAAAGTTGACACAAAGATGAATTAATTTTAATATTAATCTTAATAATCACTATTCAAGCCTATTTTCAACTTCAAGATTTCAATAAACAGGTCTTTGTGGGGAAAATTTGAATGGTCAACACCACATTTGCGGGGGTAAGTGTATAAAGACAACAGATGTCAATTTTTCCCCCATGTCACGTTTCACTGAAAATACAAGAACACAAATGTGTACAAAATGTCCCCACCAAGTGGTGATCCCGTGAAATGGTTATCCTGAAAATGAGTAGACAAGACTTTACCAACACAATTTGAGGACGGAAAATCCAAAGTGGCCACCTTAAAATTTACCCAGAATGCCAAAAATTTAGTCAGTTCTAGATTTTCATACTAAGAACCACCCCTGAAAATTTGAAATTGATCCGTCACACAGTTAACCAGAAAACATGTAAACAAGACTTTACAGACAAGATTTCAGGATGGAAAATCCAAATGGCTGCCTTGACATTTACCCAGAATGTCAAAAAACTAATCTGTTTGTAGATTTTCATACTAAGAATCATCCCTGAAAATATGAAATTGATCTACCAAACGGTTCACCTGAAAACGGGTAGACAAGACTTTACAGACAAGATTTTAGGACAGAAAATCCAAAATGGCTGCCTTAACATTTACGCAGAATGCAAAAAAAGTAATCAGATGTAGATTTTCATACAAAGAATCATCCCTGAAAATTTGAAATTGATCTATCAAACCGTTCTCCTAAAAACGCGTAGACAAGACTTTACAGGCAAGATTTTAAGACGGAAAATCCAAAATGGCTGCCTTGACATTTACCCAGAATGCAAAAAAACTAATCAGTTCTAGATTTTCATACTAAGAATCATTCCTGAAAATTTGAAATTGATCTACAAAACGGTTCACCTGAAAACGAGTAGACAAGACTTTACAGACAAGATTTTAGGACGGAAAATCCAAAATGGCTGCCTTGACATTTACCCAGAATGCCAAAAAACTAATGAGATCTAAATTTTTATACTAAGAATCATCCCTGAAAATTTGAAATTGATCCACCAAACGGTTCACCTGAAAACGCGCAGACAAGACTTCACAGACAAGATTTTAGGACCGAAAAATCCAAAATGGCCGACAATAAAAAAGTCCTTATGAGTTTTTGCTGATTTCTTTTTACAAAATTATCACATATAACTACTGTTAACAATAAAGTAGGCTTTTACAGCAAAGTACATCTGAAATTATTTATAAAGCTACTAAAAAGTTAAAGTATGAAAACTCAAAAACACCATTCAATATGATACAAAGTATTATCGCGCGCTAACTTTTCTTAAGACATTCAAAATGGCTGACATGACTGAGCTAGCAGGTCCAAAACCTAATCAGATCTAGAATGAAGTGAGTTGAACAAGATGTTAAAGTTTTAAAAGCAACTGTGAAGCAGTTTTTCTTAAAGTTTGCAGACAAGGATTTTAGCATTTGACTTCAAAATGGCCGACAGGAAGTAGGTATCGAGTTAATTTTTTTTCATCCACATCTGTATGCACTCATAAGTTATCCCTGAAAATTTGAAGGTGATATCTGTAGCGGTTTTGGAGAAAACTGCCGGACGTACGGACAGACAGACGGACAGACGGACAGACAGACGGACGCGCCTAGGCCGACAATATGGCCCCACACTATGTGGTGGGGACATAAAAAACCAATTACAAGCTGAATATGTCTATTGCAACTCACCTGTCTATTGTTTGCAACCCCCATGGTGCCAGGAGTGCAGTGTAGTAACCTATATACATGCTCCACTATTCCCAGTCCGCGTACAAGATTGTCGCGTTGTAGCAAGGCACTGATTCTCTCTAGCTCATCCTCTTCTGCGATGTCAACTGGCTTCTGCGTATTAACTGGCTCCAGGTTTGCCAGATCATGTGGATGTCCCCATGGGTTACCCTAAAATAATATTTACTCAATGTAATATTCGAAGTTTTGAATGTTACTATCTGTAGTAAAGATACACATGTACCTGTACATGATATTTCCTTAATCACCAATTTCTTCAAAAAGCATTTTTTATGATCAGCATGGGTTGTGTATGATTTTATATATCAAATTTAAATAAAAAAAAATATTCATACAAAATTGCATTTCATTCGAAAACAATATTTCTTGAAATTCAGTCAATATTACAAAATTGCTCTTGCTAGACAGGTGACATTTTTAAGTACTTAAGTACACATACTTTCATAATAATTATGGAGGTACAGGCCTGTAGCCAGGGGGGGGGGGGGTTTGATGGGTTCGAGCACTTTTTGGCCATTTTTGGACCAAAAGTGTCAAAAGTGAATCCCCCTGGAATTTTCCAAAAAGTGAACCCCCTCTTGGCAAATTCTGGCTACGGGCCTGAGGTACTTATATAATTTTTTAAATAATATTTTGCTTCATAGTTGAACGTAAATGAAATGAACAAGCCCTAATGTGGATGCAAAAAAGTTGAGAGAGAATGTCCAAGCACTATAATGTAGGTGCAATTTAGGCTAAGGGAGAAATGAACAATAGTCTACAGTGTAGGTGCATGTAAGCTAATGGAAAATGTTCAAGCACTACAATGTGAGTGCAAGAAAGCGAAAGGAGAATGTTCATGCACTACAATGTGAGTGCAAGAAAGCTAAGGGAGAATGTTCATGCACTACAATGTGAGTGCAAGAAAGCTAAGGGAGAATGTTCATGCACTACAATGTGAGTGCAAGAAAGGTAAGGGAGAATGTTCATGCACTACAATGTGAGTGCAAGAAGGCTAAGGGAGAATGTTCATGCACTACAATGTGAGTGCAAGAAAGCTAAGGGAGAATGTTCATGCACTACAATGTGAGTGCAAGAAAGCTAAGGGAAAATTTTCATGCACTACAATGTGAGTGCAAGAAAGCTAAGGGAGAATGTTCATGCACTACAATGTGAGCGCAAGACAGCTAAGGGAGAATGTTCATGCACTACAATGTGAGTGCAAGAAAGCTAAGGGAAAATTTTCATGCACTACAATGTGAGTGCAAGAAAGCTAAGGGAGAATGTTCATGCACTACAATGTGAGTGCAAGAATGCTAAGGGAGAATGTTTATGCAATACAATATAGGTGCAATTAGGCTAAATAGGAGAAATGAACAGTCTGCAGTGTATGTGCAAGTAAGCTAATCAGAAATGCACAAGCTCTACAATATGGTTGCAAATAAGTTGAGAAAAATGTCCAAGGGCTACAATGTAGGTGCAATTAAGCTAATGATCATATGTACATGCACAGCTAAGGAAGAAATGTACAAGTACCACAATGTGGCTCCACTGTACAGTTGTGCCAAAAGCTTGGTGGCGAACTTCTGGTGAAATGATACGAGATGTGTGTCGCATGGTGGATAAAAACATTGGGGGAAGGTGCCATAAGCCTTCTGACTCTAGGAATGTCTGCTACAAACAAAACACAGTCTTAATTGTTAGATGTGCAAATGAAGTGACCACCTGTCCTGCTACAGTGCTCTCAGGCTATTTTCTGTTGGTTTTGTTATATACAGTATATCACTGTTATGCTTCATAAAAGTTTATTTTGATATTTTTCTTCTATTGCCTTCTATTGTTTTTTCCAAACATTTCTCACGTAATTCAGGTATAAATCATTTTTCAGTATACAAACATTTCTCACGTAATTCAGGTATAAATCATTTTTCAGTATACACTGTACAATCATTTCTCACGCAATTCAGGTATAAATCATTCTTCAGTATACAATCATTTCTCACGCAATTCAGGTATAAATCATTCTTCAGTATACAATCATTTCTCACGCAATTCAGGTATAAATCATTATTCAGTATACAATAGAAGCAAAACTAGTTTATGAACTGAGAGACTTGTAGCAAGCGGTAATGTTAGTAATTTTCTGAAATTATGGATTAGCAAATACTCAGGGGCCGATTTTTGAAACAGTTAACCAAAAACAGACCCCTGATCTGATTAATACATGTACGTGTATGACAAGAAATATGATAAAAAAATATGTAATGTGAATGATATATATATATATTGTCTAATTTAAGTGATAATAATTGTAAATGGGTTTAATTGCTTATTGTTTTACCTGTCATACAATTACATGTACAATCTAAGCTACAGCAAATGTAAATTATACATGTAATAAAAGCAGCAGTTCAATCATATGTATTATGTTATGTTTAGTGAATCAATTATTGTGAACAAAGTGTATAGAAAACAATAATGACTCAAGCAATATTCAAGGTAATATCTCATTATAAAATAATTCTAAAATCACACAAGGCAATTAGAATTACTATGCTACATGTGTGTTAAAAAGAAATATGCGATTTAAAATCTGAGTTAAGGTTTTAAAAAGCAATTACAACGCTACCTCAAACCCATAGTTGCAAACTATGGTTAATGAGACAATTAATGTCAATGGGAATTTCACTGTGTTTTATAGATAGGTGTGTGGTAGCGAGCTAATTAGTGTACTAAATCTAATGACACACAAGATCTAAATGGCTACAGAATTGTTTTGTGTTCCATTCAAAGTCTATGAATAACTATTACAAAAAGTGCTGACCTCTGATGCTTTCATAGTAGGTTTTTTAGATGGAGAAGTTTTTTTGACGCGATTACGACGCCTGGTTCCAGGACTCTCAGGCCTGACATCTTTCTTCTTCTTCAACATTGATTCCAGCTTCTCTTTCTTACGTAGAATCTCCTCACGTTGTTGCCTAGCAACAGAGAAACAACAAAGATATCAATAAAAATAAGTAATGATTTTACATATAATTCAAATGTAGACATGATGCCAACTAAATAAAATCTATCCTGTAATTCTGATAATTGGATTGACATGAAGATGAGTTCATGAATTGCTTACTTGCCAAACAATCTTTCTTTTTAAATATCTTTTTTTCATAAAATAGAAAATGTGTAGCTAATTATGGAATGACTTGTATGTACATGACATCTGCATATATTGCTGATTCAACATAATAAGAGGCCCTACCTTGCGGCTTCAGAGCGAGCCTTATAAGCTGCAGTCTCCTGATAGAGGGAGCCACTATGGCTGAAATATTTATCATACTTCTCATAGCCCTCACTGGGATAAGCTCGCCTGTAATTGCCCATGTGTTTGTCCTCGTACTTTGTCTGGGCCTCCCAGAACTGCTTCTGTATCTGATCAAGGTCCTCTCTGGAAATGACGAGAAAAAATAATAAATGGTTAACTATAGATCAGCTATACATGATGCTGAAAGGTGCGTTACCTAAGTTTTTGCTTACAGCATCTTTTATTAAATATTATGCTACATGTGATAGGTGGTCACAAGTTGAAAAGTCTTTGCTTCGATAAAAAGATGTCACTCATCAAAAGTAACATATTCCCACTCAAAATGGCCTTTCAAAAAATTAGTTACCCATCAAAAGGGGATCATGATCCCTGGTGGATATCATAATATAAACCTTAGGACTCTAATAAAGCACTATATTTATTACATTTTCTTTATTGAGATAAGCCTTCATGTCATTGCAAACATAAAGACAAGACATTAACATGACAAAATGTCACCACCTAAAGGTCAATTTGAAGCAAGTTGAAAACAGACCTTTTTGACCTTTTTTGACCTTGAGAAGGTCATTAAAGGTGAAATGTCAAATCTAGAGTCAGATTTGAATTTCTGAGAACATGTAGATGATTTTGAAAAAAAAAATTAGTCAATTTGAAGCAAGTTGAAAAAAGACCTTTTTGACCTTGAGAAGGTCATTGAAGGTAAAATGTCAAATCTAAAGTCATATTTGAATTTCTGAGAACATGTAGATGATTTTGAAAAAAAATTTAGTCAATTTGAAGCAAGATGAAAAAATACCTTTTTGACCTTTTTTGACATTGAGAAGGTCATTGAAGGTCAAATGTCAAATCTAAAGTCAGATTTGAATTTCTGAGAACATGTAGATGATTTTGAAAAAAAAATTTAGTCAATTTGAAGCAAGTTGAAAAAAGACCTTTTTGACCTTTTTTGACTTTGAGAAGGTCATTGAAGGTCAAATGTCAAATCTTAAGTCAAATCTAAAGTCAGATTTGAATTTCTGAGAACACGTAGATGATTTTGAAAAAAAAATTTAGTCAATTTGAAGCAAGTTGAAAACAGACCTTTTTGACCTTTTTTGACCTTGAGAAGGTCATTGAAGGTCAAATGTCAAATCTTAAGTCAAATCTTAAGTCAGATTTGAATTTCTGAGAACACGTAGATGATTTTGAAAAAAAAATTTAGTCAATTTGAAGCAAGTTGAAAACAGACCTTTTTGACCTTTTTTGACCTTGAGAAGGTCATTGAAGGTCAAATGTCAAATCTAAAGTCAGATTTGAAGGTCAAATGTCAAATCTAAAGTCAAATCTAAAGTCAGATTTGAATTTCTGAGAACATGTAGATGATTTTGAAAAAAATTTAGTCAATGTGAAGCAAGTTGAAAAAAGACCTTTTTGACCTTGAGAAGGTCATTGAAGGTCAAATGTCAAATCTAAAGTCAGATTTGAACTTCTGAGAACATGTAGATGATTTAGAAAAAAATTGAAGTCAGTCTAAACAGTATTTGTAAAGTTATAGGAAGTTGTAAGAAATTGTTACAGACGCCGGACGCCGGACGCCAACCTCCAACCACCAACCACCAACCGCCGTCACAAAAAAAACGGAGACCATAACAATAAGTCACCACTTTTGGTGGTGACATAATGATGTATGTTTCATTCATTTACATGCATGGCACCCAACTTACTTTGTTTCTTTTTTGTGATTTTTCTGAAATAGCCTCTCTTTGATTTTTCGCCTTTCTTCTTCAATACACCTGCGTTTGTCTATTGCACCAAAGTTTGCAAGGTTCATGGTATCATATAACATGGCCTCTTTGATTTCTTTATCTAGTTTGGAGTCTGTGTGGAAGCTTGGGGAATGGTTCACCTGAAACATGAACAATTTCTGCATTTCACAATTTGCAATTACATACAAATTAATTCAATTATAGGCTGTTGCAATGACATAATTGATGTACACAGATAAAAGGAGGAAAATTAAAAAATGTAGTTCTATGAATTCAATATTATAATCCTTTATGAGTGACTTTAACCTCTTGAATACCCAGAGTGACGGATATATCCGTCACAAATGAAATAAGACTGGTGCCCAGAGGGACGAGAAAATCCGTCACAAAATTTTTCACAAAAATTGCTCTCATTTGAACAATTTTCATCCAATTTACACAAAAATTGTTTTAAAACGTGAAGAAATGATCTCTGCCGTCCACTTTTACTAAGCTGAGCATCTAAAGTTGTATAGGTATGTAATAAAATGTCAAAAGGTGGCAAAAAATGAAAAATTCTCTGGTTTCATGCCAATTTTAGAGCCTGGGATTCAAGAGGTTAAGGAGACGCCAAAAAATTGAACATTATGTAGCTTATAGCATTTTATTCCCTCCAGTGTTGATGTAGAGAAGCTTATGGACTTCTAAACAGAAGACATACTATACACAGGATATGTATTTGACTGTAATTTTTGAATCACCTGTAAACTCACTACACTAGAGATGTCAAACAATCAATTTGAAAAAACATTTTGTCCTATCAATAACCTACCTCTATAAGATATGGCTTCAACTTCTTGTCAAACATAATGTCAAAACCTAGAATCTCAAAACACGCACTTCCTTTCACATGGTTAGGGAAACACGTCCTGTAGTTGTGCTTGAGCACAGGGTGAGCAGAAATCAGTGTCTTTATTATGACATCGTCAATATCATTCCAAATCTTGTCCACGTCATATCCCTTATCCTTGAACCACTTGTTGACAGTGGAGATTCGCCTTAAACACAATTATGAAATTGTTAGTTGAAAATATGTTTCTGACGCTTGCTTTATTTCTAAGCAGGTCCAAAATTTATCAGTTGATCTCCAAACTTTAAATCAATCCAAGCTGTTTCATGAATTTATAAAATTAAGAAAAAAATCAATTATTAATTTTTTATTTGTTCAATAAAGTGATTCAGTCAAAAATTATATATCAAATGACAGCTCCCCATAAAAGGAGTTACCCCTACCATGAGAAAGCATAAGAGATACTAACCTTTTGCTTCCAGCCTCATCATCTCGAACAAAGTCAGTGCTGTGTTTGTTTATAGCATAGTTGGTCAGGTGCATGTACACATTATCCTTGAAAACAGAAAACAGATGTAAACATTATCCCATAACTGTAAAACATACAAGGACACATTATCATAAACACAATACACACAATTACACAATATGAAATTACATAACATTCAGTAAATACACAAGACAGTACATGGTACATTACCAGAAACACATTACACAAAATTACAAATGACATTATCCTGTATTCGAACATGATTGTATTCACGCCTTCTATAAACTGTGAACAAAGTCAGTGCTTCAGCTGGGTTATATTCGAGATCAATGCCCCAGCTCTGTACTAGTGTTTCGTTCAGTGCACTCAATGGTCAGTTCAGGCGGTTCCGTTCTTTTCGCAAAATTTAATTTTCATATGGATGTCCGCAGTGATTTTTTTGTTTTCTCGGCAATATAGAATTAATTTCAATAATTATCAATGAAGTAGATATGCGTGAAACCAATAAAATAGGCCGAAATGTCAATAAAAAAGTTGGGGTCAGGAGGTAAGTAAACAAATTGGAACAGCCAAACGCTCAACCGGAAGTAGAAATGAAAAAAGTGGAAATTAGCATCGAAATTGACGATTTTGCAATATTCTGGTGAGTTTTCATGTTTGAATCGTAATTTAGACCTCAGAGCAGGGCTACTAGTTTTGAATACACCCCTTAGGTCTAGGCACAAAAGCTTTCGAACCCCTCACTCCCTTCAGTCGTTCGGGATACAGAAAACGTTTGTGCCAAGACCTGCGGGGTGTATTCGAAACTAGTAGCCCTGCTTTTCAGTCTATATTTCTTAATTCATGTAAACACAAATCATTCTGTAAACACATGCAAAGACTAATGCAAAAGCTACACCTTTACAAGTTCTTTATGTGATTTTTTGTCTTCAAATGTTGGCCTAAATGCTTACAATCTAATAAATCTATATGTATAAGGCAAATCAATGAAGATGAAATGGAAATGAAAATATTCACAGAAGAAAAATACAAGAGATATTTTTTCACAGGAGATGAGATATGCTAGAATCAATGGCAATGTTCCATAGATAAAAGTATCATCTCATTCACAAATATCCAAAGAAAATTTTACAGTTAAATTCGATTGCATTAATCTGTAATGAAGGCTACACCATTAACAATGTAATTATAGTAAAATTAATTGATTTTGCCCCTGATTATATTGACAATTTGACAGGTAGCTGCCCTGGACATGATTATTAGATTGCTTTAAGACACAATCAGATTAAGCTAGCAACCATTCCAAAAAATTCAATTTTAGAATGTTAAGTGATCATATTCCTTGTTATTAATATTTTCTAAAAAATTCCCAAATGCTGACATCAAACACAGACACGCAGTCATAAAAAATGGAGGCTGTAACAATATACATGAACCACTTCTGGGTGGTGACATAATAATTGATTTGATGAACCTTACTAATGGGTCATCTATTCAGGGCAAAAATTGATTCAATAATAGCTTTTATTTTGTTTTGTACAGCATTAATTAAGGGTTGTATTGTGCTAGACATTTATGGATATTTCGTGATAATATTCCCAGCGTCTCAAATAAAATGCTGTGTAGCAGGATACAAAGTTGACCATTCCAGTGTACAGATTTACTATTGTTATGGGACTTATAAAACATTGATACATAGAGAATATCGTTAATAATTCAAATAAAAATAAAAACAATATTTTTTCAATAACAACATATTATATCTAGGCACAAACATCAATAATGAATAGTGATAATGAAGGTGACTTTTCACCAGGAATTTTACATGGCCTTGACAAAGCCACATACAAGATTGGTGAAAAATGTTGAAATTGTTTATTCTAATAGTAAGCTGACACATTCAAAATAAGCTGTATAAAACACACATACAAACTCTATGCCATTAGTAATATACCCAGATGTGTACCTCTTTATAACATACTCTCTATACGTGTATCTTTGGTATGCAAAGAAGGGAGGAGGTATTTTTGGCATCTGGTACTTGTACATGGTACTACATGTAATATATTCAAGAAAGAAATGTTTAGGATTTAATATCTACTTACTGTATTGTGACTAGTCGGATCTGAGTATTTCACTGTTGCAAATCTTGCCAGGCCATCTTTAAATACAAATATCCTGAGAGGGTCACATGATGTTACCAGGGCATACACACGCAGATCAAACTTGAACTGGTCAATTAGAAATGGCTGAAAAATAAAATATTCAAGTAAAATTCCAGTTTATACAGCATTATCAACGTTAGAATGTTTGATCTGGGATACTCTGCAGAAGTGACATTTTAGCAGGATGTCTTCATAACAAGAACATGCAAGGAAAAAATTTCAATCAATATTGTATCACAAAAACACAAACATTCAGACACTTTTACATTGTTAAAATTGTTACAGTATACTCTAGAGCCAGAATATGTCATGCCAAGATTCCTGAACAGAAGCCATTATTTTATGAACAATCAAGTGCTATGAATAATTGACAAAACACACAGATTTACAACAACTACATTTACACCCTACATATCCTTTAATGAAAAATGTCAGGCAAGCAGCCTTTATGCTTTATAAAAAACAATAACTTGGAGGCTAAATTGTTTCCAATAGCACAATCACCTTGGATTGTGCTGTGTAATTTCACTGAATTCAATACAGTCATCAAATAATCATAATATCCTTTGTTATGACACGCACATTCTTTGGATTACAACAGGTAAAGATAAGGCAGGGACTTCACCATGTCGTTGAATGAGAACATGGACTTGAGATTTTCTGAATCATGGTATTAGATTAGAATTACGTTTTTTTTATCTACGAGAGAAACTACATGCTAATTGAGATTTATATGTTATGTTATTCACTTTTCTGCAAGCGTATCTATTATACATGGAATGAGAATTTCAGTATGTTGTTACCTTTGAGAGGTATTGTTGACAGAGCATATGCTCGTGTGGTTTTATATCTTTAGGGTTCTTTGTCACCCAGATCCCCTTCCCCTGACAGCCACTCTCAGGTTTCAGAATGTATGTTTTGTGTTTCTTGGCTCTTGTGTACGCAAGGAAATCACCATAACTGGAATAAAAGCCAAGAAGTGAATTTACATATTATACTGGTCAATCACTAAGAAAATACATACAAGATTTGAGAAATAAATAAAACTCTTCTCGACATGATAAACTAAATTAATATCAATAATTTTTCTATATTTCATTTGTTTCATGTTGCCATGTGCGTCACAAGTATTTTTGACATACTGAAATACAAAAAAGTTGTCATGTTATTTTCCATATAACATATGAATCAACTGACAAAGATTGCAACTATCTCAGGCCCGTAGCCAGGGGGGGTTCGCAGGGTTCAGGCGAACCCCCCCTGGCCAAAAATTCTTTCAAAATCAATTAGTTTTTCACCATTTTGAGCACTTTTCAAGTGATTTTAGTCATATTTGGGCCAAAATTGTCAAATGTGAACCCCCCCTGGAAATTTTTGAAAACTGAACCCCCCCTTGGCAAATCCTGGCTACGGGCCTGTATCTTAAACCTGTTCATGTGTCATGTTTAGATCTGTTAAGAGCTTAGAGCTAAATAAAACTTATTTGTTGGTGTCAAAACTGCAAAACAAGGATATGTACTTACTCTGAAGGAAGGATCCATGATTTTGGGAAGACATTGTATTCTTTAGGGAATAATTTTATCATTCTATTCATGTTCCTGGCCAGCAGGTCCTTCCTACAGATTTCACTCATTCCGGGGAAATGATTGATTTTCTGAAAAAAAAATCATAGATAATGAATACCCTGTAAAATGAATGTTTGGCTTATCATTAATAATTAAACAAATATTATAAAATAGAATAGATGGTAAATGACAATAATTCTTGTTATACATAAAATCCTATTTCTAAATTTTGAATATCATACATAGACTAGTTGCGGGTCAAAAAAGAAAATAATCAAACATTTCAAGGATCTAGGAATACTTTTTTGAGACTTCAGTAATAATTTACATTTTATTCATTTTAATAAAATACATATGAAAACTACAGCATTCAAGTATAAAGAACTGACCTGGTATTTCTTCATGTCCATGACACGCTCCAATGCCACAGAGTAGTCCGTCCAGTAGAGGTGCCAGTCCTCATCTTCATTGACCTCTTTGAACCCAAACCTCTTAGACACTCTGCGAACTAGAAATATAGAATATGTTCATGGTGTATTAATGTGAAAGACTAAAGGAATTTTAATTAACTCTGAGAATATTAATTCAATGATTTTCAAATATTGTGAATTTTCTTTTGTTTTCAGAGATGTTTGTGTATAAATACAGCAGATTGACTTCTGTTGGTCAGCACAAACTGACAAAATAAATTCCTGCTTCCAGAAAATATGGGCTCAAAGTTAACCTTGAACATTATATTATGTAGAATAACATACAACATACAGTACTCAGTACTGGAATTATTGTTTTCATGAACAATTCTATCTAAAATGAAACAATCCTTTCTGAATTCAACAAATACTTGATTCAGAATATTTAAAATTAAATGTAATCAATTCATTACAGTAACTAATATCCCAGATGCGAGTAGAAATAATTTTAATTTATGTCATTAAAAATTCACAATTCAGTCAAACTGATGTCATATTTGGAATCTACATGTAAAATTACATTTAGAAATGTGGTTTTGAAAAGAGTTTATCAACTTTGAAAATTTAATTTTCTTTGAAAATGTGACTTCTAGGTCGGGGAGATTCCCCATAGAGCCCATGTTGTAAAACCACAAAAAGTGAAATATCTTTTCTTGTGTTGGGCAGATAATATTTTCTTTTACTGGACATATTTTAATTTGTATAACTATCAGATGAATAAAGGTAATATGAAAACTGAACCATTAAAACTGATGCATATTCAAGTTAAAGGGAATTTTGTAATACCCTGCCATGTTAATTTCCCCGAATCAGCCACCTGGTGGCGGAACTGGTAACTACCTACTCGCATCTGAGTAATTGTGTCAAATGATACATTTGTATATGCAATTGATCATGTAACTTGGAAGTATGTTTAAAGATTAATCCATCCACTGCAGAAGATGAGATCAATTGACTATGTCTACAAGACAATGGTGTAAAACACAATGAAGGTCACATTTCACACGTAATAAAGATAAACAGAGAAAATGTATTGATGTCAATATCCCCACTGGCGCTGAGAGAGAATGGCAACTTATGATCCATAACAGATAACTTGTCAAGTATGATCAAACTACTTCATATTCATGATAAACACAAACTGTTAAACAAGTTATTAATCAATATAAATACTGATATTATTCCTGTAATAGGATAGCTTTCATCAAACAACACTAACTTTGTTGTTATAGAAACAAGTAAATACAATGTTTATATCTGGATTAGTTTATGTAAGAACAAAAGACTTGGCTGGAAATAAAATACAATGTAACTCGAAGCGGTATTGCCTGATAGCGAGAATAGAACTGAAAATAACACGCTGATCAAATTGAGAACAGAGCTGAGAATTACAAGCTGACAACAAATTGATCTCGCTTGAAGGACTATCTATTGAACTACGTATAAAAGAGACAGAAAAGAGCACTTATGCAATGCTAACATTCCCATTGTGTTTAATCGAAGGTGTGACTGAAGCATCCTATTATAGCACCAAGAAAGAGAAACTAAGTTGATATTGATGAGCACAAAATTGAGAATTGGCAAATTGGAATATTTCAGTCTATTAAGAGTCCATTTTTACATTTCCTATAGTCAGCAATGATAGAATGAATTACAAAATTATCAAAATGGACCATTTGAACATTTTAGGTAGCCAATAGCTTTAGTCATGACAAATAATTTTTCTGAGGCCAGATATTGTTAAACCATTGACACTAAGGAAAAATCCAGTCTCTCTTCTAGATCACTATGACACATAAAAAATTGACACAACAAAATTGCATGTTTGAACATTTTAGGCAGCCAATAGCTTTAGTCATGACAAATAATTTTTCTGAGGCCAGATCTTAAAGGTGTCCATATTGTTAAACCATTGACACTAAGGAAAAATCCAGTCTCTCTTCTAGATCACAATGACACATACAAAATTGACGCAACAAAATTGCATGTTCTTTTGTGGAATTTTGCAACTGTTTCTGTTGTTAACATTATTAATGGGCATTGCCCATGGAAAGGGATTTCTCCAATCATTGTTTTGATAGAACTTCTCACAAAACCATTAAGATAATGAATATTTAATATTTTTAAATCTACAAGTACATTTCCAACATACCTGACTCATACTTGCAGCTCACTGTACAGATGAACCATCTGAAAAAACAAATCACATAAAATATTGCACAAATAACTGGAAATATTTCTATTTATATTGATTACTGAAAACTAGTCCAAACTAATGGAGATACTAATAATAGGGATATTAATGTAATATAAATTCATTTGAATGTGTTATTCAGAAGATTACTGGTCAGTCTCAGAATGTTGAATGCTACATTTCTTTTTATATTTCTTTCTAAATATTATTCCTTTTCAGTTGCTATCCTTAATGTTCTCTGTGAGGCAATATAAATTCAAGCCCGTAGACTGTGAACCCCCCCTGGCTATGGGCCTGAAAGTAGTGATACCACTACTCTGATACAAGTTGCATGACTCGTTAATTACCATTTTTACAGTAGGGAGTCTAATTTTACCACTCTTCCAAAAGCAGCACCAGGCATTTTCTATCATTCAGTTTAAGATAATGAAGATGCACAGAATAAATCATGGAATACTCTAAGCATCGTAAAATGATCTCTGACTCTATCAGACACATTTATGCATATTTCAATATGTTATTTTTCAAATACTTAAAAAAGAACAATTTAAACCTGTTAAAGTGAAAATTATTCAAGTATCACCGTTATTCAGACTTTTGTAAAACACATGTATCATGTTGCCCTTTACAGTATTTATAGTTCATAAGTACATAACAACAGCTATTGTTAGTCTTAATGCATTTACTTTCTTACAAACTGGCTGAATGCCTGTTTCAATATTTGGCTAAACCAATACCCGCAATTCTCGTAATCTCATTGCAACATTAACTTCTCTTTGAAAGTCATACACCTTTATTTCTCATTGAGCTTTATTCAACATTGTTCAATACAATCCAACGGTTCGATCCGGCACTTTTATTTATTACAAAAGGTGCTAAAATATCAAAAAACTATCTTGACAATTGAAGTATTTATTGGTCATTTAAATTTGTACCCTTCAACAATAAATAACCATACAAAACATGACATTATGGTCACTATGGTGATCATTTACAAGGTTAGAGAGTTGATTGATTCCAAGGTGACTGACTTGAAAGGCTCAACAAACTTTGTTTTTTATCCGTTCTTCAGGTTACATTATTTATGTACCAATAGTGATCTTTGACCCCAGGTTGATTCAAATGTATAAAACTTGACACATTTGGTAATTTGATTTATTCTTCACAACATATTATGCTTTCAGAATTTGAGAAGTTTTACCCTGTTCCCACATTAACAAGCTAAACTACCCTCCGAATAACATATAAGATCTACAGTTTTGATGCAGATACGATCCTCATGATCTAAAAAGTGTTTTTGTTAAATATGCCTTTTATGGTAATTTGAATATGAAATGCAGGGGTGTGTCCAGCTTTCAGTCATGGGGGGTGCGATCACCCCAAAAATTCGGTTATCAGTCAGGGGGATGCAATTGTGGCCAAAAATGGTTTATTTTGAATTTTACAAATATTGATAGAACTTCCTTCAAATTGAGCTAGAAGCTTCAAATATAAACCATTTTAAAGCTCTTTTCTTCATCTATCATGGTTTTATTTTTATTGGTTATGGGGGGGGGGGGGGCAGTAGTAATATACAGTAAGACCTATATAATCCAAATGCCGCTGTGACTCGTCAAAAGTGTTCAGATTGGCAGGTGTTTTCATTTCAAAGTTTTTGATATGGTGGTAATCGATGGCAGATTTAAAGAAGGAGCACGAAAATGTCTACATTGAGAGGTGTTCAAATCAGATAGGTATTCACATACAAGTTTTACTGTAAAGTTCTTAACTACATATCATATAGGCTAAAATGATCACAAAAATATTAAAGGATTAAATGAAGCTCCTGAAAAAATGAGAGTTCTCTTACTTTTTCTTTTTCTTCTTTTTCTTTTTAGGCTTTTCCTCCTCAATTTTCTTCAGTTCTACATCAGAGGGTGTTGGCTGTTCCGTTCCACTCTCACCCCCTTCTCCCTCCCCTTCATCTTCTTCCCCTGAAATAATTTTAACAACATAAATATTTATATTGGTTTTTCAATTCATGTATGAATAGTTTCAAAGTAGATTAGTCAAACAGAGGACTATATCATCAGAATAGAAAAAAACATGAACATGAAAAATGTCACCACCTGCCATTTGTTACAGACAATAACTGCCTAATGCCGCCACAAGAGTTGTAGACTATAACAATGTCACCAAATCTAGTGGTGACCTAATAAATGTAAATAATATTCCATAGAATAGCACGATTCCTGAGAGTGAAATAAAAGTTTGTATAAATCATTGAAAAAATATCAAATAGTTTATCCAACGCACTTATCGCTAATTAATATATCAATCAATTAGTCCCTCGTAGAGTAAGTACAAGTCAATGAACAAATGTTATTCTTAACATTCAATACAATGAACAAATGTTATTCTTAACATTCAATACAATGAACAATGAATTGTTTGTGATTGCATGCTGCAACAACTAAAAGTCTCATGTTCAATATACCAGACCTGATAATACGTTAGAAATTGCAAGTTTACCATTGATCATAATAGACCATGGAATTAGTAATTAACAAAGTAGTTGCTTGGTTAAATAGATTCAAAGGTCCATGTGAGATATGACAAGTGATTTTAGGTGGTCATACACGTTTCACTAGAATTTCTCACGACAGGCTAAATAAATGAAAACAACGGGCAAAATTATTAGAAACCATAAATTAAACATGGAAAGGTTGAAAAGTCCCCAAAAACTACAGCGCTTTTGGGAAACCAACTGGTCAAAATCACTCGTTGTCTGTTGCTTATGAAATCCCTGGTAATTTCTTTCGCACTTTCTGGCCATAAATGCAGTGGTTTTTATCAAAACAATATCTTTTCTTTCGAGTGAAGGCTTCACGATGATAAAAATATTAATTGAAGAATTCGAAAAATTAAGAATAGGGACACCATGTCAACAATTTTTTCAAAACGTTGAACCTATTTACTGAAAAGAGAATCTTCTTTTTCTGATTTTATTGCATGAAAAGATTATTCATCAACAAGGGTTCTAAAACCTCAAAATTTTCAATGACCAAAATTATGCTGAAAACAATGGAGTTTTCCCTATGGGAAAATAACATGGGATATGTGGTTTTTAACTTAAGCACATTTCAATACCCAATCCCTTTTTGATATGTTTAAAAAAGATCCTCTTTCAGAAGATAAGCCTAAGATTTTTAAAAAGTGCCAATGTGGTGTCCTTACTTAGTCCATAATTTTTCAGAGGTTTGGATTAATATTTTACTATTATGGGGACCTACTTGAAAAAACATATTGTTTTAGTAAAAATCACAGTATTTATAGCCAGAAAGTACTCATGGTAGAAGATATGACCATCTAAAATCACTTGCCATACCTCATATGGTCTCTCCTGACTTATGGTTTATTATTTTACACGAAAGTAGTTCAATCTAAAATCAATGTTTAAAAGGCACTGTGTTAGTGAACATAGAACATAATATAGAACACATCTAACATGCCAAATGTTAGATGTGTTAACATACATACATTTATACATTAAAAGATAAGAACAATGACACCCTTTTTATGAACTATAATATATAAGGGTTATGTACTGGGAGGTTTTGGATACAGGGTTTATCCCAAGGGAAATATGTGTATCTCACGAGGGACCGCAAACCGACCATACATAACTGGTGTATCTCATACTTGAGTGGGTTTGGGGGTAGATATAACCTTTACCACCTTTTTCAAATGACAAGATAGGCCTATACTGTAAAAGCATAATTTATATTTAACATTTTCATAATATTCCTTCAGTTCAATACAATAGAATTGTAACATTTAAACTTTTTGAAAAATTTTAAACTTCTGAAATTTAAATTTAAAAAATTTTTAAACTTTTTTAAACTTTTGAAAAAATTCCCGGGAGTGGGATGGATATATTATATCTGCCCGCATTTGGCCTAGAGCGGGACATATACAATATATCTTGCCCGCTCCTCAGATATGATATATATTCCCAGGTGATATCTACCCCAAACCCACTCAAGTATAAAATACATCTTATGATGTACTCAAGATATGATTTTTATCCACTCATGGATATGATATCAACATTTGCACATCTCCTAAGTTATGCATCTCAAATATCATAATGATTGGGAATCAAAATCACATCACTCATAAACAATAGGATATCCTCCATTTGTAATATAACAAGTCTTGCATTAAATCCCATGCAACCAATTCTTTCTCCAACTTAGGCATTTTCCAAAATAGGCCTTTCTGGCTGGTCTAATATGAAACCTTGGTAACATGTAACTACTAAGTAAAAATATGGATTACTTAAGATGCCCAGAATTTATCTGGTTACTTGCTTACTGGATAAACAATTGTTATGTTAAGTAAATATACATATGTATCACAACACAATATTATACTATTGACGTGACATTGGCACTCTTATTAATTACAAGGGCTGAAGGCAAGGAGGATTGACTCCCAGGATTAAAACTCATTTTCCAACAATGAAAACATCGAAATGTCATTATTTCCTGAAATTATAACCAACTATAAATTCAAAATAAACAGTTCAAAAGATTCAAACCAATATCTCGACCATTTCTTGTAAAATTTTGGAATTTTTCATCAGGGAATAAGATCAAAATTCACGATTCAAATGTTGAAGTGAACAAAATGGTGGCTGTTTGAATTTGAACAACATGCCCATATATGGGAAAGAATATTGATGTTGTACTCTGGGAGCCAATCCACCCTTGGCTGTAGGAGGTTTATTGGATTGTGCTATATCTATGACAACACAACTGCTGAACTATCTGGTGATAATAAATAAGAATTAATACATCTAGGGATTGAATTGAGGTGAAGTATTAACACAGAAAAGGAAAATTAATGAGTTTATTGTTTAACATATAAGTTTTCCAGGTTCCTTGGATTTTTTCTGATTGGGGTCCATATCATGTTGAAAATTGCAATCTGTTTTTATCTGTATAGTACATGTATACATAAGCCCATCATGTATGTAACTTCAAAGGATATTTTTTGCTGGTCAGATTTAGTTCATATTTTCACCTTATACTAAGAAATGGGTGGATGGCTGTCTATGATAATGCCCTGAATATTTTACAATAATACTATATGATATAATGATAATCAGAAATTAACCACTGATCTAAATGATTTAATCTTATTTCATTTAGAACCCCAACTCATTTTAAAACGGGTTCTGGTGAGGAAACAGTTGATCTAAATACCAACTTAAAATAACAATAATGTATTTGCGGAAAAGTTAAAATATACTTGATCGCTTCAAAAGTATTGGATTAAAAATAATCAATGAAACTCTATTATCACGAAGAGCTTTGCTTCATTGGATTTTACTATTTGAATTCCAAAACTGGTTCAAAAGTACAATGTATTATGAAATGTTAACAAAATGTTAAAACTTAAAATGATTTACAGTGAGAATAGTTTCAAATAGAAACATACACATGCCATTCTCTGAAATCTGTTTAACTCAAAAATGTGTTAGAGAATGGAAATGGGCAACAAAGCTGTTTTGAAACAAATCAGTGTACTGGAAATGTTTCAGATGACATTAATTGATATTGCATGACAAAACAATAGAAATATTCAAAACTCAAAAATGATTACACATCCCACTGGGCAGTTTACCGAACCCTTTAATTAATTAATAATTAATTAATTAAGTTTTGGCTTTAATTAAATGTCAGTTATATGTGTGGCTGTATGTTATCAATAACCAACTTACCTAAATCTTCAGGGGGCAGAATGAGATCTCCAGGTTCATCTGCTAGTGTGAGGATGTCATTTTCTCCAGTTGTCTCAATAGGGGGAGCCTCCTCTGGATCACTTTCAGAGTCAGAACTTGAGCTATAACTTATCTTGTCATGTTTCGTCATAATAGTACATGTAGGTGTCGGCTTATAGCAATTTCTGAAATAAGAAAAACAAAACAAAACAAATGTTCATAAAATGTAAATAATGTACCTATTAGATAATTGATTTAAGCAAGTCACAAGTGGTATATGCAGCTACCTCCCTGAGGTCATGGACCAGATGGGTGAGACAGAGATGGGGAGGAGATTTCAAAGATTAACAGTGAGCATTAAATGGGTTTCATCAATCAGAAAATGAATGTTTATCTTTGAATTCTTTTGTATCATTTTTATCACTAGTTTGTATATTTTTGCTTTGTACATGTGTATTGTACATATCAAATATATTGTCTATTGATATGTCTATAAAAAGAGAAAAAAAAATGAATGGGGAGGAGGGGGTTTGGTTATTTTTGAATGTAAATGACCTGGTCCTCTATAAAATGATTATAACATGAATATAGGCTTTTTGTGTCAAAAGCACCTAATATCAATGAAATTGTGAAAATAGTATTGCAATTTATTCTTTAACAACGCAGTATGCCTCAGCAATTCAGAATTCATGAAAAATGGTCATAAGATATGAGCCCCCTCTAAATATTTGGTGTGGCAGAGCTCAATAAACAAAAAGAATTTCATCGTCTGATGATATATGTTTTCATGTTAAACTGATGATGTGGAACATAATTAAAAGGGCACATAGGTTATCAGGTTATCGCAAACAATTTTGTTGGGTATGAATGGATGTCGTCTTATGCTTCCCTGCACTATGTATTGATAATTCTAATGATGCTTAAATATCACTATTCCACTTATTTTCAAAAATTATTAATGTACTCATCACGTCTTCCAACTCAACTCTACTCAACTCTGATAACAACACTTCATCAAATGTTTCACAGTGAGAGATATAACAGTTCAAAAAATATTCACAACAAGTTAAAGATCGTCTGGATTTTTTTGCAATAACCTGATAAGCTACGTGTCCATTTGAAATTTAGTTGTTGGTGATAAGTTACTGTCCATATCATTGATATAGACAAGGAAGCAGAGTGGCCCGAGCACAGTCCCTTATGGGACACCAAATTTCACAGGTGTTCAATTCAATTCAATTTTTATTTATTTCATAATTCTTATATAATATACACTATAAAAAAAAGCCGCTCCCTAGTGGGTATATGTTGCGGTTTAATAGAAATTATTAAAATGACATCTAGACTACATATAAAAGAAAACACTTATATTATGTTACATGTAGGTATATAAAAATGGTATTAATAATTTATCTAAGGATGTACAATGTAAAATGTTACAAAAATCAGGTACCAGTATAAAATTAACAATACAGTATGATATTGGTATTATACATTATCGATAGATGAGTAGTTTTTTTTAAGAAGATTTGAAAATATTTAGAGTGGAGCATTTTTTAATATCATGTGGTAGAACATTCCAAAGATTAGGACCTAGATAGCGAAGGGAAAGTTTAGAGCATTTAGGGATATGAAAATAATGCAATTGTCTTGTGTAATGATGATGAATATAATGTTGATATCAAACAAGTCTTGAAATAGATTTTTTGGAAGACTGGGGTGCTTATTAAAGATTTTGTATATGAACTGACCTGTACAATATCTGTTACTAACTTCTAACTTCTTGTACTAGATTCCATATCCAGTACTACCTGTTGTATGTTGGGAGCTTCAAACGACCCAAGATAAGAGCCAGCTCAAGTTGTTTCCGCGAATTCAAGATGCGAAAATAATTTGTATGGATAGTGTATCTT
The DNA here is from genome assembly GCA_903813345.2 of Owenia fusiformis. Taxonomy (NCBI): domain Eukaryota; kingdom Metazoa; phylum Annelida; class Polychaeta; order Sabellida; family Oweniidae; genus Owenia; species Owenia fusiformis. Next base: position 15,303,420 of record CAIIXF020000010.1, read on the forward strand.
GATACCATTTTTTATGAAAGATCATGACACTGTATAAAAATGACAGTTTCAAAATGCTGTGGATAGGCTTAAAAATGTTAACTCATTAACGGTAAGGTCTGTTTCAATATATATATCTGTTTTCTAATGTCACATACAGGCTTTCAACAGATGTACTTATATTCATAACATCAATATCTTTCAAGTAAAACACCAAACTTTCAAAGTAGTACAATTCCATTTCCATGGGCCAAATCATGTGGAAATCAACAATATGGCTTTTCTTATCACAGGTCAAATCAGGGGGAAAATGAAACGTCCCCCAGCAGTGGCATAGCGTGGGTATTTTGTGAGTGTAGGCCACAAGTGAGTGAACCGAACAAGCTTTGCGGGGGGTTTGGGAGGTTATCCCCCTCCCAAGTAAATTTGAAAATGAGATTGCATTTGAAGCGTTCTGGGCTTATTGACCATGTTAATCCTATATATTTAATAACGATGAACTCATTTTTAAAAAATCACTGTTTCTCTAAATTTTGAGAGTACGCCATGGCGTTTTATGCGTATACTACATGAAGCTGCCCAGAATTGAACATACAATAGTCTAATATTCGAAGCATATTTTGAATTTATCCTGTACCAGGACTAGTCCTGGTACGGGATAAATTTTGAATAGTTTGAATTGTCACACTGACACTAAAAGGATCAAGAAGAAGAGGCCGCCAATGATGACATCATTTGTTTGTAATTTTTGACCAATGAGAGATGTATGTCATATCGATATAGGTTTACATTATAAGGGTAGACTAAGTCATCTTTGAATGCCTGGGTTGTCTAAAAAATAAAATAAATAAAAAAAAATAAAAATTTAGGATCAGGATCAAAAATAAATAGATTTTATACTCACTTGGACTACATTTTCTCCAACAAAAATCAGAACTGAGAGCAAACAAATAAACACTTGGTTGTAATGTGTAACAATTTTTTAAATTATATCAAAATCCTTTCAACTAAATATCCATATTTGTACTCCAAATTTTTCCAAGACATTCTAACCGACCTCCATTTTGGAATTATAGCTTGACCTTTTGACCTAAACTATTAATCCGCGTATGGTATAAATCATGTAACGCTGTCTTATTAAGGTCACTGACTGTTTGATCATATATATAAAACATTACTTCAAACTATTTGAGTATTTTCCTTCCTTCAAACTAATCAGGGGAACCCTATATTGATAAATACTAATAGAACTAGATTATTTGGCGAAAAAACATGATATTTACTCCCAAACTATTTCCTTCAATTTGATTGGCTAATCGTTGCCGAGCTAACTATATGGCTTGCGAGTCCAGTTATTCAAGTGTCATATTCAGGAAAACAGTGTTGTTTACAGAATACACCTTGGTTTTATATTAATTAAATGATTTTAACACGCTATATTGCATATTCAATATTTCTTAAACTAATTGTTGAATTTTTATACGAGATTTGGGAGTATCTCAAAATAGACCAACCATAATATGAATAGATAAACTGCTTTTTTTTACAGCATCCGTGTTTTCTTGAATCAATTAAAAATTGTGTGACAAAAACTATACTGTCTAAAATAGCTTCATCATCCGGATTCATTTTTATCTTTTTATCCTTGATACTGTCAAATTATTTAAAACACTTTTCTTACCCACAAAAGTATGGCGAAAGACAAAGAAACCCTCAAATGAAAATCCAAACAAATATGTGTAGGCTAGTAATTTTGCGCATTGTTACTTCAATTAGCAGACGCTAAATAAAATATTGAAAATATTGGATAGCTCTATCAGTCAGTCAGTAGCCTAGTCTGTTACAATTCAGTACAGGTTTGTGTCCCTGTTATTTAATTTAGCTATAAATGTATCTGGAATGATAAATTGATAAATAATATGATACTGTAATTGTATAATACCAATGTTCATTCATAAAATATTAAATATAAATTTTAGATTTGTCAACTTGTTGAGGGAAGATCAACTTCAAGATGTTCAGATCCAAGATTTCTGTAGAGAGAACATTACAGCTGGAAATGTGCAGACAACTTGCTCTAGGTAACATGGGTAATGTAAATGTATGGCTTGCTGAACTTGCATGACTAGATCATAAGTTTTTGACACTTAGACCTAACTGTTCAAGGTAAAACGATATTAGACTGCCAATCAAATTCCTTGATCACTTTGATATGGCAGATCCATAAACAGCCGTCAATGGTTTTGGTTTTTGGACTAATAACAGAATTCTTATTTCATTCAGAAAATAAAATTCCAAACCTGGAATGAACAGTTCAGTTTCACCTTTTTTGTTTCAACCACCGATTAGCATATGTAAAAACCCGGTAATTTATTTTCAATTTCAATCTTTATTTTTCTTGCAAATGGTTGGGAGTTATAGTCTTTCCGCTCTTTGAATCCATTATATTTACCTTCCGATTTCTTTATTCTTTCCAGGTTTGTTGATCCATCAATTACTTTCGTAGGAACACGTAAAAATGTAATTTTGATCCAAAATTTAATTATTTGTTTACAATGGCCGCCATGTTGCCTAATCTCGAGGACTCAAAATTGGTTTCTTTTAAAAAAACCTACGAAATGATCGATCAACATCCCTTTTCTTATTCTGAGATGTTATTCATTATTTATATAACTTCTTTATGTAGCTTTCTGTTCATTTTTGTATTCGATAACTTGTAACGTTTTGTAAAACATTTTTGTAAAGAGCTTTGAGACTAGTTCCGGCATTCTGGTTGGATAGTTTCTAGCAATACACAGGGCTATATTTTTCCGCTCGAATATTTCGAACTTCGCTTAAAGGAAATATCTTTGGGAACATTAAGATGTCTGAAAACTCTGCTGTAACTCAGGTGAATATATTGAAAATTATTGTTAAGTTAGATAGCATAATTAATTCTTTGATTGAACTTTCCATGTTAAGTTAGTGTGATTAATTCACGGGAAAACTCCCTCATGGAACTTTTACTTTTATCCGTCCCTTGTTATTTTCTCCGAGGAAATGGGCCTTAAAGTGAGCCTACATGACATTCTGTCGTGTTATCCTCAACCGGGACATATTTGTAGCTATTTTTATTTCTTATATCGGGATTAATTTGAAGCTTTTGGTTTTAACTTCGAAATTAATTAAAACTCAATCATTCCCGTGCAAACTATTCATGAAGCACGTTGCTTTAATCTTAAACAAACTTCAGCATTTGATTCAAACAATGGAATTTCTTTCTCACTTTATAGAAACAATTGAAACAATTCTTTTAAATCATTGCTCTTTTAAATCAAAGCCAAGATTAATTAAATTTCAATTCTGAATTTGCACAATTAGAATTAATTCAAGGGCAGGGTTTTCCAGTATTGGGATCGAGCTTCGTGTGTGGACCCGGAGCCGTGACCATAGCGTGACTACACCGCATTTCAATCAATTCAGCTATTGTGCTTATAAGATTACAAATTCATACGTAAAGATATTTTAATATCTATGCAATCTTCCATTTAAATTTCAATAAAGTCAAAATTCCAAAAAGCCTTTGAAGATTGGTTTTTGGATTAAAAATGTTTCTATTACATGATTTAAAATTGCTCTTTTCCTACACATAAACGGCCCCGAAGTCGTTCTGGGTGCAGCCTATCACTAAAATGTGAATGATCAAATGTTGCATAATCTTTGCACATCTCGTGTACATAGGACAAATATATCAAAAACTTGTAATCTTTAATAGTAGGATATAACTGTCAGTTTTCCAATCAAACACTCCCTTCAAAAATTATTCCATTTGTTCATTCTTACTTTAATTAGTTGGTTTGAAATCCTTTGTTTGGCCGTCGAAGGCTTACTTTAATTAGTTGACCTTCATTGCATCATTAATATGTCATTGCCTTAATTGTGCCGTGATTTCAATATCTATCTCACCTTTTACCCGTGAAATCATGAACAATACAAAATTATACCGTTTAATTGGAAAATCATTTTATTAGACTTATGTTCGCTAATATGTTTGTAAATCTGAAATTAGTTGTCATACTAATTACCACTTAATGGAAGTTCATTAGCTTAAACATTCTCAATTGTGTGTTTACTCCACAGCATTACTCCTTAAACGCTCAAGTATTGATTATATAAATTCTTGATTTTGGGGATAATTGTCTTTATATTCATTGAGTGTTGTTTTTATATTTTATACATTTTTCTAACTTTATAATAAAAACATCGATATGCATATATGCTACTTTAATTGTCTGTTTTGTGTAGGTTTATTGTATTTGAAGAGCTCTGTAGGAATGCCCATTTAAATGTAAAATTCAATTATTAAAACCTATTGTCATAACTTCAAACATATCTTTACAACCCATCATTACATCATAGCTCCCAGCTATTCAATTCATGTCCTGGATCCATACTATTCATCTATACAAATTGGGCCAAACCGTTACCTCACAAGTCCATTATTTAATGACGGCTTAGTAGCTATCAGCTTGCCATACACACACGCCATCTTTTAAACCCTTATATAGTTATTCATTCTCACTTGTACCAGTTGGCTAGCCATAATTATACGCCATCTATCTAAGCTGGTGAAAATATGCACATGTTCATACACGCCATCTTTTATACTATTTAGTTATCTACTATTTATATACGTATGACATTGCACCTTATCAATATTAATTAACATATTATAATGCATAATTAAGCCCTTACATTTAATTACAAACATAATTTAGCCCTTACAAAGTTAATATCCAGTTATCATTATCCACTGGGGTACCTTTCCAATCTATCCTTCCATATACGCATATACATACATAAGAATATTTTAAACAGTAAACTGTATATTTTGGCCACTAGAGGGCGCGGTTTACTACAAAATGGTGTCAGAAGTGGGATCAACCTTATTTGCTGTACAAATAAGACCCCTTTGAATATTCAGTTGCTATGTATATGCCCTATTCTATTCTTTACTCTGTCTCAGTGTCAGATTGCTAATTTGAAACTTTCCAACCAGGGTCCACCTCCTCAGGGTACCAGGGAGGTGAAACAACCCTACACAGATGGTGTAGTAACTTGGGGCATGACTGGGGAACGGACTGCAGCTATATTAACACCTGTTGATGGAAAATTAAGGGCTGATGGCATCATGCCAAGTGAGATATCTTATGAGGAACAAAATAAAGATCCCCGGCAGATAATCCGTGACTTCACTATGATGACACCCAGTCCTGTAACAGTAGAGAGTGATGCAGCCCCTGATACGTGCACAGTCACTACTGCAAGCACTAGTGCTCCAGTAAATGTGACGGCCAATGTATCCAACAGACCCTCTGTCAGATTTGAAGATCCGCCCCAGCCACAATGGTCAAGTACCCCAGCCACGTTTGCCTTAAGAGGGATGCAGCCATCCTGTAATACATCAGATGTGACGTCAGAGTCAACTACCCCCAGAGACATGCAAGCCCCACCTTTCCAACCCTATGTTGGATATGGTTATGGAGGCGCGCATGAGAGCAACCATGTACCATTACAACCACGAGAACCAGCATCGCAAGGGCCATTTTCTTTTGGCCCCTATGCCTATCCACCACCAATTATGCCATATCATATGGGCTACCCAAACTATGCGTATGGCTACACGCCAATGGCTCCTCAGCGATGGGGAAACCCTGGTTATACTAGTGTGCCGCCTAATGATGGCAGTGGTGTCTATAGTTCACCTGCAGAGTTAATCCAGACAGCAGACAACCAAACCAATACTGGCAGTGTTTTCCCTCCCAGGCAAATGTCATCAGCTTCTGTGAGAGCACCAAGCCAACGGATATTACAACCAACGCCCCTTAAAGAGACTACAGAAACTTCTCTTGGAAGCAATGACAATGACAACAAGAGTGAATTGAAGTTGCCAGCTGCCACTGTCAAATTACCCCAGTTTGATGGGAAAACCGATTGGCGAGATTTTGCAGCTACTTTCAAAATGGTTGCCAGGGTAGGTGGATGGTCTGAACAGGTAAAGTGCTCTCAGCTTTTCAGTCTGATGAGAGGACCTGCTCAAGCTGTCTTAGCAGCCATGGATGATGATGACCAGGTGAACTTTGAAAAAGTTTTTGCTGCATTGACAAATCGTTTTGATCCACCTCATCAACTTGACTTCCATAGAGACCAGTTGAAATGCAGGTTGCGGAAAACCAATGAGACAGTGACTGATCTTGCAGCTGACATTGAACGTCTGGTGAGGCTTGGATACCCTAAGGACACGAAGGAATCACGTGAAGATAGGGCAATTGATGCCTTTCAAGATGCCCTCAATGATGAAGGTCACGAGTGGGCTGTAAGGCAAGCAAGCCCAAATAATTTCCAAGAGGCACTAGCTGCAGCCTTGAAGTATGAGTCCTTACAACAAAAAATAAGGCGCAACCAAGGTAAAACTCCAATGGTCCGGGCGATAAAAGAAAAAACTACAGAAACTACATTTGATGAGTCTGCAGTTATGAAGAAACTGATGGAACTCGAGAACAAGTTAAAGCACACTGGATCCAACCACAGATATGTCAATGCCACCTGTTGGAATTGTGGGGAGAAGGGGCACGTGTATTATCGGTGCACAGAAAAAGTCGACAAAGAAAAAGTTGAGAAGGCAAAAAACTCCAAGAAGCTGAACCAGATGTAGGTCGTGGTGAAGCTTTTGTAGCAAAGATAGGACCTACGTCAGAAAGAAGGAATGGATTCTATTTGAATGTAATTATAAATGGTGTGCATGTACCATGTCTATTAGACACGGGAGCCACTGTCAGTGTTTTGTCATCTAATATTTTAAAAGGGTGCAGTACTCACCCTAAACTTTCCCCATCAAGATCTGGAAGGCATGCCATAGTGGTAGCTGATGGTACCGAACTCACTGTGGAAGGAGAGTATCAAGCACCGCTGAAAATTGATGGAGAATCAACAATAGAACACTTGATGCTAGTAGCAGATATTATGTGTCCTGCTATATTAGGCATAGATTTTATGTCTCAGCATAATGTTGTGCTGGATGTGGGGAGTGGTACTGTTACATTAGGGGACAAAGGCATCGTTGTTTCCTGTGCCCGGGATGCCACCGTCCAAGATTTGAACTGCCTTTATAGAGTTTGTCTAAGAGATGATGTAACAGTCCCTCCAATGTGCTCTGTTATTGTTGCTGGAAGGGTGAACAGCTCTGCGGAACACTTGCTTGTGGAAGCCACACATGACTTGTCAAAGACACCTGGATTGATGCTCGCGCGCACATTAGCCACTCCTGTCGATGGGAAAATTCATGTGTGTGTTACAAACTTCAGTGAAAGTCCGCAGACAATTTTTAAAGACACCGTTCTGGGTTTAGGTGAGCGTTTATATGACACACCTGATCAAGTTGATGCCCCTGTGGAAAATGTTACTAAAGAAGACTTAGGAAGTAGAACTAATACTAGTAGTGTAGATAGAGAAAATATGACCAACAATGACTATTGTGATAAGGAATCACATGAACCACTAAACATCGCATACTCGATAGAAACATCAAATAAAGACGAATCCGCTACGCCTTCCATTCCTTCCTATCTGGAAATGCTAATGGAGACTGATGCATCCCTAACCATTGCGCAGCGAGCAACTCTTGAGAAATTTATTTTGAGAAACCAAGATATGTTTGCAAAGTCGAAGGAAGACCTAGGACGTACTGGCCTCGTAAAACATAGGATTCATACTGGTGATGCTGTGCCTCGGAAACAAAGACCAAGGCGAGTTCCGTTCGCCAAAAAGGAAGTCGAAGCCAAGGCCATTCAAGAGATGATGGATGCAGGGGTGATCGAACCATCTTCCAGTCCATGGGCATCCCCAGTAGTGCTTGTGAGTAAGAAAGATGGCTCACAACGCTTTTGTGTTGATTATAGAATCTTGAATGATTTGACACTGAAGGATGCCTACCCTCTTCCCCGCATAGATACATTGCTGGACTCACTTAATGGTAGCCGACTATTTAGTTGCCTAGATTTATCAAGTGGGTTTTGGCAGGTTGAAATGCATGAGGATGATGCAGAGAAGACAGCTTTCACGACTGAAAAAGGATTATTCCAATTCAATGTCATGCCATTTGGATTATGTAATGCCCCTGCAACTTTCGAACGGCTGATGGAGTGTGTGCTTGCAGGGTTGACTCCAACACAATGCCTAGTATATCTGGATGACATCATTGTATACAGCGCCACCTTTGAAGAGCATATAGAGAAGTTAGATGAAGTTTTCAAGCGTCTAAGAAGTGCCAATTTAAAGTTGTCTCCAAAGAAATGTCATCTGCTGCGGAGAGAAGTCGCTTATTTGGGGCATGTTGTCTCAGAACAAGGAATCCAGGCTGATCCAAACAAAATCAAAGCCATAGTTGAATGGAGGACGCCGAGACATCTGAAGGATCTCCAAGGCTTCATTGGACTCTGCTCTTATCACAGACGCTTCATTAAAAATTTCTCAAACATCGCAAGACCTCTTCATAAATTATCTGAAAAGAACACTCCTTTCATCTGGAATGAAGAATGTGCAGCGGCTATGCAAAATTTGAAAGACGCTTTCCTAAATGTCCCAATTCTGGCTTTTCCCGATCCCTCTCTTCCATACATCCTTGACACTGATGCCAGTGGGTTTGGCATTGGTGCTGCTCTTTCACAGGTGAAAGATGGAATTGAGCGACCAGTTGCTTTCTATGCCAATTCTATGAATAAAGCAGAACGCAACTATTGTGTGACAAGGAAAGAGCTTTTGGCCATAGTCAAGTCCGTTAAGAATTTCCACCATTATGTGTACGGAACCAAGTTCACTGTTCGCACTGACCATGGTGCACTGACGTGGCTTATGAGGTTTAAAAACCCAGAAGGTCAAATTGCTCGATGGTTGGAATTCTTGAGCACATATGACTTCAACATTGTACATCGTCCTGGGACGCAACACCGGAATGCTGATGGCCTTTCCCGCAGGCCCTGTGATGAACGATGCAGCCACTGCCACCGTCAGGAATGTATAGGGAGAGTCCAACCATGCCAAGAAGACCGTCCACACACCCCAACATTAGCGAGCCTCTGTTACAATGTCACTCTGTCACCAAAACTGGCAGTAGTAGCCATGTGTCCAACTGTAGAACCAAAGGATGATTTGGACGACATCCAAACTTTGTCAGGAAGTAACTGGGTGGATGGCGTGACTCACAAGCAGTATGCTGAACAGATAAGGGTCGACCCAGAGCTACGCCTGGTTGAAGAGTGGCTTGTCAAAAAAGAGAGACCTGCTTGGGAAGAAGTCTCCAAATACTCTCCTATGCTGAAGGCCTACTGGGCCCAATTCGACCAACTGAGACTGGAAAAAGGCATGATCTGTCGAAACATAGTGGAGGATGGGGAGGATTGTCTCCAAATTGTGGTCCCACAAGGCTTGAGGGAGGAAGTAATGAGAGGCTGTCATAATGCTCGTGACTGTGGCCATATGGGTGTTTCCAAGACTGTTCGAAGGGTGAGGAAATCATATTATTGGGTCGGTTATAAAGCCAATGTGGCCAGGTGGGTCGCCGAGTGCATACCATGTCAGAGAAGGAAACCTCCTAAGAAAACCCCAAAAGCTCCTTTAAAGAAGTATGTCGTTGGGTCGCCCTTAGAACGATTAGCCGTTGACATCTTGGGCCCTCTGCCTGAAACTGCAGATGGGATGAAGTATGTCTTAGTCATCGAAGACTATTTCACGAAATTTGCAGAGTTGGTGGCCATGAGGAACCAAGAGGCTCACACTGTAGCTGATGCTGTCCTTAAGGAGTTCATTTGTAGGTATGGGGCTCCGTTACTTCTCCATTCTGACCAGGGCAGGCAGTTCGAGTCTAATTTATTCTCCGAGCTATGCTCAATGCTAGATATAAGTAAGACGAGGACAACTGCCTACCACCCACAGTCAGATGGAATGGTTGAACGGAGCAATCGTACCATAGAGGCCATGCTTGCAAAAGTTGTGTCTCCTTCACACAGGGATTGGGCAGAACATCTACCTTTCATCGCTGCAAGCTACAGGAGTGCCAAACACGAAAGTACAGGTTTTAGCCCTGCTCAACTTATGTTTGGCCGTGAGCCAAGGTTAGCTTCAGAGCTTGTTTTTGGGACTCCACCCTTGGGGGAGGAAGAAGAAGATCGAGGATGCTATACTTCTTTTTGCCAAAATCTCGAAAAGACCTTGTTACGTGTCCATCAATGCGCCCGAGAGAACCTAGATATATCAACTGACAGGCAGAAAAAATACTATGATGTCAAATCTGCAGCTCGAAACTTCGGTGTAGGAGACACTGTGTGGCTACACACTTCTGTCGTGAAGCCGGGAACTAGTCCAAAGTTTGCCAATCCTTGGACCGGGCCTTTCCTAGTTTCTCGGAAGATCTCTGATCTCAATTTTGAAATTCAAATGGGAACTAATGGGCCGTGCAAGGTTGTACACTCAAATCGCCTCAAGCAGTACTTTGGGAAGGTGCCTGATTGGATCTCTAACCATCTATCTGAACTCACTAACCCTGAACCTTTGACTCCTAAAGCTAACAATGCAAACAATTCTTTCTCCACCACTCCAAAACACTCTGACAACATCACACTTCCAAATACCACTCCATCACCCGTTCCTACAGAGTTTGATCCCATACAGGTAGATGTGCCAGAGAGGAGAACCACCAGGAGGACCAGATGCAAGCCTGCCTGGCTGAAGGACTATGATACATCATAAACCTTAAATTTACATTGTTTAGTGAAAGCCACTCTCTATTTGTATTGTTACAGGTCTACATCTGTGGAGCCATAGTTGACAGGAAGCTCTGTGGGAGGCGTTGCGAAAGTGAGGCTTCGTTGAGACGTCACCAAGAATCCTTCCATGGTGTAGTCCTGGAGGTTGACCAACGGAAGAACTACACCTGCCATTACTGTGGTCGCCACTTCGACCATAAAGCTGATGTAAAGGCTCACGCCAGAAGACATAAGAAGGACAGGAATTATGGGCGCCATTCATCTTCGTCAGCTGAGCCATCTTTTTCCAAAGGCCGATCATCGTCATCAAGGTCGTTCCAGTCTTCATCTGTGCAGCCAACAAAGAGGGCATCATTCTCATCTTGGACAACTGAGCCATCTTTGTCCAATGACCGATCATCCTCATCAAGGTCGTTCCAGTCCTCATCTGTGAAGCCAACAAAGAGGGCATCATTCTCATCTTGGACAGCTGAGCCATCTTTGTCCAATGGCCGAACATCGTCATCATACCAGCCTGGGAAGTCACATAAGGTACCATCAGTTTCATCCTCATCTGCTACATTATCTGCGACTCGTGGCCGACCATCAGATAAACAATCAAAGGTTCTAGTATCATCTTCATCTGTTTCTGCGTCAAAATCATCAGTATCGCATGGCCGATCATCATACCCCTCTTCTTCTATAAAGATCCCGAAGATCTCGACTTCAAAAACCTCATCCAAACTGTCCGCATCTCTCAAACGCCCTTCAACAAAACCACACCAGTCATCATCAAAGTCCTTGTCGCCTTCCTCTCCTAATCCATCCAAGCTTGGAACATCAACATCTGGACAACACTCATCTTCAGGGACCCTAGAACTAGTTCCCTCAAAAATTGGATTCATCAAAGAGCCCATCAAATCTGCCGCAACCCAGTCTCCTAGCTCAACTGGGAAGAAAAGGAAGGTGGTGACCACTGATGCTGCTAAGTCCAAACGTCCTAAGTTGGGTTCTAAAAGCCTGAGAGTCACCATTAATAGACTGACTCTGGAAGACATCCAGAAGGCCACCAAGTCTTCAGAAGAGCAGACCTTGGATGAGGAACTAAATGTTAAACCTCAGGATATAATCCAGCTAGAAATACCTGATGAGGAGATCTCGCGGCCAAGTGGTGGAAAACTTCTCGTGAAATCTTCACTCAAATGGAAGAGGCAATCCTATTATATGAAGGGCACGACAAACAGTGAAACGCAGTACCAGCGATCAGACGTTGATGACAGGAGAAGTAAAGTCTTATATGGAAAAGGATGGTATCCCGCTGCCACTCCAGGGGACCTGTTTTCGACGCTAATACCAGATGGCCAACAATTCATGCCTGTTGACTACTCAATGAAGAAACACAATTAAAACATGTGACATTCAATATCAATCATGAGAGACATTTCATAATTAAGAGACATTACCAGTTACAGTGTAACTCGAAACTAAATTCCCTGGGTTTTCTTTTATTATCACCAAATTCAATTATTTGTTCGGGGTCGAACAAACTAAAGGGGGGATATTGTAAAAACCCGGTAATTTATTTTCAATTTCAATCTTTATTTTTCTTGCAAATGGTTGGGAGTTATAGTCTTTCCGCTCTTTGAATCCATTATATTTACCTTCCGATTTCTTTATTCTTTCCAGGTTTGTTGATCCATCAATTACTTTCGTAGGAACACGTAAAAATGTAATTTTGATCCAAAATTTAATTATTTGTTTACAATGGCCGCCATGTTGCCTAATCTCGAGGACTCAAAATTGGTTTCTTTTAAAAAAACCTACGAAATGATCGATCAACATCCCTTTTCTTATTCTGAGGTGTTATTCATTATTTATATAACTTCTTTATGTAGCTTTCTGTTCATTTTTGTATTCGATAACTTGTAACGTTTTGTAAAACATTTTTGTAAAGAGCTTTGAGACTAGTTCCGGCATTCTGGTTGGATAGTTTCTAGCAATACACAGGGCTATATTTTTCCGCTCGAATATTTCGAACTTCGCTTAAAGGAAATATCTTTGGGAACATTAAGATGTCTGAAAACTCTGCTGTAACTCAGGTGAATATATTGAAAATTATTGTTAAGTTAGATAGCATAATTAATTCTTTGATTGAACTTTCCATGTTAAGTTAGTGTGATTAATTCACGGGAAAACTCCCTCATGGAACTTTTACTTTTATCCGTCCCTTGTTATTTTCTCCGAGGAAATGGGCCTTAAAGTGAGCCTACATGACATTCTGTCGTGTTATCCTCAACCGGGACATATTTGTAGCTATTTTTATTTCTTATATCGGGATTAATTTGAAGCTTTTGGTTTTAACTTCGAAATTAATTAAAACTCAATCATTCCCGTGCAAACTATTCATGAAGCACGTTGCTTTAATCTTAAACAAACTTCAGCATTTGATTCAAACAATGGAATTTCTTTCTCACTTTATAGAAACAATTGAAACAATTCTTTTAAATCATTGCTCTTTTAAATCAAAGCCAAGATTAATTAAATTTCAATTCTGAATTTGCACAATTAGAATTAATTCAAGGGCAGGGTTTTCCAGTATTGGGATCGAGCTTCGTGTGTGGACCCGGAGCCGTGACCATAGCGTGACTACACCGCATTTCAATCAATTCAGCTATTGTGCTTATAAGATTACAAATTCATACGTAAAGATATTTTAATATCTATGCAATCTTCCATTTAAATTTCAATAAAGTCAAAATTCCAAAAAGCCTTTGAAGATTGGTTTTTGGATTAAAAATGTTTCTATTACATGATTTAAAATTGCTCTTTTCCTACACATAAACGGCCCCGAAGTCGTTCTGGGTGCAGCCTATCACTAAAATGTGAATGATCAAATGTTGCATAATCTTTGCACATCTCGTGTACATAGGACAAATATATCAAAAACTTGTAATCTTTAATAGTAGGATATAACTGTCAGTTTTCCAATCAAACACTCCCTTCAAAAATTATTCCATTTGTTCATTCTTACTTTAATTAGTTGGTTTGAAATCCTTTGTTTGGCCGTCGAAGGCTTACTTTAATTAGTTGACCTTCATTGCATCATTAATATGTCATTGCCTTAATTGTGCCGTGATTTCAATATCTATCTCACCTTTTACCCGTGAAATCATGAACAATACAAAATTATACCGTTTAATTGGAAAATCATTTTATTAGACTTATGTTCGCTAATATGTTTGTAAATCTGAAATTAGTTGTCATACTAATTACCACTTAATGGAAGTTCATTAGCTTAAACATTCTCAATTGTGTGTTTACTCCACAGCATTACTCCTTAAACGCTCAAGTATTGATTATATAAATTCTTGATTTTGGGGATAATTGTCTTTATATTCATTGAGTGTTGTTTTTATATTTTATACATTTTTCTAACTTTATAATAAAAACATCGATATGCATATATGCTACTTTAATTGTCTGTTTTGTGTAGGTTTATTGTATTTGAAGAGCTCTGTAGGAATGCCCATTTAAATGTAAAATTCAATTATTAAAACCTATTGTCATAACTTCAAACATATCTTTACAACCCATCATTACATCATAGCTCCCAGCTATTCAATTCATGTCCTGGATCCATACTATTCATCTATACAAATTGGGCCAAACCGTTACCTCACAAGTCCATTATTTAATGACGGCTTAGTAGCTATCAGCTTGCCATACACACACGCCATCTTTTAAACCCTTATATAGTTATTCATTCTCACTTGTACCAGTTGGCTAGCCATAATTATACGCCATCTATCTAAGCTGGTGAAAATATGCACATGTTCATACACGCCATCTTTTATACTATTTAGTTATCTACTATTTATATACGTATGACATTGCACCTTATCAATATTAATTAACATATTATAATGCATAATTAAGCCCTTACATTTAATTACAAACATAATTTAGCCCTTACAAAGTTAATATCCAGTTATCATTATCCACTGGGGTACCTTTCCAATCTATCCTTCCATATACGCATATACATACATAAGAATATTTTAAACAGTAAACTGTATATTTTGGCCACTAGAGGGCGCGGTTTACTACACATACATGTAGCTGGCTATGTTAGAACAGAGACATATAAAACATATATATCGGGTGTCCCAAAAAAAACGTCCCGCTTTTTGAGCTCTTATAACTCTGCAAGATATTAACCAATTCATTTGAAATTTATCAGGGAGTAAGATAAGGATATTATCTATAAGTTATCAAAATATTAAATTAATCGGATGTACATTATGTGAGTATTACCAAATACAAGATAGAATAGCAAGAAATGTAATATCGGAGGACAACTCACTTAATTCACCTTATAATGTAGATTGATGAGCATCGCCAAATACATAAGTTTAACAGCATAAGATAAAAAGTTGGTACAGCAAAAGATCGACAACTCACTTATATGTTAAAGGAAAAAGAAAAACAAGATGTCGCAATTAATATGATCGTTATTCATCCGCAGATGTCAAGAAGATCATTTTCACTGATGAGAAGGACTTTTCTCTTGAAGTGCCCAAAAATCGTCAAAATGATCGGGTGTATGGAAAGCGTAAACGTCAAATTCAACCATCACGTCTTTACCATGAAACTTCACGTTATCCAAAAAGATAATGGTTTCTGCAGGAGTATCCTGGAAGGGGAAGACGGACATTTATTTCATTAATACTGACAAAGCCAAAGTCAACAGCGAAAGCTATATTAAGTTATTAGATGAAAATCTGCTACCTGATTGTAGGAGGATTTACCCTAGAAATGACTATGTGTTTCAAGATGGGGCCCCTTCCCACACAAGTGGGGTAACTCATGCGTATCTGGAGATATCCACCACAGCATTTATCAAAAAGGTTGAATGGCCTCCACAAAGTCCAGACTGTAATCCAATGGATTACTCTGTTTGGGATCCTCTAAATCAAAAAGTTAACAGTGGTATGAGGGATAATTTTACAGAACAAACATTAAAAGAGAGAATTAAGTGCGTCATGGCAGGAGATATCACAGAATGAAATCAAGAGCAGTATCTATGTATAGAAGAAACGACTTCGTTTAGTTGTGAAGGAAGATGGAGGCCACATTGAGCACAAGTTATAAGATAAGTGGGTTGTCGATCTTTTGCTGTACCAACTTTTTATCTTATGCTGTTTAACTTTTGTATTTGGCGATGCTCATCAATCTACATTATAAGGTGAAATAATTGAGTTATCCTCTGATATTACATTTCTTGCTATGCTATCTTGTATTTGGCGATACTCACATAATGTACATCCGATTAATTTAATATTTTTATAGCTTATAGATATTATCGTTCTCTTACTCCCTGATAAATTTCAAATGAATTGGTTAATATCTTGCAGAGTTATAAGAGCTCAAAAAGCGGGACGTTTTTTTTGGGACACCCGATATATATAAAAAATGATTATAAAAACAGCCTATATATATATGTCTCTGGTTAGAATGAGAAATGATTTCCCAAAATATGATATAGTAAAAAAATTGTCTTCTGTATGAATTTGTTTCATAAAATTTTTTGAAGATCAAGGTTTGAAGATAAAAAGTCTATCTTAGACAGGCATAACTTAAAGTTTCATTTTCAAACTTACAAAGGGGGTATATTTCAAGTATATATTACTGTATTTGAAAAAGCAGAATAAATGAATTATAGGATGCAGTATTTGATATAATGTATGTTTTATTGATTTTTAAATTATAGGCTTTTAATGTATAAGACAAATATTAAACCTCATCCACTCATGTTTTTCTAATTGCAGAATACAACACTAACAAACTTGAGTTGACACCATATCTTGCTGCAATTAACCTACTGAAAATAGAATATGAGAATGATGCATCTCCTGAGGTCTACAGAATGCTCATAACTTTACTTCATGATTATAACCCCAAGCTTGGCTATGAGCATAGAAGACAGGTCAGTTACCAAGTAACCCTCCATTAGCCTAAGTACTCTGGCATGTCTGGGGATTTATTAAGTAGAATTTGGACATTAGATATTGAAACATCATCTTTTTAAAAAAAATTCATGTATATACTGTTCTATAATTATATCAAAATACCGTATTAACCCTTGCAGAATTGTTTGTTCCAAAATTATATTTTATTTACAATCAACTTACTTACTGGATTGATGAGTACTATCACTATCAGTTTAGATGTTAGTATATCTTAGACATGTATTATAAAAAATATTTGTAAAATCTAAACAAGGCATTAATATGCAAAATGTCACCACCTGTCATTTGTTACAGACACCGATCACCATCCACAAAAAAGTTGGAAACTATAACAATATTTCAACACTTGTGGTTGTGACATAAAAATGATCTTTTTGTTAAAGCTCACAACAAAAAGCAGGTTAAACAAATAATAGAAAATTCTGTTTTGTTGCTAGACTGAAAAATACATCAAACTTCTCCTGAATGCCCGCAATCCCGAGCTGTGCAGCTATTTGATCTGGTTACTACCTGAGCCAGTGAAATCAACAATTCCTGCATTCATACCCATGCATAGGCTTCCTACAAACATTGTGCTATCAAAGGTTCCAGTAAGGTGAATACAATAATTTAACATATTAACACAACTGCCACATCTGTTATTGAAAATAAAAAACATTTACATCTGGAAATTATACCTTAATACAATATATGTGTCTATTTTTTTGGTAACCAAGCAGGCATCATCTATGTTTCATTCTTCTAGATCTAACTTAGATTCTGACCGACTTGACTTACTGAAAAACAGACTTTTGAAAGAGTTTTACTATCTATATTTTCCAGTGAGAGTGAAAGAAAACCAGCAGCAAAAGCAAAGTTTTACAACTTTACAAAGCCATCCATCAAAGCTTATGTTGCTGCTCAGGGTGTCCCAAATAGGATAATCACAACAAAAGATGGCAGCACAGCCATTATAAAGTCAGAGAGCTCCAGAATAACAGGGAAAACTTCTACAGAGTCTTCTATGATTCAAATTCCGAGAATGGTGATAGTTAATGAATCAAGAAGCAGGGGAAAAGTTGTTTCTGCATCAATCAGTGGTAAGGAACCAAGTACAGCTACTGAGCAGAAAGGAGATAGCACAGCCATAGCTATGGAAGCCCTAAAATCCAAACTCCTAAATAAGAAAATAACTGATATCAAAATAACAGTTGAGAATGCTAAGAGACAAGGTGGAAAACGTAAGACAGATGAAACAGACACAGCAAGTTCATATAGCAGTAAAAGACATTTGTCCTCTTTCCCATACTCTCAAGAATTAAGACTATTTGGTGATCCTGAATCTACATATTCCTCTCCTGGCACTACAGTTACACTGGCATCAGCAGTTGCTACCATGACATCATCAACAGCTGTTGTGACATCACAAGGATCCTCTATAACATCACCAACAGCTACTGTTACATCAAGTAGTGTTGTCGTTGAAATGCTGAATGCTGGCCCTCTATTTAGTTGGCCTCAGACATGTCAGAATGATGCTTTAGACTGTCCATCGTATGACGCAGCCAGTCCATTAGAATCTCTTCACAAAATGGTGTCCAATCAACATGCATCTTCTAGTGATAATTCTCAATAGTTGTCATTACAAGATTCAGAGAATTTTAGAATAAACCATACAAATGTTACCAATGATGTCTGAGATTACATGTAAAAAGAACACAAAATGCCTGTAGGCTATAAATTCATACTGAAAAGCACCAAAATGTGATAAAAGTATAATGACGGAAGGTCCAACAATAACTTAAAAAACCTTAAGGATGATTTGATGAGTGGATGACATGGTGATTCGCTGATGTAGGTAAAGACTCTTCAATACATCACATATGAGGCAAATGAATATTGATATTACATCAAAAATCATTAACTGAACAGATATTTGGGAAATAGAATTAACATAAATTGTTTAATTTAATAAATAAATACTGTACATATGTTATATTTCTTTCTATACAAAATCAGTTTTAAGCTACTGATGATTTTTCTTGTAACAAGTTGCTTCTTGTTTGGATAATAAGCACACTGTACAGCAAAGCATTGCTATGCAAAACTAAAATATTTCATTATTGAAAAATGGCATACTGGACTGGTAATCAGACTATTACACATAGTATGTTAAGCTTCCATTGATAAGATTAAGATATATACAGCTACTGGTAGCTTGATTACAAATACTACTACTAGGCATTGTTGATTCATTTCACTAACATGTTTCAGCTAATTTGACAGCTGGGATTTGAATTTAAATTGACTAAGATAATGAATTAACATTCATTTGAAAGAACTGCCAAATTCTAGAGTTTATACCCAAAATGATAGAAAATGAAGATAGATATATAGGCCTATGCCTATTTCAAAAAATATTTCAATCACTAAATAGAGTATGTAAATTGTGCAGAATCAAAAAGTAGTCTCATTAAATACTAATTGATAGTAATTTCAATGAGATTTTAACATTTAAGAGCCATTTTCAGTAATATTGATCCTAAATTACCCCAAAATATTTTTGATCCATAACAATTTGAACAACATCAATAAACCTCTTTTTCTATAATAATCGAAAATCATATGTCAAATAGAAAATGAATAAATTGTTTTTTAAGGCAATGGGATTTTCAGAAAAAGTTTGCACAAAATAGCACTTTTAAAAGTCTATTGATTGTGTGTTACAGATCATTATGCATTTAAAACATTTAGGTTATCTTAGATCAAGATAACATACATGTACACTGCCTTTTTTAATTGGCAAATGAATATCTTAAAATGTCAAATTAAAAAAAATAAGGATGCACTCCCGCAGAGCATAAGTGCTTAATTGCAGTCTGTCCATTCACTGTTCAAATCTCTTGTAATTGTACTGCTCTCCAAACAGTAAGGGTTTGGGTAATACATGCTAGTAGGTGGAGTGATTACAAACAATAAGTAACACACAATACAAGTCATGATTTATACATAGTGTATAGATCAACTTGTTATCATTCTAAATGATCTACTTAGTCCATACAGTAAAACTTGTTTAAGTATTACTGAACTTAATAAGCTCCACGGTCCACATGGAATGGCATTCGACCATTAAATCATAATGATATGAAATAAAGACTAAGTCACAACAATAACATCATGCTTAGAGCTGTTTTCTTTAGGGATGTGTTCCCATATGTAAGTATAACTGTAGATCATAGTGCAGAGCACTATGTCATTTCAGCTCTGGGAGTTTTTTGGTATCATCATAGGATGTCTAAATAATCACTTTAGTAACACTGTATCAAATCCACCATATCAAATGGCTTTTATCATGCTCACTGTCTGTTGATAATTCAACGTCCTCAAATTTTGTGTGATTTCTTCAACTTGTCCAAGCTGAGAGCCAAGACCTGTCATATGTTGAAAATAGGCCTCTGTTTCAACTTGTACTGTCATGTTATTTATACCAATGTCTTTAAATATTGCAGTTATCTGAAAATAAATAAGAAATGAAACGTTTACTCCATACCAAATTGTTCAATGTTTATTGTTTGATCTCATATTTTGAGACAACCAGACAACAGAAGGATAAATGACTTTCTTTCACAATTTTAATTTTATTCAAGTTGTATTGGAGGCAATTGCCATTGAGAGATAATAAAAAGACTCGCATGAGTGAATTTAATACTTTACAGTTTACAATACATGACACTATAGCAACGTAATATAATCTTACTTGAGAGATTATTTTCTGTTCACTGATGCCCTTTGTCACCTGTACATGTAGAGTGCCACAGGTGACATTGCTAGAGTGCTGCCAGAAATGCTGCTCTCTGTATGACAAAACACCCTCCAAATCCAGCACCTGAATTCAACCAATAAGTATCCTGTATATATTTTCAAATCAAAATGCTTATATGATTTTCAATATATCATTCGTCAATGCATTTTTTCAATTATCTTTATCTCAAATAGGGCTTCTAGAGAAAGCCTATGATTTAGTAGTAGTACTTATATGAAGCAACCCATCAATATACCCAGATCTACACACATTGTTCGACCTTACTATATCTGGTGGTTCTTAAGAAGTCAATCCCTCTAGGTTAACATTATAATTAAAAAATAAAATAAAAACAAATGTGTCTCTAAAATACAAACCTTTTGTAAACTAACATTCAATGGCCCCTCTAACTCAGCTGGGGTTCTCAGGGCCAATATCAATGTAGTCTCCTTCAGTAGGGGAATCACACTTAGGAAGATAAGTGTGCCAATGAAGATGCTACAGATAGGATCAGCTATATTCCAGCCAAAGTTCTCTATGAGGATGGATGATATGATGACTCCCACTGAGCCCAAGGTGTCTGCTAACACATGCAGGAACACACCTAGAGGTAACAAATATTATGAATAAAATAAGAACTATTGTCATACATGTCATAGGGTCATTCATATACATGTTATTTCAATACTGATTTTAAACGTCTTTTGCTTTTGTATACTTGTTTTCAGCAACTGGAAGAATATGACATTTATTTCAGGAAACTTGAAGGCCTATAAATCTTAAAGGTAAGAGGGATACTTTCGGTAGACTGTTTGTTTTTAACATTCTCTTGCTTTATATTAGTATCTATTGCATTTTCATTATGTAATATCATTACCTTCCATATTGGTGTTATGGTGAGTAGAGCTGGAAGCACAAGGTTCACTGGCAGCATGAGAATGACCATGGTTACCATTAGAGTGACTGTGGTTGCTATTGGAGTGTCCGTGACCTTGACCTCCATGGGCATGACCATGACCTCCTCCATGACTATGACCATGTCCGCCTCCGCCACCATGGGAGTGGGCGTGTCTGAATGCTGTTATGCCAACAAGGTTAACAATAAGTCCTGCCACTGATACAGCCTATATAAGCAAAGTTATGTCATATCATATTTTGCAAATCTTCATCATTTTAAAATATTTGGGATAGGCTATTTATTATTTATAACTTGCTGCAGAATACTTCTTAACACACAAGTTTTATTTTTTTGACACATTATTTTATTATGTTAGAAGCTAAGTTTGACAACAGGGGAGTCAAACATAAAACTTACAAGCAATCTCTCTGTGCTGACTTCAGGAGGGTCAAAGAGTCTCTCCAGGGCCTCAGTGAAGACAAAGAAAGAGATGACAACAAGAAAAACACCATTGATGAAGCCAGAGAGGACCTCAATTCTGTCATACCTGAAAACCCCATTTATGGTAATAGTTATGTGTTTGTGTATTTTATGATTTATCTAATGGTGGGACTCACACTTAAAACCCAACTAGAATCTGAACTTTTGGAGAACTTTGGAATCGAGTAATTTCCTTCTATACAGGAGACTGGATTTCATGGGAAAGAAAATGGAAAAATTATCTCAATGTTAGACCAATTTTGTTTTCAAATGTACTATTTACAACATAGATATCCGACAATTAATGATATGTTTTATTTGTTTCAATTTCACAAAGCTAGAAATATAGAATAGCCTAAGATACTTTGAATAATAGATAGATAAATTCTCGTGAAACACCTGGTATTGATGCAAGAGTAACAACCTTACCCATAAGAGTATATTCTGGTGGCCTTCCACTTGCTCATTACGGCAGCATAGAGACCCATGACTAGAGCAGAGCAGTCAAATAACATGTGGAAACCATCTGAGATCAAACCAAGACTGTTGGTCCATACTCCATAAATCAACTCAACAAATGTGAATGCCTGTAAAACATATCAATAATGAGTGACAGAAAAATGCACTGAAAATGTCAGATTTCAAAACTTGCATTTTTGAGAAATACATGTATTTAACATTGTAGGTGCTTTAATCATAGATTATAATTATTTTAGACCAAGTCATGTTTGCCTTGTTATTTTGAAATATACAAGTACATACTGCAAAAATAACTGGTAGCTTTAGGGCTCTGGGCTGGTGTTTTTGTCCCAGGTACACTGATCTGGAAGCTCAATGTTACGAAACAGAATTTTAATCAGGGAAGAAATAAGTTCATACTTCAGTCTATCTATACAATCAGCACCTCTTAAATAAACTTACAAGATTAATGCAAAGAAAGTAGAATATCTTCCTTGAATCTGACTCAGAGAGGATCTGTTGGAGTCCATTCTTCGCTACTGTCAGCACAGATTGGGAGGTCCTGTGTAGGGCCTCCCCAGCAACTGTATAAAGGGGCAACCCAGCTGCAGAATATCCTATAAAACTGCCCTTGGACATCTTGGACGGATTTGTCAGGATATGAGTAGCTGCAAGTGCAATGTTATTCAAATGGAATCTTGGTCATGAAGATGATTACATAAATCTACAATATTAGAGAGTAATAGAGTTAAAGACATAAACTTGTGGCATGGAAAATAATGATTTCATTTGTATTGATAATCTAGCTGTTCATGTCAGGGAACATGGAGAACAGCTGTTTTTAAATTCTTGTACCTTCATAGCAATAAGCCATGAACTTAACATTTTTGCACCGCTTCATCACATATTTCAGTAACTTACCAAACATAATGAGTACATAACTGAAGATGACACCTCCAGACAGTACATGATCCTCTTGTACCACTTCTACAATGTGATGCATCGATGTGATCTTTGATGCATATGGGTGATTCCAGAAGAAGCTGATGACAAGAGCGCCAGTGAACACTGCCATGGAACCAAACTTTGCAGCTGTTGGAGCATCAAGGCGCTGGATACTTATGGCATCAATGTAGTAGTCAGCAAGAAACACAATCAGGATCACTATAGTTAGAGGTATCACCACAGACCACAGGGATATGTCTTCGCTCTAAAATATCAAATTCAATTCTATATAAAACTTTAGGATTCTCCCTGGAATGCAATCAGGATCACTATAGTTAGAGGTATCACCACAGACCACAGGGATATATCTTCGCTCTAAAATATCAAATTCAATTCTATATAAAACTTTAGGATTCTCCCTGGAATGCAATCGGGATCACTATAGTTAGAGGTATCACCACAGACCACAGGGACATGTCTTTGCTCTAAAATATCAAATTCAATTCTATAAAACTTCAGGATTCTCCCTGGGATAAAGATCTAATTTTTGCAGTTTTGTCAAAAGTTGGTCAAATCGTAGCTATGTTGGAATCTCATATTAACAGACAAAACACAATCAGCGTAATACATCTAGCTATAATTGATCTCATATATGACATATTGACATATATGACATATTTGAAAATATAATACATTTGCACATGACATCCAGAGTCAGTAGCATATTAGTGAAGTAAGAGATGTTTCAATCTTTCATTGAATTTTGAATTACAAATCGATTCAAGGAAAATGCATAAACTATTTAACTCACTTCACGTGTGACATAGATAAATCCCGCCCATGGACTAAGCAGGATGGCAGATATCAATGTGGATAGCGCATGAAGACGTTTAGCTCCACCTACATCTAGTGAGAGTTTTTTAGAAGCACTACTGTACCCTGTCCACATACACAGTGTGAAGAACAGAAGCATCACACCACCCTGAAGAGTAGTTGTACAAATTAACACATGTATGTATTGTTTTCAGACTTTGAATGAGAGCAACAGCACAAATTCAAATCAACTAACAAAGATTATTAACTCCAACTGAAACTCAAGGTTTTTTTCACACTAATGAACTGAAATATAAATGCATGTCAAAATCGATTTCTACTAATTCCTTCTAATTTAATTTATTTTTAAGCAGACTAGGAAACATTATTATTAACTCCAACTGAAACTCAAGGTTTCTTTCACACTAATGAACTGAAATATAAATGCATGTCAAAATCAATTTCTACTAATTTCTTCTAATTTGATTTATTTTTGAGCAGACTAGAATTCATTGCTTACCTTGTGATCTGAGAGTCCCGACCAGTTGGTGAAGTGGTTAAACAAGTGTGTGATGATGCTTTTATGGTGGTTTTCAGCTGGGTAGTGTCAAGGAAAAAATATTTTCAAAATGAAATAGTTATAGCTATACAAATGTATAGCAATATAGTATATACAAATATGTTTTAAATAAGACGAGAGTTAAGATGTGTGATGTTAGACTGGACCACATTCACCTCTATCCATACTGTAAGTAAACTGAGTAAATACAATTTTACAACTTTAAAATAATTAAATCATGACCCCTAAAACTTTCAAACTAAGGGATTGTTAAGGATACTGTGCTCTGCTGCATCCGCTCTGTAGTCATCATGGTCAAACAACAAGATCCCAGTAACAGCAAGTAACAGAAACATAGCACCACGGAGCTGGAAATAAATTAGTTATTATATTTTTTCAAGTCTCTTTCACTGATATGATTCTAGTTCATTGATTTTCATGAGCCATTGAGCTAAATCATTTAAGATTTATTTATTTCAGATCACATAAGTTCCATATAACATACTAAATTCTCAAAGTACATAGATGAATGTTGATAAAGTCTAATATTTTTATTATCATTAATAAAGTGTCATGTGAGAATCCCATTAACAATAACCAAATATGTACTTTATCAGTTTATGTATGTATTATTTTTCATTCATCAGAAAACATCTCTCGATGTTAAACTAAAGATTTCATACCTTGGCTGGGCCACCTCCATTGTGTGTAAAGAGGGCGCTCAATGCAGCAATCACAACCAGATCACTGTGCTCAAATATCAAGATGGCCCTGAAACAAAACAGTAACACCATTTTATTAATAACTAAATCCATCATATCTGAATGTATTCATAAGCAAAAATAAAAAATACCTATTTCCTAATATATTGTTGTCATGGAAACAGAATTCTGCAACATCTGTCTTACCATGTACAACATATTTATGAGCAAGAATGTTTTCTCCTTGTTCTTAGCTTTCCATTGGTACCAAAATATTCAATGTACCTTTTCAACTTTTGAATTTCAAAATTTTCAGGAAAGTTGACTATTATGTAACCTGATGGGCGATTCCCCATCAATTCCCAAATCAAATTCATAAAATTCTCTTTCTTTAAAAATATCAAAATAATAACCTTAAAGGACCACACAGTGTCAGTCCATACAGCCACAGCAGGTTTAATAAACTACCAATAAGGGCATGTCTACAAATCCTAAACCACTGGTTCTTTGACAACCTTTTTCCTCCTGAGAAAGGCTTTTGTAGAAATATCAGCACCACTGACGATCTAAAATAAATCAAACAATCGCAATTAGGTCATCAAGTTATGACAGTTGAGAAAAGTACAAGTGTAAAACATCATATTTTTCACTATCCAATCTTTTTTTTTCATTATTCATTTAAAAGGTCTCTAGTATCTCTAAAATACTCCAAATTAGCTTATTTCAATTCACGATTTGCACCAAGTTAAGTTTCTTTCCTATGAATATCAAGGCTTGAAAAACATTGTTCACTTACATAGTACCCCACACATAATTTTGTCGCCTACTTTGATGTGTTGTAGAAAAATATCCAATAAGAGTTTTCTCATGAAATTTGGCATACACTAAATTGAAACAATTTGTGACACCTAAGTTTTTTTATTTGGGGTAATATGACTTCACCACAATTTGACTTCGGTTTCTAAATTGCTACGCATTTACAGATTTGACCTAAATTAAGGTAAATTTTGAAACAATTTGTAACAAATTGATTACAAAACAATTTGAATATTCTGGTCAATCCTATCCTATTAAACACCATTATAATCCACTGGTAAAAGCAAAACTGAACCAAGCAGGAGTGACTGTTATAATGTTACAATGTTATGATGTTATCCCTGAAAGTTCACATGTTAAATCCAAGTGAATCATTTCCAACAAAAGGTAAGCCGTCGGTGGCCACATATGAGGTATTGGGTGAATAAGGCCTCCCGATCATAGGCCAAATGAAAAATTGAGTGCAAGCTCACCGTTAATAATGTCTTAAACAAAATACAACAATTTTCCTGAGATTTTATGAGATGCGAGCTACTCTTTAATCGAGTGAGACAGTAGGAAATGCTGTAGTGGTAGGATGGGATAGAAATCCAAGCAGGGATGTGTTTTGGTGCCCTGATAAACCTTTTTAGACTTAAAGCCAACAAATCATATGATACATGCACCTGTCCATGTATTGAAAGTATTAAAAGGGGTCTTCACTCTTAAACAATGATAAAACCACACTTATAATATTTCTGTTTAGGAGTTAAACATCTCCAACACATAGTAACAATATCTTAAGAGAACAGACAAACCATATGTAATGCAATAAGTTTGTAATCAAAATGTTATCAAAATGATTTAAACTCTCTTTAAAACTGCAAATTTTCGTTGAATTTTGTTAAAACATGAATATTTTAAAATTGCTTGTTTTTCGTCAATATTACTTAAATTTCCAAATAAAAAAATTTGAGTGTCACAAAATGTTTCAAGTTTAAGTGTGCCAAATTTTATAAGCAAACTCTCTTTGGATATTTTTCTACAATACATCAAAGTAGGCGACAAAATTGTGTGTGGGGTACTATGTAGGCACTGAGCACCTGTAAACAATTGCTTCATATAGTAAGTACATGTAACTCTACCTACCCTAGCTTAGCTATGAAAAGGAACTGCACAACATGAATCAGCTTCAACAGATCATATGATAGGTAGAGGCCAAATGCTCTGAGTGCCTTGGAGCCAAGGAGAAGTAAGATATATGGTGTTAACCTGAAACAAGATGAAAACTTCATTTCATAAGTTGAGATATACTTCATGGCAAGTTATACACTCTCAAATGAGCCTAATAGTACAATATAGACTCAGTCAATTTATCTGGAAAACAAAGATAATACATTTTGAGGGCCATCAACAAGGTTACTAGATTTGAAAGACAAGGCATTAACAGGCCAAATATCACAACCTGCCATTTGTTACAGATGCTGACCACTGACTGCTGATTGCCAAACATCATCCACAAAAAAGTGAGGATGTGATGAGGATTCATCAAGATACAAGAGAATACTGTTGGTAAATATTGCAATACATGACTGGATCAAAGGGGGAGCCACAAGTTCTGAACTTACCCTGCTCGTGGGTAGATTGCACCTGTTGATCTCATTGTATTCTATTATACTTAATCCTTGATTGTAGGCAATCCTAAGTTATCACATTTCTAAAATAAATGCCAATCATTAATGCATTTTGATGCAGGAAATCAAATTTCAAATACAAGGCTAGGTAGTTAAGAGGTTTTGTTGGGATATTTAATTTATTGATAACTCAATCTGTTAATTCAGGACAATTGTCCTTGATATGCCCACATTTATCCATTTTGTCAAAAAGAGTAAATATTAAATTACTGATATAAAAAAATGGATCAGAATCTCCCATTAACTTAGTGGTTTGCCTCTTAATTATTTATCGACCAACTTGGAAAATCACTTATGACTTATGGGCTTAGGGAAATATGCTCCCATTCCAGCTATATATGGAGATATAGGCTGGATACCACCATGTGTTAGGCACCATGTTGAAATGGTTCATTTATTCATCCGACTTAGTAGAATGCCAAGAACAAGGATTACTCGAAGAATATTTGACTTTGACTATGCCAATGCTGAAAAAGGCCATAGAGGATGGTGTAAAGAGGTCAAAGATATATTTAAAAATTCTAACCTGTTAGACCTCTATAATGAACGTTTCTTTAAGAATTCAAGTGAAAGGTCAACATTAAAAACTGTAAAAGATTCTGAAATGAATCGCTTTATACATAAATGGACAGCTCAAATAACTACAATGCCAAAGTTACGTACATATGAGTTAATTAAAGACAATTTTGGTACAGAGGATTATATAAAATTATTTTTATCAAGGAATCAAAGATCTGTTATTGCTAGAACTCGGTCAGGTACTCTTCACCTGAACATAGAAACTGGTCGCTATAAAGGCCTTGCTGTTGAACAAAGACTCTGTGAGGCATGTAAATGTGGACATATAGAAACTGAGAAACATTTTCTTCTAGAATGCTCTTGTTACAAAGATTTGAGAAAAACTATAATAAGACCCCCTATGGTTCATGATAATCAAGATTTACTGAAACATCTTCTTTCAAATAAAAATTGTGTAAAACTTACAGCAAAATTTATAATGTCAGCACTTGAAAAACGACAAAAAATTGTATAAATAACACACTGTAATTACATGTATATGTATTTGTATAGTGCCTCATAAGCCTGATAAGGCTGGGTGCCGATTAAGGTGCGTGGCACTTAAATAAATAAATAAATAAATAAATATGACTTAAATATACTTTATTTTTCAAAATGTGAGTATATTTACCAACATGGTAAAATATGTCATATTTGAACTGCACCACTTATAGAGAAAGCCCATGGTACTTTTTACGATATACCAAATTAGAAGTACAAGCCACAAAGAATACATGTAAATAAGCATTCATATATTTCACATGAATGGTACTACATTTGATACATATTTCTGAAATGGTTCGAAAAAGTATGACAGATATTCAGATATTTGAACTGAGAATTTTCCATGTCCAGCAGCAGCAAAGTAGGAGCGTCCCACAAGAGGGAGATGATGATCAATAGACTGAATTCTCAAGATATTCAGTCTATTGGATATAGACTAAGTCAGGGCCAGGCAACTTGGATATCTCGACTCGAGGAGTTTGCTGCATTTTCTTGTTGAGAACAATTCTACACTGGGTAGAGCCCAGGGTAGAGCCCATGCACTGGGCACTGGGTAAGCATTGCTATACAATTTTCAAGTCTTTGATTAGCTTACCTAGACTTTTACATGGAAATCACCAAATGAAAATCTCAAAATATTTTCATGTTTTGGAAAAAACAAATGAAAAAATAGCACTAGAGGCAATCTGCGCGAGATTCCATTTTTTGGTTCGGTTTTTAGCGCATGCGCGTTAAATCCAGCAATTTAATTGGTTCAAATTATTATCACGCATGCGCAATTAATAACTTAATAAGAACATTTAATTTGAGATAGATGTCACTTACGGTCATTATTTCACAGCAGTCCCTACCCACAATGCACCATATACTATGGGAATATTTTTGTTTAGTGTCAAAACAAAAAGTATACACCCAAAACAAATGTTATGACATAATATCAACCTGCCCCGGATTTGTAGACGTGTGTTGTACAAACTTAAACCGAACCGATGACAGAAAAGCACTTTGAATCATCGGAAGGAAATACTTCCTTTAATGAAAAACCGAACCAAGTAAAAACCGAATCTCGCGCAGATTGCCCCGACTCAAAAATAGCCACGTCACATGATTGAAAATCGACATTCAGTGTGACCTGGTGGTAAAGAATCACGACTAAATCTGTTCAATGTGTTATGTTTTAGTACTCTTATTAAAATTTACCTGTTAACCAATCAACTGCGCTAGTTATTCACAAAAATAAAGAGATTTTAAAATTAATTTTATTCCGGAAGTGCTTTCATTTTGTTTATGTCTGCTACCACAGTACAGAACCCACTTATTGCAGCTTTATTTGAAATGAATTCAGGGCAAAATTTCTGATTTGAACTGGAAAAATGATTTGAAAACATCAATAACCATTCCAATTTTATGTGTGAATCTCCGTCTATTTGTGATTTACAATTTGATTGACCGGATATGTTATTTGAAACAGTGATGCTAGTTCCACAAAAATGGCACTTCTTCAAAAAGCATTTCAGCAACTTTCAAGGTAAGATTGTGCCTATTTAAGGTAGAATATACATATTTGTAAGCTGTTGAACTTTTAAACATGATTATGTGTTCAGATTGTATATGATTTAACATTTTTGAATTGCGTGTGCATGATGTTATTTGATGTTGAAAAGTTGATTTTAATAATTTCACATATTATCGCCCGTGTTATTATATTAGTTATAGTTATAGTTTTCACTGCTTAGGTCGTCTTGACCTTTGGCCATTCTTAAGATAAAAATGAGCATAATTGTTTAGCATTGACCCCAATTAATTGACTTGTGTCTACTTCAAGGCTCTATAGTTGTATTTGGCTGGGTGGTCGCTCCATAGTCTGTCAAGCTTACTCTTAAAGTGATTCAGGTCATCAGCTTCCACTACTTCTTGGGGGAGGGAATTCCAAGAGTTTACTACCCTTTGGGTAAAGAATCCTTGTCTTAAAATCGATCTGTTTTGTTTTTTCAAGATTCTCTTATTGTTGCCTCTGGTCCTTCCTATGTTGTGTGATAGAGATAGAATATTGCTAATTGGAATGTCATATTTTTCATTGAGGATTTTCCAAGTTTCAAGCATATCCCCTCTTAAGCGCCTGAACACAAGTGATGGTAACTTTAGGTCCATAAGTCTTTGGGAGTACTCATTATCTTGGAATCCTGGTATGCATCTCGTAGCTTTCCTCTGGACTGCTTCAATAGCTTCAATATCCTGTATTAAGTATGGTGACCATACAGTGTTTGCATATTCCAAGTGTGGCCTGACCATAGCCTTATATAACATCATCATATTTGAAGGATCCAAAAACTGGAAAGTTCTTCGGATAAGACCAAGAATTTGGTTGGCCTTTTTTACCACCATCAGTATGTGTGTTTTGTTCTTTAAGTCATTCGCCACCATCATTCCCAAGTCTTTTTCACATTCTGATTCCTAGAGAACTGTATTACCCATAGTGTAACTGTAGTCTGGAGAAGATTTACCAATTCTTAGGACCTTGCATTTTTCACTGTTAAATTGAAGTTGCCAATTATTTGTCCAATTCATTAGGGATTGGATGTCTTCCTGCAGCTCGTCACAGTCATCCGTGGTGTTCACTTCCCGGTACAGTTTTGTATCGTCTGCAAACATTATCAGAGGGCTGTTAACAGTCTGGGGTATGTCATTTACAAATACGAGAAACATTACCGGTCCTAAAACGGTTCCCTGCGGGATTTCAGAAGTGACATCTATATTGAAATATTTTGATTGAAATGTAAAACATTCAGGTCTTGCTCCTCGTCAGTCCAAAAATTGATTTCTCTGAAAATGTTCAAACATTCCTCCTAAATCATTCAGCCTACTTACAATTGATGATAAAATTCTACAGACCTTTTCGTACTGCCTTAGCATGAAAGATGCAATACAAAATAAGTCTGCGAAACTTACTCACCTGAATTCAAGTTTGTTGTACTATCAGGACTATCAGTCCTGACAACGCTGGAATGTGACATCAGGCCATTCATAAATCTAGCTCTAAACAATTGAGAAATTATGAATGACTTACGAATGTGTACAGAAATGCTTATGAATTCATAACCCATTCGTAATTTTTAAATTAGCTACGAATGTTAATAAATTTACGAATTATAAACATTTGTGACTATAAAGGGTACAAGAAAGGGCCCCAAAATATTTTCAATTTTGCTTCCAGGATACCTTTCAGAGGAAACCTATCAAATAATAGGACATTGTTTACACAGACCTCTCCTACTCTCTTCAAAGTCACAGATGTTGTTAGGTGAGAGCATGAACCTTATCATTTAGGTAGTATTCAAGAAAAGCTGACGGTCGAACCTACTATTTTATTGCCAAACTCATTTAAATATGAATGGAATAGTGGCAGATACTATATTTAAATGAATTGGCCATAAAGTAGTAGGTTAATCTGTCAACTGTCAGTTGAATTTGTGAATGCAAAATAAGAGACTGAGAGAGACATAAGTCTATAATGAAGAATTTTTTTAAAGTTAGTTACCCCAATTACTTAATGCACCCCACCTTACGATCTTTTGGTAAAATAGATTTTGAGGCTCAATTTGGTCCATTTTTATATACTGCATCATGTAAACTAGTATGTATATTCAATAGATTACATTTACTGTGATGCATTATGCTTGTAATGTCACATTTTATAATCCCACCGCCAAAAGGGGTCAGAATTCGGCATCTGTAACAAATTCCAATAACGATTTGTAGGTCATAACATTTTGTCATGTTAATGCCTTGTTTAATGTATTATAGTGCAGAGCCATTGAAAAAGAGGCGAAGGACTGACCCACAACTGGTAGCTGCCAGAGATGCCAAGAGGAAGAGAAGGATAGAGAAGGCAATCAAGAAACTTATGAAGACAGGGAGAAAGTTGAAGCCTGTTGATGAAATTGAAGGAGATAGGAAACTGCAAAAAGAAAAGAAGTAAGAGAAGCTTAGGGATGGTAATATAATTTGACAGTTTTGTAAAAAAGAAGCGATTTCATTATGGTTGAATTGTTCTTCCCCCTGTCCCCTTTATAACATATTTGAATATGTTAATTTGCTTTTACTTGAACTTCAATTGAAAATCAACATTGTCACTCAGAAAATCAACCCCTAAGAAATGTTGTTCCACAACTGATCAATCATTGATCAGGTTATGTTGCATATACAAGTGTATAGATGCACATGTTGTGTAATGTTTGCATAAATGTGCATTGTGATGTGGAAGAGTCGGATACGATTTCATGCTTTACATGTCGTTCATTGTTAGAGCATGTCCCACTGTTGTTAGTTGAAATATATCCTGCCAATCTAAACTGAGACAAAATGCCAAGGTTTGCAAAGGAGGAATATAATTCCCAGTCATCTAAGGAAAGTCTGGTTTATAATTGTTTAGTTACAAATATGTAAACGATATGGCACGATATAAAAATTGACCAATTAGAATTAGAGTATTTAGAATTTAAGATTCTGACGGTGCAAATTATTTACTTTGAATGTTTTTATTATTTCAGAGAGCGCAATCGTGAGTTGCCAACACTAAGCAATGAACAGTTAGATAACAGAGCAATCTTAATGAAAGAATGGAACTTGTATAAGGGTGTCCAGTACAAGAAGGAATGTGCCAGTATTAACACAATGCTAGAATGCCAGGCAAAGGCTCTCTCTGAACTGAAATTAGAATCAGAAGAATTATATATGGCAGCAATTCAGGTACATTATGACCTCTCTGATGTAATACCATTGCTATTTAATAAAGTAATTGACCGAGGAAAATATCATTTTCATCTCAGGCTTTAACCTGAGAACCAGCACTGTATACATTTTGCTAATAAAGTGTTGAAGTACCTTGGATATAATATGCAAATCTTGCTCTTCCCAAATAAAAGGTATAAAGTGAGAATATACAGGGTGTCCCAGAACTCATGAGAATTTTTTGAGGGAGATATGAGGCATGAATGATTTTCCTTCAAATTAAGTGCACTTAATAAACAAACATAGAGGAATAACTGACATGAATTTCAGACACATATCTTTTATATTTCCGAATTTATTGACATTTGAATTCTATATCGCCACAAACCCTGGAGTAGTCAGAGAAATACAACAATTTACGTCATATTTTGATCATATTTACACAACTTCTCTACTCTAATAGCATTGTTTTCATTGAATTATTTCATGTTTCAGCACATTAGTTAATAGAATCATACACATTCAGCTAACGTATCTCTACAGAGTTATTATAGCATATTATCTGCAGTTGATGTCGTCTTTTCAGCTACTCTTTATACACATTCCCAAATCGTCCAATAGCCATTTCTGTAGGGTCCTCTGAAACAACATGACTCAATTCTTCCTCCGTTTCAGTGACATGGCTCAATAATCTTGGTTTAGGGTCCCCAAAGAAATCAAAAGTCGAGTTGAGCAAAATCTGGCAAGTTATGGAGCTACTATATACTGTGAAGTCTCAATAGAAAGTAAATTGGATGCACTACTGACATGCATGTAGTGACTTATTCACTGGTGCATTGTCAATATGCAAGATCATATTGGCTAGCAAATGGGGACATTTCTTTCAATCCATCAGGAACATGTCATTATGATCTTTCAGCAAACCAAATGTACACTCTGTTGATGTATTGGTTCTCTACCAAAGTTTACATATCGTTTTATCAAAGTGCATCATCAATATGAGAAAAATGCTGAACTAAGCTTATACAAAAAACGTTGGTTTTATAGTTGAAAATTTGTATAAAATTGACAAAATGTGACATAAACTGTTTTATTTTCCCGATAACTCCGGGGTTTGTGGCGATGTAGAATTCAAATGTCAATAAATTCGGAAATATAAAAGATATGTGCCTGAAATTCATGTCAGTTATTCCACAAAATGTGTTTAATAAGTGTACCAAATTTGAAGAAAAATCACCCATGCCTCATATCTCCCTCAAAAAATTCTCATGAGTTCTGGGACACCCTGTAGGTCTATTTTCACAATTATTGAAACTGAGAGCTCTCTGACCAATAAAATCACATTTCACGGAACAAGTTGTCATTGGTATTCAAATGGACTGATCCATATTTTTTTGTTAACAAAGTTAAATCATATTTACAATTTTTACATAATAATATAATGGTAAGCGGCATACAGAATGTTAATTATTCCGATTTTATAAGTTTCCACATTTCACTTTCATATTTACTCAATTCTGTCTGTCTGTTACACTTAGTTTCAAAGCTCCATTCCCTCTCCTTCCATCCAATTTTTGATAACCTAATTACTCTTATGCATTTAGGTAATTACAAAATAAATATTTGTGACTTTACAAGCTGATCAATATATTGTTTATATTTTCTTTTCCAGGTTGATTATCAGCTTTTACCATATGAGGTTAATGGACCAGTTAGAACGCCACCTATTAAAGGTTATGATCCTCCCGATGGGGAATACACAGACACTACAAAAACTTATGAAGTAGAAATTGGGGATGTCACAACTGTATTGAAACAATTTATAAGGAAATAATCTATTACAAGGAGAAAGTATCCTTTTGACCATTGATGGTTAGGACATTGTTTACTTTCTTTTATTGATAGAGTGTAGTGAATAATCATGATTTGAAAACCAGATCTCTCCTTTTTAGCACAATGTGTTTATTGGTATGTATGTCATGTCATGTCATGTTAATCAAATCAATATATGATGAACGTTAAACACGTCATGAGGGAAAATTTATTGCCAATAATACCCGTTGTTATAAGCTCTGATGGAATAAGCTATGCTGTAATAAGCTCTGAAGTAATAAGCCTGATGGTATTGGTGTTGGATTGTACCTGTTCCCTGTTATTGAGGAAAATATATTTGGCACCCTTTAGGTATAAATACTTGTTGTCTTTTACTTTAGGCTCCACATGGATCTTTATTAGTTGTATTGAACCATGCTGGTGTACTTTTACATTTTTCACTGCCTGACTCACTTGTACTGTCATTTATAAATCTCATATGGTTCTTTCAATCTCTAATTTTCAATGGTGCTGTTAATTGTAATCAATCTGTCAATCAGACTCTTTATTGTTAATCCTTAATGATACTCTCATATATATTCCCTAATAGTTATGTAAATTATAAATCCACAGTGGTACTGTCATGTGCAAACTAAGAGTATTTCAATTTGAATTATCTGTAGTACTGTACTGTCAATTTGTAATTTTTAATCCTGAATACTGTATATATTTGCAGTGGTACTGTCTATTTGTGCCGTTTAAACCCCCCCCAGCGGTAATGTCTATTGGAATCCCCTCATGGAAGATGGAACAGTCATGTAATCCCAAAAGTAACAATTGATGAAACTTTACTTGAACATCAATAAACATTTCATGTAAACAAAGCAGAAAATGTGACAGTATTTAGTTTAATAAGACTTGGGGAGACATCTTTAAATGACAAAACTTCTATATTTTCAACAACATTATGAGTGGTTCAGGGTACAAGGTGTAAAGTGTGTTATTAGGAAGTTTAAGCTTGCATGTTTAAGCTATACATTTGTATGGGCGATTGATCGTATGTAAAGGTTGGCGTTTCGATTTTATATGCAAATTCCTTATGATCCCGTCAAAAGGAGTTCGATGGGATATAGCCTGAACATACCATTTGTCCATTTGGATACTGCCTGCAGTTCATTTGCATTTTCTTTCCGTCAGTCAAATCTAAAAAATAAGCAATCAAGAGGCCATCAAGAGGTTTATCCCACATAAAAGTAATTCATCTGAAGTAATACCTAAAACATTTTGTGTGTACAATAGTATTTGTCATATAATATTGCACTGTCGTCTTTTGATACCCTTTGCAATCGTTCGACTTCACTTCTTAAAAAGAGCTTGGTAGTTTATAACTAAATTCTGCGAACAGGGTAGTCTTTCGATTGCTTATTTTATTGATTTGATTGACGGAGAAAAAAGTGAAATGAACTTTATGTAAATCACACACAACCAACACATCAACTTTCCTTCTGTTCATTGTTAGAGAGTGTGTATTACATCTGGTGCTACCTGTAGCTAGCATGGAAAGTGCGTTGTGTGTTGTCATTCTGATTGCTCAATTGTCTATTGCTAAGTGCCGTCCATTCTACCGTAAATCAGTCTGATTGCAGGGCTATTAATTTCTCATTGCCTCATGTGTTCCCTAATTCTACATATCAACGAAATGTCAAATTTTACATGTTGGATTTCGAATGTTTTGATCGTAATGATATTCGGGATTTCATTTTGACATCATCGTGAATTAAAAGATATGATGTAATCAGTTTTCGTATTACATAGTATTAGTACTACAAATCCGATTTCAATTGACCCCTTGAATTAATTTGAGTGATTTCAGTCAACGGGTGTTCAGCGTCTTAATTCGACTTGTCAAATGTTGGAATAACAAAAGGAGGAGTGAGGCCTGATCAGAAATTTAATTCCAAATACTCTGATTGTTTTAATTGTTCAATTTGGGGGCATTCTAACGGTATTCAAGTCGTTAGTATTGCTCTAACATTTTGTCATAATTTTTCATGGATTTTCAATGTAAAACTATATCGTCTTGTATAAAATCAGTGAGTGCATATCTCTATTTCAATCTGAATACGCGAAATTTAGAATAAATCGTTTTGCCCCTCCAATTTTTGCCCCAGTCACTATCACTAATCATTGTTGCAGTTCTAAGCGTACACCATAGACTATACACTGGTGCTAAATAGTGCTTTGCTTTGTACCTTTTGGAAGAGTAAATGCACTTGCGATCATATAATATTCCCAGGGTTTTTCAGTGCCAGTTTTATATTCAATTTTGCATAGAACTTCAAAATTCACAATATTCATATTGGATATAAGGAAATTACTATTAATTATAATGAGGTGATTAAGCGATTGATTCCTCTGTTGTTCTCACAATACAATTTAATAATGACAATTAAGGTTTTATAGAGCACTTGCTGAAGATGATAATGAATTCCGAATTCCTGTATTAATTACGGGATCCCGTCGGAAATTTGTTCATTCCGATCTTTTGTACAAAAGCGATTGTGATTAATTGGTTTCAATAAAGCAGACTAGGACCTTATTCTATCATCTTTCGTCAAGTGGGAATCAGAGTCTGTAGGTTGCGCTGGTCAATAGGATGACGTTATGACACACGTCGTTTACAAATTCAAAATTCAAATACTTTTTTCGTAATTACGAATTATTTTTTCTTTCAACTCTCAAATGCAGAATGTTTTAGTACCTTTAGTTTACGCCTGGACCATTTGTGTGAAATCAGTATTTAACGACGATTACTTTTTAACTTTTGATTTCAACTGCCTGACAAGTCTCACAATAAAAATCAACCCATTTATGTACGAATGATAAAATCTATTTAGGCACATTAACATTAAGTACGCTTAATAAAAACAGGACAAATTGCAAACGAATTGAGCGTAAGCAATTCAGGGTAATTGTTGAAAAGAGAAAGTGAAGCATTTTATTCGAAATTAGTATATTTATGAAATTATTTTTATTTTGTTTGACTATATTGGCAAAAGATTGTTATTGTGAGAAGTTGTTCCTTCTTGAGCCCATATGGTGCTATGAGAGTGGTACTTTAGACATATTGTGCCAGGTGAGAGCTGTGGAGTGGTTAAGGTTACGGTAAATCTCAACATCACATCACGTAGCGAATACAGTGTGTTTTTATTTATATTATGTTGTGTCTTCTTTTATTCAATGATTTTATTTATTGACGTCCATCCCGCGAACATCATTCAATTTTAAACACCAAGAAATCACAACCGGTCTCCATGTTACGTGAATATTTTGTACGTTCGTATAAAGTGTGTGTATTTTGCGGACGTTCCAATTCTTGGGCTTCTTTCACGCGCCCCGTTTGTCTTTTTCAGTCAGATCTTTTCTGATTTTAATTAAACTCACGAACCATTTTCTAATTAGTGGCATTTAGGCGAGAATTTTATTGAGATAGGATTCAGTTATTTGATGCAACCATAGCTACCATGGAACTATGTAGTGATGAGACCGCTTGACAGACGTTATAATCTGTTCCAACAATATGCCCGTTTTCATTTCCATAAATCTTTAACTTGAAATATAAATGACGCAATAAAGAAGATGGCTAGAGATACAAAAAACAACAAAAACTTCTGTAAAGCTAAATTTTCAAGTCTGTTTTAAACTTATTATTTGGGGTTCAGTGTTTGTGTCGGTAGCGAGTAAGCGCAAGACATTCGTGTGACTCGATTGACTTGGCACGCGCATCTGCTTCGGTCGTTGGGGAAGATTCAACCGAGGATTTGAAGCAGGACATTCCTCACTCAGGCAACGTATCTGAACGCATCGCAGTAATCATTATTTTATGAGAGCTTTGATTGCACCACTGTAGTCAGTCCCATGATACCAATAACTCCTTTACGACTCTCCCTGGACGTAATTGGCTGACATCAGTCACGTGATCTATGAAGATATCTGGGTTGAACGCGTTCGTGGAGAGGGAACAGCAACTGGCGGACAACCACCTAGAGTCAGCAATCTTAATCCTGATACCGTGGAGATTGCAGCACCATGGAACCTGTGGACCCGACTGGTAATATCTTTACAATTATCTTATTATTTACTTACCGTAGTTAAGATTTTATGATGAAGAAGTGTATTGATAGGCTAGACTTACCTTTACTTGTGGGACGCGTGGTCCGGGGTGTTGATTTGATGGCGTCACTTATAATGCGTGCACGCCATTACATTGGATATATTTATTTAGTTACTATTGGACCATTACATTGTAAATCAACCAACAATTAATTAAACGTAAGTTGCATATTGTTATAGTATGATTGTTATATAACTAACTGTTAAAAAAACAAAGTTTAATCGACTAAAGGGGAGCGCATTTTATTTTATATTTGCGATAGAAAATCTCCAAATTAGATACCAGTTAGACATGACATCAGGTATACGCACTTACTCTCAAAATAAAAGCTTTTGGAAAAAATAAATGTTATAGTTGTTTTCAGTTACTTTATACAAAATTTTATTTTTGGCATCAAAGCTCAGCAAACTGGTCAGACAATAAGTATTTATAAAGGAGTCAAGTTTCAAACAAAAGACAAAGTTATGTTATAGATTCTAGACTCGAAGTAGGGGAGACCGGGGCAAAACGGGACTCTTTTCTCCAGTGTTTACTGTTTTACACTTTAAGCTCAGTCATATTGGACAGTGTTCGGCGTTCAGCGGTTGGCGTCTGTAACAAATGGCAGGTGGTGACATTTTGCATGTTAATGCATTTTGTATGTTAGAAACACCACTGCCCTAACTAAATGTGGCTAGAAAATAACCATGTGCTGATATTCCTATCTCTCAAAGATGTCACGTGTACCGGGGTAAGACAGGACACTATGGGGAAAACGGGATGCACTTATGCACAAGTTATATTGAAACACCATTATCTCGAAATTCAGGGATGCTAGAGTAATTTGAGTAAAAAGGAGAATTAGAGGCAACGAAGAGCTACATAATTGTACGAAAACGTCATTACACAGTTTACAACTTCGTTTCTCTTTATCGTTTCCAAAATTTGAAATAAAGATTATTTTTGACAATAACTCCTTTATTCTAAATCATCGAATTTTGACACTCGGGGTAGATGTGCTTTTTGGGCATTCCGGTGTGAAAGAAATTATGGTCCCCCCGGGATTATGGTCCCCCTTCTTAACGGCCCTTACTGGCCCTGATTGTGTATAAGATAATAGGGGAAAGAGGTCACCATATAAATTAATGGAAAATAGGACCATAATTTGATAGAACCTCCTACCCTTTTAAACTGGGACCACTTTCAAAAACCCCATAATTGGAAAGGGAGACGGCATTGAGCTGGTACCAAATATATCTTTCCAATCGTTAAGTTATTAAAGTTACATCAATAAATTGAGGATGACAACACCAATGGAGATATTTCACTCTATTCAGTAAAGCAGTCATGGCAATAATTTACAAAAGCATTTTTTGTTAAAGCTACTCTTGAACAAGTGTACCTCGATGAAGGATATGTCTTCTTAATACTTGACTGGCATAATGCATTGCCATTTTTGTAAATGAAAATGTTCAGTTCAAGCTGAACCTCTTAATCCACCATGCTAATGGATCAGTGTACCACCATTGAGGATACATCCTCAGATTCCTCACTTAATGAAAATATCAACCCATTTATTGCCAATGTGTTAGTTTAGCAAAGGTGCCACTTCAGCTTCTTTGTGGTTCATCTTTTCTAAGTTGATCATATGAAGTTGGAATACGTATAGAGTGTATAGGTTCGAGTGTTTCATTGTTGGTTGCTAGCAGCTGAAGATGTCTCCTGGGAAACGAATTTATTGAATCGTCCCACTTTGTCTCACATGTGAGTTTTTGATTGCTGCTTGATTGTTCACTCATGTGATACGTTATATTCACCAGGAAGCACACGACAAAATGTTTATTCAAAAACACAATGTTATACACCAAGAAATCAACGAATTATTTTGTCTAAATATATAGATATGAAATCCCGCAACATTAATTAGTCTGATTTCCCAATACATTTAAAATGCTTTTCAACATGTAAATTGCCTATAATTGGTTTTTAATAGCATGGGCCCAATTATACATTTTGAAATTATTTTTTCACTTTTCTTCGTATGTATTTAGTGAATTTTCTTTCTTATGTGAATACTTAAAAACGAAGATTTAGATGGTGGAAATGAAAATTGAAATTTCAGTACCTTGTAATTAATTCAAACTTTCCCTTTTACGACCAAACCTGTGCTATAAATCGTGCATGTATCGGTGAACGTGTAATGAGGTATAAAATGACTTCTATACAGAACTTAACAAACAGACGTGTATAGAGATAAATAGCAATAACACATATCGGTGGAGCTTTTGACTGAATTCATCCTGGGAATTATTGAGAGTCAACACTTACTGTGCACCCTTACAATTGTAAAACAACAGAGCCAGTTGATAATACACGGGTAGAAATAGATAAACATACATATGTACGGTGAAGACCCCTGATGTGCTCCTTTGATATCGTATTAATTGATGAACAAATGTATATCTTCTGTTTTGATGAGATATTAATAAAAATGTGATAAATATTTGGCACTTGAAAAGGGCATATGAAGAGGGTGATAATTTTTGGGAACGATATGGTTTGTAAAATGACAATACCGCATATCATACGCCTTGTTGAATTCTATAAAAGCACTGCAATAGACACAGCAATTAATTTACGGTTAGAAAGATGGATGTCTTGGTAGAAACTTCTAAAGATGTACAAAACATTGACTTTCAATGGGAAATATTTCTGAATAAAATGTTCAAGTGGTCCTTTTATTCGGTTTCAAAGATATTCCCACTTTACGAATGAAATCCTTACTGCAGATAAGTGTGAATAGAAAGGGTCAAACAGCAGTAACACACTATTCAAAGTCATTTTTACTTTATGTGCGAGAGACATTCTTTGTCAAACAATAAAGCAAAGGATATATATCTGTTCAAAACGTTAAACATCATAATTAAATACTCTGGAATATCAAACATATGTAAAATGAAAACTATGGATATAGGTAAGTAGCATAAACGTATATTATACCCGGATAATATAATACAAACGGAAACTGCAATCTATTCTTTGTTTGATTGTGTCTTCCTGAAGTTGATGTTCGCTATATTCAATATATACATATATTTCATATAAAGTACTAAATAAATAACGTACTA
The DNA here is from genome assembly GCA_903813345.2 of Owenia fusiformis. Lineage (NCBI taxonomy): Eukaryota > Metazoa > Annelida > Polychaeta > Sabellida > Oweniidae > Owenia > Owenia fusiformis. The sequence goes on from CAIIXF020000010.1 coordinate 15,346,217, forward strand.
AATATTCTTTTAGAAAACTGGTTGAAAGAATGCCTAGAGGGAGGTACTAGAGTGACAGAAGTCAAAGTTGACAACATAGAAGCTGAATTACTTCTAACAAAAACCGGTAATAAATAATAACTAAGAAAATACCTGTATTATAAATATCGTAATATAAGAATTCGGTATTTTTATTAGGCCACCCACTACAAACCAAGTTTGATACATAATACTGTTTTTGGTTTTAATTTCAGAATATCAAAAGGAAAATAAGGTGGCGACAAAGCCACATTCAACCCCAAGAACATTGAAATGGTAAGTTGTTGAAAACGTTACTTTATTAATGAATGATGCACACAAAGGTGCAATTTAAACCAGGACCGGGTATAGAATGGCAAGTGATTTTGGACAGTCATATCTCTCATTATGAGTACTTTATTGCCGTAAATACTGTGGTTTGTATTTAAACATTAATGTTTTCTTTCAAGTGAAGTCCCCGTGATAATATAAATATCAATCAAATTCTCTGAAAAATTATGGATAAGGACCCCACCTTGTCACTTTTCTAAAAAGAGGATCTTGTTTTTCTCAATATACAGGGCGAGCAAAAAACGACACTATGTACCATCTCCTGGAGACAACCCCATACCCTATACAATCACTGGGGTTTGAATCAGGACTATTCGATTGGTGGTCATCAGGTGGTATCAGTTTAGGTACATTATGCAAATAATGTTTATTTTTCATGGCACACCACCTGTTTGATTGAGACGCTAAATATAAAAGTTAAATTTATAATGCACGGCTAGATTGTAACTTCAAATTTCATTCGGTATGCAAATTTTGGATCAAAAATTATAAAGTTTTTTTTTAAATGTGGCGTTTTTGGCCCACCCTGTAAACATATCACAATATTCTTCTACACTTTATTCATAACTTCTGAAAGGGGATGGATATTGACATGCGATACATTTAAAAACCACACATCCCATGTTATTTTCCCATAGGGAAAACTCATGCTATCCATTGTTTTCAGCATACTTTCGGTCATCGAAAATTGATATCTTCAACACTAGGCCAATCTTTCAAATTCAATACCATTCTCCCTTTGAAGAAGTTTTAGACCCCTTGTTGAATAACCTTTTCATGCAAAGTAAGAAAAGAAGATCCTCTTTTGTGTAAATAGGTTTAACATTTTGAAAAGAATGTTGACATGGGGTCCATATTCGTAGTTTTTCGAATTGTTCGATTAATATGTATATATTATCTTACGATAACACATATTAATTTACGATAACATACTGCGTTGATATTAAATGAGAAATGTCATATTTAAATTGAGAAAGGACCCATGGTAAAATATATGACTCCAAAATCATGCCAAACTATACCCGGTCCTTTATTTACAATTGAGTAATGTGTCCTACACAGGTTATTGAACACATCAAAGGACGATTCTCGGTTTGGAGAACAGTCTCCTGGGCTAATAATTTTTTTCATGAAAAATATAGAAATATTACTCAAATTAAACTATGAATATTCAAAAGAGGACATTTAAATCTACAAGATGTAAAAATAACAAATTGGTCTGAAGCAGGGATAATGCTCAATTAGACTGATTCAATAAAATACAAGTCTTGATTTTGGGGAAAGAAGTTCATCAGTGTACTGCGCTAATATTTTTTTGCGAAAAATCTAAAAATATTTCCCAAATTAAATTATGACTATTCAAAAGAAGACATTCAAATCTATATTATGTAAAAAAAATCAAATTTGTCCGAAACAGGGATAATGCTCATTTAGATTGAATAACTTCGTTCTCCAGACTTTTGATGAAACATCCTGTATAAATGTAAGTTTGTATATATTGAAGGCTACAAGACAACTACGAACTGGGAGAGGGTGTGTGTATTCCACGGAGTACCCTATACATCCATTACTTGGATTATTGCAACACAAACGACTGCCAGCCTGTTAATGCTGCCAGTTTTGGCAAGGTGAGTTGTTCATTGCTCGAGCTCGAGCCCATCTCCATTCTCTACAACTAATGTCGTTATTACAGTACATTCCATAACATGAACATGCATGATTTGTCCAGCATTAGCATAAGCCTAAGTTACGGTTGGTACATAATTAAATAAAAATGCACCTATTGTGAAACCTGATACAAGTTTTATTTTTCTCTGCAGATAATACGACAACAGTTCCCACAAATAACAACTAGGAGACTTGGAACTCGTGGTCAATCAAAGTGAGTTTCTCTTTTTCGTTTCTTGTCTTCTTTATTGGGATCGGAGAGGGATGTCCACCAAGACACATGCCTTTTTGAAAAGTGCTCTCAGAAACAATATTTTCAATAATACAGTACCTCATACACTATATTTAGGATTTTTATCGGTATCATATATTTTAGGTATCACTACTATGGGATCGCTATCAAAGAGACCTCGGTATACTACGAAGTAATCTTCTCCAGGAAAGGGCTACAAAGGTACATGTACAATATAAATGGGCGTTATTTCATATCACATGTCTTATAGAGGGTGTACGTCTAGTATTTAGTTTGTCTATGTTCCAGATGTATCGTTTCTTGTTGGGTTCATTTTCTGTTCTTTTGTCTGTAGACTTGTATTTGTGCCACATTTTCATAAGTATTTATTACGACTTTGTATGTTCTAAATCTCATTGACGTTACCTGCTTTTGTAACAATTTGTAAGACATATACACCATCTATTAATTAACAATAATCTTATTCGCCAAAAGCCAATAATATAGAGCAAAATACAAGATGCAATACGAAATAACACATTCTAATGTATTATGAATTAAACATATAATATAAACACTATTATGCCGTCACTGTTTACCTTTTTAATTTATCACATGCATAGTAGTGCATACCTATATATTTTATTGTTTCAATTTTGTAGTGGTGATGGTAAGAAGGACAGCAGTAAGCAATCCGTGTCATACTCTCCCCGCTCAAAATTAGGAACGATTTTACCAGATTTCCCAAGTCTTGATGAAGTCAAGCTTCCTCTTAGTGTCTCCAGAGAAAAGGTACTTTGATGTTTTAGTGGAATAGCAACTGCCTTTATTGAATATTTTAAGATATCGCACCAATCCGTTTATACCACCACTTAAAAATCTATGCCGCTCAATATTCTCAATATTTATAAGGTCAGTAATATTACCTATATCTACAGGGTGGGCCAAAAAATTTTGCAACCTTTTTAGAAGGCAAAAAAAGTATTATAACATTATGGTATTGACATGAAATTTTTTTTACAGAAACTTAAGGATAGGCATATTTTACCATTTAAATACTTAAGCTAATACTGACATCAAATTTTTTTGTCAGATGTTTGAATATTAATGGTAAATTGTTCATGTGTCCGAGATTTACCGATTTTCCTAGAAAATGTGATTTTCTATCATTTTATGTGATCATCGATAGAACATTTGTTATGTTCACTAAATCTGCTGCAATCTTTGTTAAATGGTGTATTGGGCGGCTATTCATCAGGACTAATGAATCAAGGGGTATTTTGCTCCAGATATTCCATAGTGACTTTTGGCCTATGGTCAGGAGCGCTATCCTGCTGGAATATGTAATCACTTGGGGCTGAAAGAGCCCCCATTCTTGAAAGATGTCCCTTTAGAAGAAGATTAATCCTGAGTCGAATGGCCACCCAATACACCAGATGCCAACCCCTGGGACTATCACACATGGGGGCACCTGGAGCAATGTATTGTAGTTAATGGTTATACCCCACAAATTATTGATCAACTATAAGAAGTTCTGCAGGATAAGTGGAGACGACTACCACAAGAACTGCTGGATCTCGCCATTGACCAGTTCAGTTCTCGTCTCCGTGTGATTGTTAAGGTGAAAGGCGGATGCATAGAACATTTGTTTAATAAATAATTAATACAGTGTAACAATATTACCATAGTGACTAGATCCTGATATAAACCTGTACTAGACATTGGTTAAACAGTTATCAAAGATTGTAGCAGATTTAGTAAACATAATGAATGTGTTATTGTTGATCACATAAAATCATAATGGTAAATGGTAAATGGTAAATGTCAAAATGGTAAATCTCGGACAAATGAACAATTTACCATTAATATTCAAACATCTGACAAAAAAATTTGATGTCAGTATTAGCTTAAGTATTTAAATGGTAAAATATGCCTATCCTTAAGTTTCTGTAAAAAAATTTCATGTCAATACCATAATGTTATAATACTTTTTTTGCCTACCCTGTATATTACTTATATCATCAACTTTATTGCAAATAACATTGGATAAACATGACATCTAGGGAGTAAACGACATATTAGCATTACAATTTATTTATTTAAATATCATCAGTAGTTTTATTGTATTGTGTATTCAGTTTTCAACGAGGTCGTTTCATGAATTAATAATAAATGAGTGAGAAACATTTTATAAGCCTTGAGAGGCATAAGCAACACAACTTGTAATCAACAAACATTTACTAATGCTATTATCGAGTGAATATATTCATACATTGCATTGGCCTTTTTACATTGAACAGGACTTTGATGTATGCAATTTGCACACTGTCTAGATGCACATTGAGTCTTACATATTAATACCTTTTTTGGTCAGTGTTACGTATGTTTTTGTTTGTAACACACGTCATTTTGCGTTGACATGAATGGAATGATCTTAATTAATCAAAAAAGATTGATATGTAGATCATGAATAAGGGAATACATATATAACCTTGTAGCCCAGACAATGCCACATAATGTAGGCCTTGAACCCACAAACTATTAATACCTGTCAATGACTTGTTTATATTTTCTTGTTAAAAAAGTAAATCAATGTAACATGTAAATCTTCAGTATAGTGAGCAAAATCTAGTATTAAGAACCTTTTAAATTTTAAAACTTGTGTTGTAGGTAACAACGTTCCTGATGATGTATCGAACGCATTGCCAACGAATTCTTGACACAGTTATCAGAGCAAACTTTGACGAGGTATGTGTGTCCTTTTACTTGCCTGCATGTGAAGTTGAGGTTGCATCAGGAAGGGTTGTTTTACATTGAAACTTTCCGTACATATGTGTGTCCGATTACTTGTTTGCATGCGAGGTTGAGATGTCATCAGAAAGGGTTGTCTTGCATTGAAACATTCCTCACATGTCTGTGTCCCATTATTTGTTTGCATGTGAAGTTGAGGTGTCACCAGGAAGGGTTGTTTTACATTGAAACTTTCCGTACATGTGTGTGTCTCATTACCTGTTTTCGTGTGAAGTTGAGAGGTCATCAGGAAGTTCAGGAAGCGTTGCCTTGCATTGAACCTTACTGTACATGTATACATTCTATTACTCTAGACATTGGTATAGAGGGTCAAGTGGGTATGGAGCGAGGGTGTAAGTCACTACCAGTACACTGTGCATTATATCATTTTATCAAAAACAGTATTGTCAAACAAATGTGAAATATCCAACTAATAAGTATGCATGGCATCTGGCAAACAAGCTTAAACCTCACTTCACACAGTCCGCAATAAAAATGGTTTGTTTCATCATAATTTTTCTATTACAGGTACAGAGTTTCCTGCTTCACTTTTGGCAAGGTATGCCAGACCATATCATTCCTGTACTGGGCTACCCTGTCATTGCCAACCTGATTGGTATATGTGACTCAATCACTTACAGTGCTGTCTCCAATGTATTAATGCCTTCCGTACTCCAGCCATTGCCGGAAAGGTATACTTTTTCAAACTATTTCAACATTTATTATCAATAATACTGTAGATTTCTGTTAATTCTAGCTTCAAAGTCTGTTCATTCACGACGAAACAATGCAATTTTCAAAAGGATGTGTGATCTAGTGCCTTATTTGATGAGCTGTAACAGGATCGGTTACACAGAGGCTCACAAGTCAGAAATTTATCTATATTAGCGATTTTATATCACCAGTGGTATAATAAGATTGAAACAGAATGAAATGATTTTGAACTTTATTAAACGTTATTTTGGTTCAATGAGTGTCAACTAATACACTAAACACACGGGAATATACATTTGCCATTGTCACCTAAAATGTATTAAAATATGTCAAGTTTCCAATTTCTTATTCTCATTTATTTGATGAAAGATATATATCTCATTTTCGTTAAACATGACTTCCTAAGATGCTATATTAAAAATATTTTCCATAAAGTATCTGTGCATTCAGGGGAAGGATGGGTTAATATAACAAAGTAACCTGTCTAGCGTTTTATTTTCACTATTTCGAAAATATATCAAAAGATATTTATTGAATTTGCATTATAGTTCATCCCTTCATAGTGGTATTTACTGAATAATATGACAAAGATATGTTGCAGAAAAATAGGCGTGGCATTTTAAGTTAGATTCATATTTTCAGGGTTGTTTTTCATATTATAATTTACTTGACATCCACCCCACTGTTTTATACATTCTACATTCCAAGGTTGCTATGTTTTAATTTTAGACTTTTCACATTTTGCAATTATCCACAAAAAGTACACAGCTATTGATATTTCCATGAACACACCGGACATGTCAGTTTTTTAATGAAACATTGACACTAATTATGTTTACTAACAATATGTAACATATCCTATCACTTCATTAGTACAGTGATTAGTCCAGTGTATTGTGCAATTTTATATTTACCATGACTCAAAAACTATGCTATAGGATGTGTTGCATTTCATATTTATTATTGTCTATGTACGTTTGGTTATTTATTTTATATTTTTGAGCCATATTTAGAATTAGTGTATATTTGTATAAAATATTTCAGAATGAGGACATTTATATTTATGATGTAATTCCTTTTGTCATGATCATTTTCTATATTTTTATCCACCCTAGTATTTCTTATTTTAATGAAACGCCATTGCCATGTCTGTGTTTCAGTCTAACTGCAGTAATCAGGAAGTTCTCCAGAGATTTAGAAGGCTGGGTCAAAGCTGCATTGGAGAACCTGCCTGATAATCTGAAACTTGTGAAACTTGATTGTAAGTTCATGTGCTAAAAACTAAGTCAACTATTGTAAAAAATGTCATAAAATGTGATAATTGATTGTGACAGAAATGAAATAGATAAGCAATTATATCGACATTTGAACTTGGAATTTTAACAATTTGCTATCTTGAAAGTAATGCAACTGTAGAACAATACTAATTTACAACAATGGCTTAAACAAGTGCCATACCAAGTTTTACATATATCTTAATAAATATCACATCAGATAAATTTATACCACATATTGCTTAATTTATACTACAATACCGTTCTTAAAGAACCCGAAAACAGCATATTCTATAATTATCCAATAAATCTATAGTTATTGAAACCAAGAAGGACAAGATTTTCACTGTCTTTCAGTATGTAGGCGATTCTCTCAGTTATTAAAACGCCAGACATCATTGAACCATCTTTGTCAAGCATCACGTAGTGTTATCCACAACTCTGACATAACGGCACAGATGCTAGATGATTGGTCCATGGTCGATTTAGAAAGTATATGTAAGCAGACCCTGTACACAATGGACCGGTTCAATGAAAGGGACTTCATCTTGTTATCAGATTGTAAGGAAATACCGTATTTAGACATTATTCACATGGTTAATTCATTTGAACACTGTACACATTAGGATTGCACGACTAATATTATGGTCTCACAGGCCACTGTATAACTACCATATATTATTAAAATACTGTATTAACTCATCAATGATTTCAAAACTGAAGACAAACTACTTTAGAATACCAAATTCGTTGTATTAATACCCTTTGCATTCGTTTGACTTCACTTCTTAAAAGAGAGCTTCGTCTTCTTGTAGTTTAACTAGACTTTGCATGCAGGGTATTGTATTAACGCCCTTCATTGATAATGTTGCTATGTTGTTTATTGTTTCCAGTATACAGGGAGTTTGAGCTATTGCTTGAGGACGAGGCTCCATTGGAATCTTATGCTGAATGGCTTGACTCCATGGTAGAGAGATGTGTAGAAAAGGTATGAGACATTGTTAACACTCCCTTCCTTTGTTTGTATTCTACACCATTTTGATAGTGAACAGTTAACATTAGATGATCATGAGATCGTTAGTACATCTTCTCGGACGTTTAGAGCTTGCTTCCGTACACTTAGTCTATTTGAAAACAATTATTTCTTGTAGCCCTGTTCTTACATGTGTTCATCACAAGTCTTATATTTTTTAATTCTTATTAATTAATACTCAAATGGGTCATGTTTCTGTCTTTCTCTCTAGCCATGCAAAAAGAAGGATATGCCACTGAACCGAGTAGCTCGCCAGTTCCTTTTGATATGGTCCTGCTTTGGTACCAGAGTAATCAGAGATATGACTCTTCATAGCGCTCCAAGTTTTGGTAAATTTATTATGAAAACATTCACTTTTAAAACTTCTTATTTTCCTTTATATTTTGAGAACCAGACTGGCAAGGGACACGTAACGACACTTATTTTAACGACACATGGACAAAGAATCGAAATCAGCAAAATAAAATAAAATGTTTAAAAAATTGAAACATTTTATTAAAGGGGAATACGTTAACAAATTACTGAACCTTGTATCAAATTCTGCATGAGTCTGCCTGTAATTGTATTAGAACCTTTTTTCTATTCTAGGATCGTTCCACCTCGTACACCTGATGTTTGATGACTATGTGCTGTATAAGGTCGAGCAGCTTCATAATGCTGAGAGGACATCTCATCTACAGTTACTCATTAGAGGTCTTCCTTTACCAGATTTCACAGATGAGTTGGTTCTACCTAAGCCTTGTCTAGATGGCCTCAATAACCCTTGTTCGAGCAGACTTAGCGTTTCACCTTATTCCACTGGATCAATTGCCCAACTAGAACCCTGTCAACTTGTAACCCCACATTCTAATAAAGATGCTACAGGTGAGGTTTGGCTGAATACACGCAACATCATGTCTATCATTGGTGTTTTTTAATAATAGTGATATGACTATGCTATTATGACAAACTTGCATCAATATTACTTTCAGAGCATTGCAAATTGGGCTTGAATAGAGGTTTTTCAATGATCCAACCATATGAAACAGACAAGAGCCGGCTACAAATTTCACATTCCGATCAATATTCTCAGCAAGCAAGTCCAACTTATGATAACTCAGCACAATCAGTAGGCGTATCACAAGGGTGAGCATATACTTCAAGATGTGTGTTATCCATGTAGTACCAGTATATATAAATTGTGTAAAAAGTAAATTACTTGGAAAGGGCTGTGCTTAAGAAACACCTACACAGTCATGATGACATAATTGACAGGGTTTGCTATTGCTTTACTATACTCCTTGCTGTAGTATCACTTAATGCACTTCGGTAACATATGAAAATGGTAGTTGTGTGTGTGTATAGTATTATAATTTATCATTATCATGTTTAATTTATAGTTTAATTATTATACATTTTTGATTTATGTTTGTACTATTAATGCATGTTTTACATCAATGTAATACCAAATACATACATAATTGATTTTAGGTGTCCGAGTCCTAGATATCCCTCAAGTAGCAATTACAGTCATTTTTCAAATACCATGGGACAAGGGTTTACTACAGAGATCCTAAACAATCAGGTATGTGTAAAATTGACGATTCCTTTTCAGAGGAATTTACCAATGTAGAGTGAATGTCATATTTCCAGAGAAGTACATGTAAACGTTGTCATGCAATCAAATGTGAGAGTAAAAATGAATTATTTTAATTGACCTGATATTCGGTCAGTAATACATATTTAATCAATAACTTATAACTACGGTATGCATAGCCTATATTATGTTTCTTCGTTCGCCTGTGGTTAAGTTGACCAACCATGCTACATTAATTCACATGTTTTATGCCTCACAATATTTCATGTATCTTACTCGAATCATTTAACTTATATTTTAATATCACAGTAAAGAAAACAACCGGACACAAATCATTTGTTTATTACAAATCAGAATCTAATTTTGATTTTTGATTTCAGAGTGTTTTTCCAGTTAGACATACAGGTCTTAGAGAAGATTGGTCAATTTCACAGCAGTTAAACAGGTGAATAAGCATCCCGATCCTTGGTCCAAGGGTATTTCATTTCTTTCTATTAAGCTTAAATGAAGTCATTTGAAGAAGGATGGTAAATACTACCATGTGAGATATTTGTGTAGTTTATTGTTCAATCCAGCAAATGCTCTTAGGCGCAAATTCGAAAATACGATTGTCATTTGAATATATTCCCACGCCTACAAATAATGCTCAGAAAGCCATATGATAGGTCATAAATATATTGGAATTTTGACGTTTTGTTCTTAACAGATAACATAAGATGATATATATTTCTAACATCAGCATATTTGAATTTCACATTAGGCTTTTATTATGGACTTTATCCAGCCATGCGTATTTAATGTCTACATATTTCATGTTATTGTTTATTATGTAAACGTCAGTTGTTTTTTATTACAGTAGCGGTACGAACAACACGTCCTACCAATCAAGTGACATGGTCCCTAATAACTACAACACACATCAGGGGTATTCCAACCACGATTCCTATGAACATTCTGTTGCCAATAGTTACAGGCAGCTGAATACAGACAGTTTCTATAACAGCCATGCTGCTATAAGTCTAGTTGCTAGCAAACGAAAATTAGAATCAGTTGAAGAAATGGGACCCAGGAGACAAAGAAACAGGACATATGAACCATTGCCCCACGCATCATCTTATGGCAGGGCTTAAGATCTGATTGACTTCTGGTCATATTGACCGACAGATCGGTTGATACAGATATGTATTATACTAAATATGTATTTAGAACCTGAATAAAAGTTTCATTCTATATATAATGTTGAATTTATACAAACTTGGCCTCATTTTACTTGATTTCCTTCAATCTCCGCTGACGTAATCCTTCAGACTTAGGGTTAAGAGGTGTATATATCCCAAATTCCAAACATTCAGTTCAACTGAGACGTACGTGAAAAATAGTATACAAATATTTCATACTATTGAGGTGAATACCTGTCCATCTTTCAATGATTCTACCAAGGTGTATTTACCATAGGGAAAGGCCGGAGGAATACATCTTGCAGGATCATTGAGAGTGCACCAGGTAATCACCGAATTTAGTATGAATTATTTGTTTATCATTCACTGTTGTTTTCGCCTCTCTCTTATTGGGAATGTCTTACAAGTATGATTAGAACTCATTAGTATTTTATATAGACAATTCCCAACATTGAATTCAATTCAACCTTGAGTATGTTAGTCTTAGTCAACCTTCTAGGTCAACGTCATATGATTTACTGAGCACTAGTTCATAAACTAATCGCTCTTTTATCCCTTTTCAATTTTATTGTCTGTGTAAATTACATAATATTTTATTATTTTCCTCACTTGATATTTTTAGATTAACGCTGGACGAACAACGTCACAGTTTGTGAATAAGTCTCACCAGATAATACAATTTGATTAATCATGTAATTGGAATATTCTTAGAAACATTTACTAGCCTAGATATGATAAAACAATTTGATTCAACAGATGATTGAATAAGTGTAACTGGTCAGCATTCACTAAAATAAAAGTTTTACATACAACCACCCTCCCATATGAACTAAGTAGAGAAGCATAGTCACACAACTGGTCATGGAGGATGACACAGATTTATTGTTTATACTGTTGAAGTGTTTTCTCACTTTTAACGAAAAAAGGAAAGATATAATGTTAAAAAGAAATATTTTCACATATTTCGAGACGAAAACGTCAAAGATAAAATGTTAACATGACCATCGAGGTCAAACATCCTAGTTATACACTAGCATGTTTCTTAGAACACCAATTTTGTTTGGAGATTTAAATAGTAAACAATTTTCTGGGATTGAAACATTATGATTTATTTCTTAATTTTACCCCTTGGTGATGAAAGGGTTAATTTTTAAACGTTGTCACTAGCAAACCTCCGAAAGCATGTCAGATCCTTAAAACTGACACAACTAGCAGACTTAAGTACCAAGATCTCATTACGCTTTGGACATGCTTGGTAATAAAACAAGTCTTGCAAAAGTTATGTTATCTGTAGTTTAAGTTTCATTGAAGTTGTTTACATAATTTCATAATCATTTTGTAACAGTCAGCTATAACAACGAGTTGTTTGTTTATTAGGTCATATAAAGCATAAATAGCCTTTCGATATTTAATTCAAAAATGGAAGTCGAAATTAACGGTTAAACTGCATTTTGATTGATCTTATTTGGAGCATATTACTGAAATGACCTCAACTGTTGTCATCGTTACTGGATTTATCCTCTTATGTTGCTATGGTAATTCTGCAAGCACACAAGGTAGTATTATTTATATTTGATGAGCTTTAAGACTTATTTGATAAGAATATATATTTTGGTATTTGTAGAAGTCTTGATGACTTTACAAAATATTTGGAACACAAATTACACAGATTTGCGACTGCCCAATTGTACCTCTTTCTAAAACTGTTAGTCTCAGGTACTACCTTATGATATGCCAAAGTTTCACATTGCCTTGTTCAACCATCTTATGGTATGTCACTGCATCATGTTGCCTTATAGTACCACCTTATGAAATGTCAACATTTCACATTGCCTTGTAATATCACCTCATGGTATGTCACTGTACCACAATGCCTTATAAAACAACATTTTGATATGTTGCCGTATCGCATCGGCTTTTAATACCATTCAATGGTATGTCACAGTATCATATTGCCTAATAATACTGGGTTACCCAAAATGAATGCAACCCATGAATGTGCTTGACATACAACAAATCGATGTGGATGTATCGAACATATTTTTGAAAGGCCATAAAGTTTCCATTGAGTGGCAGGACCCAAACATTTAGGACTTATTTGATATCAACTCAGCTTGATATGAGTGAAAGATATAACATATATCTCATTGATTATAGAAGTGACATAGAAAGAGAGTACATTTATGGGTTGCATTTGAAGGGTAATGTTTCTGTTTTGCATCTAAATTGTCACGATGGATGTCTAAAGTTGACTTTACTGTATCTAATTGCCCGGAATATAAGTTCAAATAAATGATGACTGAAACTAAAATGCATATTCTATTCAGAAAAATATTCTATTCCCAAATGTGAGATCTCCATTGTAATTTGTAAAGTATGTCTAATTTTCAGTAATCTGTGGATACGATATACTCTGGGTGTTTGATACTTCATGTAGTATCTCGGCAATGGACAAAATATTGGTCAAAGACTTCATAAAGGATGTCGCTGATCAGTTTGACTATGGGGCCGACCCAGATAAAACATTGGTATAATATGGATTCTCAGAATTTGCAACCGATTAAGGGTAATGGATGGTAATCATGGGAAAGTAGCTGGGTAACGTTTAAAATCCCCAAACCACAAACAGACTGAAACAAATAACAATTCAAAAGTTAATTTAGTCTTGAGTTGGAGTCAGGGAGTATATATTTCGTTGGTAACACTGGTGTTCTGATTCAGCATATATCACTCTACTATACCCAACCCCTAGAAATGCATAAGATACGCTATTTGTCCAAATGAACTGTTTAGTATATTTTTGAAAGTACCTTATTAACATCTAACGTCACCCGATAAACCATTAATAAGGAACAGACAAATAAAACAAATAACATAACCATTACTAATAAGACAAAAGGGCTGCTCATGAACACCAAATGCAAGGTATAGTAGCCGAGTGTATATGGTCACTTACATGCCTCTATGTTTTTTTCCTAGATGAGTGTCATGGCATACGATAAGGGGAACGACCATCAATTCTATTTCAACAATGCTTCAACCATATCCGAATTTGACAAGTTTGCAGATGAAATAGATTTGAAAGAACTGAAATGTAGGACATTGACCTGGAAGGCATTAAAAGGGGCAGAAAGATATTTTGAACCTGGATTTGGCCAACGAAATCAAGCGATAGATGTCATTATATTAGTCACGGATGGGGTCACTTTTCCAAGATATAAACGCCCAAAGACTATAAAACAAGCTAAATGGCTACGAAAGAAGGGGTATGTATTCGACAGCAGTTGAATGCCTTTAAACAATGTGTAAAATCATCAAGTTTAATATTCAGGGTGTTCAACGCAATTACCGTCCTCTACCTCCAGCTCTAAACTACCACCAAATATTAATAATAGGACGTCATTTACTGTACACCACGGCATTTTTACAGTATCTACAATCATATGAACTTTTCAAAGTGATATATTAAAGCATGGAAGCACCCTAATTTTATGCCAGTACTTAGATATATAACTCCTCTAATAAAGAATATAAGCAAATGAATAAATGAATTGTGAGTGGTATAATGCTCACATGGCTTGTATTCAAGCCTTTTACTCTACCCTTTACATCATATAGGCCTGGCACGAGACAATTATGCTTAAAATCGCGCAAAATATATTGAGCCATGAACTTAAAATCACTTTTAGTTTGAATAAAAATTAATGTTCCTGAATGGCCCTGATGTTGAACTAACATAACACCGTTAGTATTATCATCTATCCATTAAATAATGATATTCTGTTGAACTGAATCTTTATTTTATTCATCATACATCATAGTCAATATGATATACGAGGACTATTCAATAAAAAAGACAATAATGGGTCTTTTGATTGAGGAAATCAAACATAAGAACAAATCAGGAAATATTCAGTTCCTGTTTACAATACAGAATATTCTGATTAATGATCAACATTTGATCAGATACACATGGTTGGACGATTATAGCTTACAACCATATGTGCCATGTGTGAAATATTTCCATAAATATGAACGTAATTGTTCCTCACACAATATTTCATTGAACAATTTTAAAACTGTCATTTTACGTAATTCTAGTTTCATGGATAAAATAAAACATTTGGTATTTCATGAAATAAAATGAAACGTGAAACGTTAGCAGAGAACACGCTTTAGTTTTCATCGACCTGATATATGTTCTAGAAACACACGTTTAGAGAAATATTAAAGATAAACCCATTTTTATACTAAAAAGACAAAGTAATAATTGTTTCCTTATTTCCTAAAGAAAATATATATGATTAATATTATGTTGTAGATATGAACTATTTATATTCGCTTTGCAAAACCGGTTTGGTGTCGATGGAGGGTACGAGTTCACACGCTTCACTAGTGACAGCGATGGTAAACGGCAATTTGAACCAAGCGAATTCCATGAAATGCCACGCTATGTGAAAATGTTGACGGATTCCACCTGTTCCAATGGTAGTGTACAATAGTTGTTTTCTGTCCTTATTACATGTCCTCAAGTAATAACGTTTCAATCCCATTTTTATTGGTTTAATTAAGTCGAAAACATACGTAGTTACATGAGTCAATCTCAAAGTTATGAAAATGTGAAAATAGAGCTCCGAAAAAACTAAATATTTCTATTGAGCCATTATTTTTAACTCATCGGGTCAAATACGTAACTGTGGTGATTTGTTGCATTAAAAGTGCCAACAACATCTAAACAAACGACTGAAGAAAAACAAACAACCGAGCAACAGAAAACAAGTGAACACCCGGGCACAACTGAACAACAAACAACTGAAAAAAATCTTACAACTGAACAGGTTCAACTATCAACTGCTCAAACACTCAGTAGTACAATACCCACAACTGTAACGACCATAATGCTTGGGGACCTCCCAGGCGGACCCATCGATGATCCGTCCCTCACAACCGACGTCCCAGAAGTATCAACTCCGGGTACCGATTCGCTAACAACTAGTGTTCCAACAAGACCTGCTGGGGGTGAAGAATTACCGACAATCGCTTTCACAACGACTCCATCTAGAGTGATATGCCCCAATGGTTTCTATAATGACAGTCACAAGGACTCTTGTAGGATATTCATGTCTGGTTGTGACGGTGATATCAAGAGGTGCTGCGGATGCACACTGGCATTCTCGCATCCGGGATATGTCAATTCTACAGTTGGTATCACTTCTTCACACTTCTTATAACGCATTAAGTTTATTGGGGTATTATTTTTAAAAATGTGTACTTTTACGTTGAAAAATACTCAAATGTATTACCAACTCAACCCGCGCCCTCACAAACAAAAAACATCAGATCACGCGCCCGTGCCCACAATCCCGTTAACTATACGTATATCAGCGCGACTTTGAGTGTCAGTAAGTTCCAATAATTTCAAATGATTTGAAATATTTTGTGTTTGTATTTATTCAGCCGATGTGGCCATCAACCGTTCTTCTAGATTCAACGTGTCTTTGTGAGGACTGCCTGAACGAAGTATGCATACCTGCCTACCTGAAGTCACAATGGCTTATTGAAAGGAAAGGATGGGCACCAGCATCCTGATTCGCTATAGTTATATACAAGGGGCGTTCAAGAAGTTTACGCAATCTTTATTACATATGATCTAATCTTTCCACAAAATAATGAAAAATAAAGGATAACTCTTGTCATGTTTTATCATTAAAATTTAACCATGTTGTTTAAATCAATGGTGTTAAGGATTTTTGCCAGGTAGAATATTTATTTTTCTTATTGAGGTTTGGAAATATGTGACAACATTTTTGTTTTGGACCAACTTTCATTTTACCTTCTTATACCTTCTTGCCATTGTATTGTTTTCGACGTTTCCATTGTTGGAAAATATCGAGTGTCGATCCTGGGAGCCAATCCTCACTGTATAAAGGTATATTGTTTTGTTTCTGATACAAAGCATGATAACTGTTTATTGTGTGATTTAGAATCCTCGATCATATTGATGTCCAAACTGTACTTTTAATATGTCCAATGGTCGACCCCACTTATTACCTTGTACTCTCTAACTTTATCTAATTAATTATTGTCATTTTCGACATAAATAGTTTAAAAACATTGATTGATAAATTGCATCATGTGTATTAGTATTGGCCATGATAATTATGTTTGGTGACACAAGCGTCACCATGGTATCAATAACATATACAACAACAACCCAACGATATTCTTATTATCAATAACATTCAGTTGATTTTTATTAGTAATAATATTTATGTCAACACATTAAAGGATAGCCAATGTAAACTAAATGTATATAAATCAAACCACGCAAGTTCTGACCAGTTGACTGTACTACAGGTTGGCCCAAAAACGTCCACATTTTAATGTGTATATTATACAAATATTTTACTCTATTGGGAGTGAATTCCCATGCATCTTTCAATGGTGATATTCCCGGGTCATATTCCACGAAGCATGTTGGTCTTATTTAATAACATCTTCGGAAACTGTTGAGGTATAAACTGAAAGTAGAGTGAAATATTTGTTTAAATCCTTTAGTAATGATAAAATTGGATTTTTTGGCCCATCCTGTATGTTATTGTACATTTGTACTAAGAGTACACATTTGATTGTATGGCAATTACTAGATATGGTAATTCAATTAGGCGCTGATGTGGGGTGTCTCAAAATGATGTTCTCGATCTGGATCATAAAAAGACTGACATACGCAAACTAAGAATGATAATTGTTATTTTTAAAATATTGCTTCTCTTTGGATCTACATATGCACAGGTTAATGAAATACTACGAGGTAAGTTGGAAATATTATATTATGACGGTGAATATCCTTGCCCGTAATTGTGTATCATCACCGGATTTTGATAATGCGTTGATAATTGTTAAAATTGCTCACCTTGTAGTATATTGTAAGCGACGTGACATGGGTAGACCTGGAGACCCTAAGGCATGCATGTGCCTCTTCTAGCACTCTATTTACCAAATTGGAATTTTCTTTTCAAGTTCTAATATTTACAAAAAGAAGGTGCATGCGAGTCATGCAAGAGCAAGTTAAAGGTTATTTTGATTTTGAAAATTTTGATTTATTTCGGCCATGTGTGTGTATTATACCATTTTAAAGACATCATACCATGTTGATGTACCGTGAGTGTATATCATGTTGAAATACTATGTAGTAGTTAGTATGCATCATGGGCTTTCAATTATTGAAAGCCCATGGTATACATGTACAATTATGACTAATCTTATTGTAGAAGGATATGGGTATGGCATATATGAACCGTGTTAGTATGACAAGATAGTGTAATAAAAAGTATTTCGGTATAACGTACTTTATTGTAGAAGGATGCGGATATGACATACTTTGGGTCTTTGATACCTCGTGTAGTATTAGCGAAGCCAATAAGAATATTGTAAAGGAGTTTATTAAGGAGGTTGCAGACAACTTCAAATATGGCACAGATCCTGACCAAACGCTCGTAAGTAAACGCATCATCATACCTACTGTGTTTATGCACTATGTTTTGTATTTTAAACATATTTAATAATTTTCAAAGCTTTGCATCTTATCAAATAATATCAGTAGTAGCCAAGTGGATAGACCAGCAAAGACTTTCCCACAACACCAGTAGGGGCAATGCAAGACCAAGACTCATTAAGTTTGTCAAAGAAGGCAGCAAGGCCCATCAGAAGCCATCTCTGCCTGTACTCCAACCTAACATTCTTACCAAGTCAACAGACTGGACTTTAAGAACTGACCTCTTCCAAAAACTTGTCTTCCCACAGGATATAGTAGTCACCAAGCTCCGTCCCGACATGCTGCTGATATCTCAGCTCAGCAGGAGCATCATCATCGAGATCACAGTACCCTGGGAAGACCGACTGGAAATATCCCATCAGCTTAAGAAAGCCAAATACCAAGATCTGATAGACGAGGCCATTACTGCTACCTTTGTATTTTAAAAAACTGCTCAGGATTCTAATAATTTCGTTTTGAAGTTGGGTATACTTTTTTGTTGACGCCCTGTAGTATAATTGTATTTCACTGCAAGAAGTACACATTTTGCAATGAATATTATTAAAATGGGATTATTTTCAGATGAGTGTGTTGACGTACGACAGAGGCTTCGAACATCAGTTTTTCTTCAAGGATGCATTAACAGACTCAAAATTCAAGGAACGTGCGGAAGAGATAGACCTTCAGTATGTTGCATGTAAGACGCACACTTGGAAAGCACTGAAACAGGCCAGGCGGTACTTTACTCCCGAGAACGGTGGACGCATGCGATCCACCGATGTTATAATTCTCATAACGGATGGTGTTACTTTGCCTAGGTCCAAGGCCAAAAAGACAATAAGAGAGGCTAAAAAATTAAGGCAAAGTGGGTAAATATTGAACCGTTTCAATATTTAAAAATTGAAAAAGGGGACGATACGACTCGATTTCTCCACTTTTTTTTTATAGATCTCCCTAAAAGGTTTGCCCTAAAATAAACGAAGAAGACTTGATTTTTTAAATTATGCATGACATGAAATGATATGATTCGAGCAAAGAAGTATATATTTGTAAAATTGTGCTAGTCTTTTCAAAACTTACTGTCATCTCGTCTCTATCCATTTTACAATAAATAGTATTTTTCCTTCTTTGGTTCCTTTAGCGTAACGCATATCGTCCAGCAAATCGAACGCTCGTTTTTTGGTGTTGCTCACCGTTTAGTATAAAAGGCGTGATCCCGGAATAATCCTCAAGGGTACACAGGTTTGAGGTCGTTATGTAAACACCCCTGTCTATTTATGTAGCAATAGATCGACATCAATTTCAAATTTTAGGGGTGAAGTTTCAGGATCTTCTATTTGTGTGTAATAGGAAAAATTGAAATTGAAACTTCTACTTGATTATATGCAGCCTTGAAGTCAATTATATCCCCATTGAAGTCAATACACCCTTGCTGAAATCCTCAGTTGATTCAGTTGATTCAGTCTCAACAAGTAGATTCATGTTGGACAGTATTGCTAGAATCCATTTTCAATAGTAAGAATAGGGGTTCTTAAACAGTACACTGGACTCGCTATATGTTGGCTCTACTGCTCAGGTGTCAGTTGAACCATGTTTGCAGGGCTATTTGAGAGTAATGCCTTGGTCACATAGGCTCCGATTTTTACTACGGCGCCCGGCCGATGAGTATTTTGTTCAAAATCGGCCGGCGAGCCCGGGTATCGTACGGGCGCCGGGCGATGATCGCCACTCATCGGCCGATTTTTAGACATCGTACGGGCGCCGGCAGAGTTTTATCGCGGAGATAAAAGTTGCCGATGTCTTGGCGATTTTTTCTCAACCAAACTCATCGGTACCTACCCGGCCGTGTCCCGTCCGGTCATCGTACGATTATCTTACGACGCCCGGTGGCATCGCACGGTCATCTTGGAATTTTGCGTGCTGATATGTTTGATAAATCTTTATAATGATTACTTATCAAGTGATATAAAGGTTTTAAAAATAATGAGGTAAGGAATTATAATTACTACACACTGTCAGAGATTTTTTATAAAACATAAATGGAACGATTAGGCTAACTGTAAAACAATGACACACATTTGAATGGCTGGGTGGGTGGGTTGATCTAGTCGTTCTTATGTTGACATTAATAAATATTTAACTCAGAAAAGGGTACTCCACTTGAAATAGAAGAAAAAATTGCCAAGTTCTTTGGAGATAGGCCATATTTTTATGACCAAACAAATTCTCTTTACGGGAACAAACAAAAGAAAGATGCAGAAATATGGAATTTTGCTAATAGCATCGGATGGACAGTTAGACATAGTATTTGTTTATATGAAAGATCTAAATATGAATTAAGGTCAGGGTGCACTTTGATGAAAAGACCACGTGCAGTATGGCAAGTGATTTTAGACGGTCATATCTTTCACCATGAGTACTTTCTGGGCATAAATACAATGTTTTTATTAAAACAATATGTTTTCTTTCAATTGAAGTACCCATGATAGTAAAAATATCAATCAAACAATTTGAAAAATTATGAATAGGGACCCCATGTCAGCATTTTTTCTAAATATTAAACATATTTACTCAAAAGAGGATCTTCTTTTTGTGATTTTTATTGCATGAAAACATTATGATCCTGGAGGTCCTGTCTATCGAAGTATTTCGTTTTCAAATCTTGCATTCACGCCATGTGGAACAGTCATACTGGGTCATACAAGAGTTTAGTATAAATCTAGAGGCCTGTAGATCGACCGATGTCCTGGCGGGTGCCGTACGGCCATCGCCAGATAGCCTTGCGATACCCATGCGATGTCTTTCAGATTCAGGGCGCCGTGCGATGCCTGTACTAATGTGACCATACTCACGATTAGATCAAGACATCGGTGAAAAGTCACCGGCGCCCGGTCGATTTAGACATCGGCCGATGACTACTCATCGGCCGGCGCCCGGCGCCAATGTGACCTAGGCATAAGTAAGCTTTTTGCCAAATTCTTTTTTCCTAAGAGAGCCACTCAGCCCCCAGTCCAGTTCATTATGAAAGTCCTGTCATCTAACATAATGTAACAGAAAAAGAATACTAAGCCAATTACACATCGATTGCCACACAGAAAGATAACTTGGCACACTGATAAATTTACCACCTATCAGAATGGTCATGATTGCTCAGTCATACGTGACAGTTACATAATGATCTTGGTACCATTTGATGGAGGACAAATAAGGCTTTTTGCTGTAACCTTTGAATTTCAAAAAGATTGCTCAGGATTCTAGTAATTTGGTTTTGAAGTTGGGTATACTTTTTTTGTGGACGCCCTTTACATAGCGCATCGAAGTAATCTAAATGGAATTTATTTTAGGTTTGAGATATTCGTTTTTGCCTTGCCAAACCAGTTTGGGCATAGTGGATTAGAGGAGTTGAAACTTCTGGCCAGTGATAGTGTTGAAAAACGACTCTTTACACCAAATAGTTTTGCCGAACTTCCGGATTTTGTAAAGCAACTGAAGAGAAGCATATGTAATGGTAAATATTTGAAATTAGCTCTGGTTGATAAATTAATTCAAAATCGTGTCTGTCACTGCTCAGGCACGAAATGAGTTCAATGCTGATGCTTTGAAAATATCGGTTCTTGATCTAACTCATTGATTATTTTCCAGTGGATGTCCTTGAAGAATCATCTCGAGTTTTTCAAGCTGGAGAAAGTGTTTTCACATCCCTTTTATGTCCAAATGGATTCTATAATGAAACAAACAAGGAGTCTTGTCAAATTCCACGGTCTGGGTGTGATGTCAGGAACAAAAGGTGCTGCGGATGTGGACTGGCATTTGCACAACCGGACAATGGAAAAACGGTAAACAACTGCCGCTTCTGCGAACAGTTCTTTGAACTCCGCGTCCAATCAATTAACTTTGGATTTGGTTCTGCTACTTCAGCCTTTCGAAAAACTTTAGAATCAGATTGTTTTCATCTGGAAGGAAGTTTCTGTCAGTATGTTTTGATAAAACTTTTTGTTTACAAGCAGTTCAATCCCAGCCGTAGTCAGTTTAAACCCACTCTTAACTAGTCCTACATCGTTCTCAGTACGACTGGTCTTTTAATCTTTTTCTTTATTCCATTTTAGAACATACAAAATACATATATAATGACTGCCAAAGTTTAAAACATCGCTGGCACTTTTTTTTAGATTTACATACACAATAAGATTATAATTAACAAAAAAGGTGGTGTCAGTTTTCTGTCTATTGTGTTTAGACAATAAGTAGAAAATAGATTAAATGCTTAGTTACAGTTGTATACATAATCGAGCTTGGTTTTCCTCAATCTAAGTTCATCATTTTCATTAAGTAAAAAAATCATTTTTGTCTCGAACATTTGAATCTAGAAATATTTCAATTGCATTCACCTCTGAAAGTTTTGCAAGTAGAGTTAGTTTTTCATCGATGTGTAGGTTACAGTGAAGGAAAAAGTGTTCAGTAGGCTAGTTTGTGGTTTTCCACATTGGCAGACGTCATCCGAAATTCCAGGAAAATTATGAGCATATTTATGTGATTTTCAGACAATTTCTACTCTTGGCCTGTTCAAACTAATTTCATAAAGTCTAACAATGTCAATATTTTTACAATTTGTAAATATCTTTGAGAAGTCTCTTTTGACATGATATTTAAAGGTTGATATTGTTGGTTTATATCTTAATTCAAGTGGAAGTGCATTCCAAATATTAATGCATGGAAAGATACAGGAATTGCCAAATTTAGCTGATATTTTATTATTATCTTGGTCGCCTGAAAATGAGATCAGCACTCTTTGCTGCTTTAAATGTCATTTTCCAAGTATGCGACATCTCGGAAAGTTTTGTTAACATCATCTTGTAAAAGGTCAATTGAGTTCGGATCATTTTTTGGAGTACGGCTGATAAAGTGATGTGATGTATTATCGCCATGAAGAAAGCAAAAGGAATTTAAATCATCTGGCAAGTCGTTTATCTAGTTTGAAAATAACAATGGTTCAAGAATTGAACCCTGTGGGACAGCTGCATTTATTTGACCAGGAAATGAGAAATGTGATTGCATTCCATTTATTTCGACTTTCATTTTTCGATTTGATAGGTACATGGTAATATAAGGTCAAGTAGTGACTGTGAAAGTCCATATCGTGATAATTTATGCAAAAGTAGATAAGGGGGGACGGAATCCAACGCCGCTGTCAGGCCGAGCAAAATTGTACAGACATTATTTTCATTTCATGTTCACTGTAAATTTTATAAATGATGAAAATCAATTGACCTGTATTGCTATGACCTTTTAAAAACCTGGCTGTAATCTATAGAGTAAGTTTTTAGGCAAGAGAAAATTATTTAAATTGTCATATATAGCTCTTTCGTTAACTTTTGTTATACAGTTAAGCAATGTTATCGATCTATAATTAGAGCAGTCTGATATTTTCCCTTTTTTGGAAATAGCCGATACATTTCCATCCTCCCAAGGTGATGCGAAGAAGTCATTTTGTAAAAAATGTATTAAATAGCTCTATCTTAAGAGAATTTGCATTAATTTTAAGCATTTCATTACTAATATTGTCAAGTCCAGGAGCTTTATTGTTTTCTAGCGAACGTAAAATCCGAACTATTTCTTCACTATTAGTTCAGATTTTTCATTCGCTAGTTGGTCAGTTCTATGCTCAAATGGTGAAAGTTGAGCACTTTGCTCTATCCTACTTTCTCCAATGAAATATTTTAAGAAAAGATTTGCTTTTTGAAGCCTTGTGACAGCTGACCTATTTAAAGTATGATTATATAACACAGAGATGAGATTACTAATTTTTTTACCCAAAAGGTCTTTGATCATTGGCCTATATTCTTTCGAATTAACAGATTTTTCTCGAGTTTTGTTCACAATATTAACTTTCATAATTTGTCTTCTTATTATTTTTATCGTCAATAACTAACTTGGATTGTTCTCAAATTGATTTAAGTGGTTAAATCTTTGCGACTTTTTGTAGAGACGGTCCCTTTGTTAAACGACTGGCCTTAACACGACCTTAGTATGATCCAAGTACTGAAGCAGTCAGTTTAAATAAAGATAGACAAAAACAACACACAAGTTTAAAGATGAATATTATAAAAGATGTTAAACCATATGCTATGTATTATTTATCATTTTAAAGATAAATAATTACCAAACAATATAACACCATCCGATTGAAGAATCTTTCTTTTCTTGTGGAGTTAGAGGCTAAAATTGACACCAGGGGCATCATGAGCAACCTAAAATCAGAAAATTAAAATTTTCCAATTTCCCTTCATATTGCAGTCACGGCTGCACTCAAAATGCCTGATCGAAACATTACAAATCCATTTAAAAGTAATACACAACCGAAAGTTCATTAATCCGATATAAGTATTATGGTTGAATTTTCCACTTAAATACAAATTTCCAGTGTCAATTTTAACCTCTAACTCCAAAGAAAAACAAATGTTTTTCAATCGGATGGTGTATTGTTAGGAAATGATTTATCTTTTAAATGAAACACATAATACATGGAATGGTTCAACATATATCATATGTCATGATATTCATCTTTAAACTTGTAAAAATAAATAAATCTTTAAACTTGTGTATTGTTTTTTGGCCCACGCTGTAGTTCTACCTCTTTCCCAGTACGACTGGTCTTAACACAAACCTTTATGATCCAAGTACTGAAGGAGTCACTTTAAGCCCCTCTTAACTAGTTCTACTATACCACGTTCCCAGTATGACTGGTCCTAACACGTTAAGCCTAGTTTAGTTTATTGAAGCCGGGGCGCAGAGTCTCTTTTGCACTTTTTTGATAAAATCTGAATTTTATTTTCCAGCCAATGTGGCCATCCACTATCCTGCGATTAAACAGTCCTGGCAAGAAATGTATCTGTGAAAGCTGTCTGATTGGTGACTGCATACCACCGAATTTACGGAAGATGTGGACAAAAGAACGGAGGCGTTGGATGAAATCACAAAAGAACAAGGTCTAATTTTACGACGTCATCAATAACAAGTTGAATATTTTTGGATTATAACTCATGACATCACACTGTTCTATATAATACAAAATTGACATTTGCTGAAATAAAATGGCCATAAAAAGGAACATCATTCTTAAGGATATTTATCACATAGACGAACCATGTCTAGAATACCAAAATATAAGGATTTTAAATGTTTTAAAGATATATTTTATGTCACTTAAATAATGGGTAAAATAACAATTATTAATTAAATATTCTACAATGAAGAAATATATGAAAGAAGATGTTCGATATGACTTTCTTCAATAGCAATAACAATTCTCAATCTGTAAAACGTTTTAAGTTATCTGTATAATTAACATATTAGAGAAGTTAAGCAATACTACTTGTAAACCACGAACGCGAAGGCGTGCGCAGGTTTTTCTCAGGACGTGACATCATATTTTTTCTACTTGTTTCCCGGTTAACGTTCATTGCAACGTGAAGAATCAAAGTCTAGGTATGTGGTTCCGTAAACGATTTGTAGAACTTTATCAAGCTCTATCTATATATCTATATATATATTAGGTCAATATATCAATTTTCATTATATAACCAACCAATTTTTGACCATCCTGTATATATTTAGTCAAACTGTCAACAATTAATTATGTTTATTATTATTTATTTGTGTGTAACTACAACCTATATACACTACGTCCTTAACCTAAAATGTTAGTTTGCGTCGTATATCAATAAAACATACAATATATTGTATTTGAAAGTGATGTGGCACATTTACATCTCAGCTTCTATACTACACGATGCCCTGTTTGACCATGAACTTGATAAATTGACGTTACCTGGCATATTCAATAACATCAATATCCATAACGACCTTTTCCTTGGAAATGATTTGCATTAGGCAAATATATTATTTAAATGATTGAATAATATTTAAGTGTCTTAAAAGAAATCAATGTAGTGTATGTCCAGTCAATTATAATTAAAGGTCCCATGTGCACAGGCTGGTATCGAAAAAATTGTCCGCTGTGACGGAGCGTGCTATTTTGCATAGAAACACTAGGAAATCCACACAATTTATATTTTTACTCATATGTTTTGCTATATCAAAGAAAATTACTGACTCAATGCAATGGGTATATCATTTGCGGGTAACTTTAACTTCTGTTTGAAGTCCAACAACGCTAAGAGTAAAAGCTATTGAAAACGGCGTCGGAGTATCATACTCCAAAATGTACCAATTCTTTTATTTCTTTTTAATGATACAATATAGCGACACAATAATATTTACATATGTTTTCAGCATAACTCTGAAGGTATTAATGAGATCTTTATGTATTGGGTATTTTTAATTTTTTCAATAAAAAATAATGTTTAAATTTTTTGTCCGCTGTGACGGAGCAGTTTCAAATCTGAAATACGTTAAGAATTTAGATTTATAATATATCTCTTTATAACTACACGTTAGAGGAGGGAGCGTATCAAATCTCTTTCTTAATGTATTCTGAAAAATAAAACGGAATAAAAGTACACAATTCAAATTCTGAGATGTATATACGACCACTCTTCAAGCTTCTTTTCTCAGTTTGTACTGAAATCCAAGTTATGCATGGTAACTCATGAAAATGATATAGTCAACTTTATTTCAGTATAGGGTATTTGCCTTTCGTTGTGCCTACTGTGGATCCATCACCTGACATGGCCATTTTTTATGGTAACTTATATACAGTAATATTATGTGGTAAAAGGTTATACATCTGTCGGAATACAGGATGTCTGTGCGCTATTTCGAATAAATTCATATTATCCCTATTTATGTTACGCGGTAAACACGATACAAAAATATGCCATATTCCGCAACGAATATGCCATATTCACTTGCGGTGTATGACAGATTCACCTGTGGTATATGGTATACACACTAACCAATGAGAACGTGATACGGAAGTATGCAATTGTCAATTGCATCGATTGAACGAACAAGTAAAACTTTATAAATTATTAAAATGATTACTGAATCAACAGTACAGTTTATCGAATACATCAACGTATGCAGAAGTATCACTCACCAATCTCACGTAATAAACTTACCCAATCAATCCAGGATTACATTCAGAGTCGATTCTCGCAACCAATCAAACCAAGTCTTTCTGTATCACGTTGTTCACCTGCGGAATATGTCATATTCAACTGCTGTATATGGCATATTCAGCAAGTGAGTATGACATATTCTGAAGGTGAGTATCGGGTATTCACTGAATTCAATGCATCACATATTCACTGCGAAATATCGCATACTCACCTGCGGAATATGCCATATACCGCAGGTGAGTATGGCATATTCACCCGTATCACAAATACCGCGCAACCATGAATATATGCCATATTCCGCGTAACAATTTACACTACACGTGACATTCTAAGACGTCTTGGCGAAAACGTATTAGAAATATTATGTTGAGTTTACACCATGTTGATTTATGTTGATTTCAGTACAAACCTCCGAAAAATGCTAAGAGTTTTTATATCTCAGATTTACATTACCCCAGATCTCCCAGAGGCTACTTGTCATAATTTAGGAAAGTGATTTGTGACGTTCTCTCTTCTTATGGTACTTTTAAAAGGTATAATTTGAATCTTAAATTCTTAACGTAGTTCACAGTTAAAACTGCTCCGTCAATGCGGACAAAAAATGTAAACATTATTTTTTATAAAAAATATTAAAAATACCCAATACATCAAGATATCATTAATACCTTCAGAGTTATCCTTAAAACATATGTAAATATTATTGTGTCGCTATATTGTACCATTAAAAAGAAATAAAAGAAATGGTACATTTTGGAGCATGATACCCCGGCGCCGTTTTCAATAGCTCTTACTCTTAGCGTTGTTGGACTTCAAACAAAAGTTAAAGTTACCCGCAAATGATATACCCATTGCATTGAGTAAGAAACTTTCTTTGGTATAGCGAAACATATGAGTAAAAAAATAAATTGTGTTGGTTTCTTAGTGTTTCTATGCAAAATAGCACGCTCCGTCACAGCGGACAAATTTTTCGATACCAGCCTGTGATGTGGAGTTTGAAAATATGTTTCTTTATTCATTTACTACTTTTTCTAACTTTAAATGTTATTTGAGATTTTTCAATAATAAAGTATTTGAAAAAAATGTTGAAATATTCAAAGGAGGAGGGAAAGTATCGCAACAGATTTCGGACAGTCATATGTTGGATTTTGGCTATTTTCTGAGGATTTAAACAGATGCATATGTTAGACGAACGCATAACACCCCAGTCACATTTCCTACGGCGACCTTGCGGTCTATCATTTCTGCGGCCAGTAACATTTCTACGCTCGCCGTGAAATTTCTGCGCTCTCATACTTTTGCAGTCACATTTCCCACGGCAGCCGCACGGTGAATTTTAAATATCTGTTGAT
The DNA here is from genome assembly GCA_903813345.2 of Owenia fusiformis. Taxonomy (NCBI): domain Eukaryota; kingdom Metazoa; phylum Annelida; class Polychaeta; order Sabellida; family Oweniidae; genus Owenia; species Owenia fusiformis. The sequence continues at coordinate 15,374,993 of CAIIXF020000010.1, forward strand.
AAATAATACTTTTTTCATTTTTTTTTATTTACATCGGGACAATTTATAAATGTTATTCATAGTGCTAGGATGTAATATCAAATGAAAAGTGATCGTGAAACATTGACAAACAATGATTCAATCTTGTTGAGCCAGTTGATTTCTACGGGGACCTCAGAAATGAACTCTGAGTTATAATTTCTACGCCTTCCCCGCGGCCTGTAAAAATCTGAAGGCGAGCGTAGTTTTCCTACGCTCGCCGCAGAAATACACTGATTTAATTGATCTGCGGTCGACGCACGCCCTCCGTACGACAAATGTGACTGGGGTGTTAGCTTTACACCCCCAGTCATATTTCCTACGGCGACCGTATGGTCTATCATTTCTGCGGTCAGTAACATTTTTACGCTTGCCCTAGAATTTCTGCGGTCGGATACACATGGCTACATTTCCTACGGCAGTCTAACGGCGAACTTTGAATTTCTGTTGATAAATGTTAATGTTTGTTTTTAATTTATTTACATTAGTACAATTTATAAATTTTATTTATAGCGCTAGGATATATTATCAAATAAAAATGTGTTGAATCGGTTACATTGACACATAAGTAAGTTAATCTGTTGTAATTTAGGTTGCTGTGGTACATAAAACAGTATACCTTCAGTATACCTTATTGCGTTGTGTTCACAGCAAAGATCTGACAGCAAATCTGACGTGAAAATCTGTTTCCAAAGACATAACCCATCAAAACACTACGGCAGACGCAAGATTTAAACTTAACTTAGAATATTTAGAATATTAATAAGTAAACCGTTCGGCCAAACATGTACGTCCAAGATTGAATAGACTAACTGGGTACTAAATAATGATATAATATATAATACAAACAATAACATGAGCTATGGTACAATTGATAGTTTAATAAATTAAACAATGTATACTTCAAGTTCAAGTTGTTCATATTCATCTTCCAGGGCATTCAAACCAGGAGTCTTAAATGATTGAAATATTAAACGTTTCTTACATGTTTGTATATTAGAGAAGTTTATGGATAGGAAATATGAACGGGAAAATAATAATAATTTTCTTTTTAACTGGATATTTATTCGTGGACAGTTTGGCACAACAAAAATATGGTACGTTTTAGAACAAACTGGTTACAGGTGGCTTTAGGTTCTATATTATTATACTACAAGTATAAATCCGATTTCTGATTCATCTGTTCATGCAATATAATTAAAGCCTAATTAATCCAGTACTTGTAAATGTGATTTTGGGCACATTGGTAATTATCAAACGGAGTAAGCTCGTGTACCTGCATCAATGTAGCAAATTCAAAATGGCGCATGAATGTGCAAAGGGCTGACAGACGCTAAATAATTTATTGCACATATTTTATTATGTTACTTACAACAACTTAGTTATTTTGTGAATCAATCTTGTCTTGACTTTGCAGTCAAGTGTGGACTTGATATATTATGGGTTTTTGATACGTCATGCAGTATAAGCGAATCAAACCGCACATTGATAAGGAATTTTATCAAAGATGTTGCTGATAACTTTAACTACGGGGCAAATCCAAAACAAACGTTGGTAAGCAAGTTACATCATTGTCGAGTCTTCTAAATGAAGGAACCAGTGCATGATGTTTACGTCATTTCTGTATAGAATTTCCAACCGGTCGAGTAAAGGTGTGTACCTTAAGACATCAATTCTTCAGTACATAATTGATAGGCCACATGTACAGGGTAATCCAAAAAACAAAATCGCCAAAAAGTGTAATCATTTAAAGCATTGCAATTGACTTGTTTTCTATGTTCACAAACTGTATGCACTTTAAATGCCAATATAGCATCAAACTCCTTCCATTTTCGATTAATTATATTTTGCTGGAAATGTTCCAAAAATGGACATACAGTTTGGAAACCTACAATGATGTTTAAATTGAAGAATGAACCAATGATCAAGAAATTCTCGTATTTAATGAGGTTTTGTGATAATAAAGGTACACAGAGAACCCTTGGGGAAATCTCTGACGTATGTGTCATTCGAATGTATTAATAAGCCTCTGGCGTCATATGTTTGATGTTATTCACCAGTGGAACCACCCGAAGTGTTTTGAGGTGTACCCATGGCTTTCATTTTTATTTAGATGGCCTACATATTCATCTTCTTTATCTTGAGCTCGTGTTTCCTTAATTGTTTGCGCTTTTGACTACACATACTGTCTCAATGATTTCTCTAGATTTTATCTGAAAGAATTTTACAGTTCTGTTTTTGGGTCACCCATCACCCTGTATAATTTTAATTTACAGATGAGTGTCCTTACGTTTGACAAAGGGACGGAGCATCAGTTTTATTTCAAACAAGCAAAGAGTGTTTCTAAATTCAAAAGGATGGCATCAAAGATCGATTTAAATGCTGTTAAATGCAAGACACTTACATGGCAAGCTCTTCAACGTGCTCCAACATATTTTGAAACGGTTAATGGAGGACGTGAGGAAGCGACTGATGTTATACTTCTCGTCAGCGACGGGGTTACCTACCCTAGAAGGAAGGCATATAAGACAATTGCAGCTGCCCAACAATTCAAACTAATGTAAGTATGAACTTTGGGAATTTTGACCAAATAATAGCCTAAATTTTGAGATGGAAGCTAAAATTTTATTTATTTGAAATGTGATTTGTAGGTCTGTAAGATTCTCCATAGAAGCCCGTGTTATAAAATGAAAAGTTAAATATCATTGAGCCCAGAAAAATTGGGCCCAAAAATATTTTGGGCAAAAAAGGCCTTTAGGCTCAAAAGGTTGGCTTTTTTGATCATTACTGGACCTTTAAAGGCCTTTTTTGATTTAAAGCCAGATTTTGAAGAAAATGAATTTAAAAATTTCAAAATTTGGGCCCACTTTTTGGTTTAAGGGGCCCAGATTTTTTTCCGCACAAGCGCAGAAGTTTTTTCCAGACCTGAAATTTGCCCCCCCCCCCTGTTGGTTCCAAGATCCGCCCCTGCCACCACCTTACACAATGTGCATAAAGGTCCTGTGCGTGTGTGTTAACAATCGGACAAAGCCTCTTTATCGAACCTTGAATTTGTTTGGTTCCATTCAAAAAATGATTCAATATGATCGATCAAGAACAGTCACTCATTAATTTGTGGTTTTAGATATGAACTATTAATTTTTGCTTTGCCAAACCAATATGGAAACGATGGGCTTGGTGAGTTGGAAACTATGGCAAATGATGTCAGTGGGAGAATATTAAAACCCGGTCAATTTGAACAATTACCAAGATATGTAAAGAAACTCAGGAGGGCGCTATGCGCTGGTAATTATACTAGTTAATTGTATAAATATAATGTATTATATAGGTAATTGTATAAATATAAATATTATATAGGTAGATAATAAAATATATACAGATATTTTCAGACAAAAAAACTTTAAAATGTGTAAGAAAAGAGCGTGTACAACTTAAAGGAGGTCTCAATTGATGAGATACCATAGATTTTAAGAAAAATATAATATGTAAAGAACTTATAAGCTTGTTAAATAGTTGTTTATGTCTGCCCTATACTTAGTCAGGAAACCAGAAGATACGACAACAAAACCGACATTACCGCCAATTGTGTTGACCCCTGATAAAAAGGTGACATCAAATCCGACGCGTGAACCCGGATCTTTTACTGACAGTACTACCGTGGAACGACGGATTGTTGATCCACAAGATGAAGGGCTAATTTCAATAACATCAACGGACGCCACAACACCCGACGACCAGACAGTTAAGCCAACTCGACACACCAAAATACTCCCTGACAGTACCACCACGGCATCGAGAGATGGTCCCATACAGGGAGGAGAACCATTAATCCCATCAACAGATGCCACAACACCCGACGACCAGACAGTTAAACCAGCTAGTGTTTTATGTCCATTTGGGTTCCATGATGAAACGCACAAAGACTCTTGCCAAATATTTATGTCTGCTTGTGACTTAGAAAACGAAAAGTGTTGCGGCTGTGGCTTTGCATTTGCCCATCCAGACAATGGGACATTGGTGAGTTGATTTGGTGGTGACTGTAGATCACTTTCATTCTTTTCTAAGCTTAATGCTGAGTAAAAGTAATGAAGTAATGCATTTGATTTGAACTCATATATATTGCCACGTGACTCGTTGTCTGCATCAAAAATGGATGCCAATATATAATAGACTGTAACAAAAACTGGATTACCGAAAGGAAATCATGTCAATTACATTGCGCAAAGGTGATACTCCACTGATGGTACTGTTGGAAAGGGAGAAGAGAAAAATTGAAATCAAGTTGTATCAGATATAACCAATGAGAAAGGCTGAAATTATATCTATTTCAGGTGTAGATAATTTTGATGACGAAATGATTTGATTTACTAAAAATATTTGACTTGTGATGGTGGTCTTGATTTTGAATTTTAAAAAATTGTTTAAGATTCGAATAGATGGCGGAAAAGTGGTCACATCTTGATTTTGGTGGCATTTTTCTATAGACATTTTGAGTTCTAAAGGGGACTTATGACTTATATCTCGTGGTATATGGAGTTAGGTACTTGAAATCTTCGTCTTTTTAAGCTGATGGTTTTCACAATTGAATCGTATTAGGCCATCTAATTGTGGAATATCCTAAACATGCCCATATCACTCAGATGGTATTGGTATATAAACCAAATGGAGCATCTAAGCAATTGGAAAATATTTTTGTTAAGCTAATTAATCAAGGATCCACAGAAGCTAAGTCATATTTGATAACTTTCTTATTTCAGCCGCAGTGGCCAACTACTGTGTTGTATCAAGGAAAGTGTTATTGCGAATTGTGTTTGAATCCTGGCTGTATTCCTCCACACATAAAGGACAAATGGGCCAAGGAAAAGAGGCAATGGGAAAAATCACGAAATAGTATTCGTTCAAATAACTTATATCGAAGAAGGAATTGAAGGTTTGGAATAGATTCCTGAATCTCCAAAGGAAACAATGGAATTCGAACTAGTTTAATCTACAAGAGAACGGTGATATTCCGGCTTTTGTATACAGGGTGTTTTATATGTATGCACCCCCCATAAACTCATACATGTAGTACAGCCACCCTATCATTTTGTTCACTATGGAAAATTACCTTAGATTGCAATGCAATTTCTGGGCCCACTAAGGGGGGGGGGGGCATCCCCCGGATCCGCCACTGCATATATATTATAGTTTTTCGGTTGAAATCGTTATGCTAAAATTCCTATGAATTCCAAAGTTATGGGCCTATCTTTGTTGAAAAGAAGTATTATTTAAGGAATAAAGACCGAGATTTTATGATTTATGGCGTAATATATGACCGAAAATTTTATTCTGTTCATTGTTAAAAAACCGAAATCGCGTAGCGATTGAGGTCTTTGACAATGGCCAGAATAAATTTTGAGGTCATATATTTCACATAAATCATAAAATCGAGGTCTTTGTTACGATTCTAATATGATCAACAGACATGAAACACGATTTTTTGCATTTATGAATTTTATTGGTCATACATACTCCAATATAGACCAGTAAATCAATTGTTCTAGCTTGTGTGACGTCACGTATCATATTAGACTATGTTATGAATCTCTGCATCGTTGGTTTCAATCAGTAACAAACTTTCAAAATGTAGTTATCTCTTCCTCACTTTTTAGACTTAAATGGGTTCGTTTTTCGTACGATCGTAACTTACGATTCCGAGAAAACCATTTGTCTCTGTTTTGATGAACAATGACTTACGACCAAATCGTAAGTAACGATGGTTTCAAAAACAGATCCATGGTTCAGAAATTAATGATCAATTTGATGGTTTTTCTAAGTCGCCAAACATAACTAGACACAGTGACAGGCTTAAACACGCAATCCAGAAGGGAACTTCCAGTTGTCAAACTTAAAGGAGTGTAATTTTTTTTATTTCATTTATTTTCGTCTCGCAGCAGGTTTATTTTACAAATACTAGAAGTACTAAAATAACATTAAAAACACTGCCCCAGCCAGTGCGGTCTATAATATCTCCTTTTGCAACACAAAAAATTTGAATAAAACTCGTAAAAATATTATTCAAACCTGTTTTTTGAATTTAATTGAATTTTTCACATATTGCGTATAGATTATATTGAGTAAGACTACAGTATTTATGAAGTGAAAGTGGTTTAAACTTTGCACGTGTTCTTTAATGTAGACCTTGCTATTGAGGATATTAAGTAAATCGTCTGACCAAACATGTACAACTATAATATGACCTGGATGATATAATAAATGATACAAACAATAAATCATATATGCTATTGCATACTTCAAGTTTAAGTTGATTAATAAGATAGAGTACGTATGGTTCCAAATCCATATCATATAGTGTTTATCATCCATGTTATTATGAGTGTTTATACCAGGAGATTTAGATAAATGAAATATGCAAACGAACAAACCCTATTAAACGAAAACATTTCTTATTTGTCTCTATATTAAAGAAGTTTATGGACAGGATATGGACAGGAGCTATGAACGGGAAAATAACAACTTTTTTAATTTTAATTGGATATTTATTCGTGGACAGTTTGGCACAACGGACAGATGGTACGTTTCGGAACAGATGGGTTAGATGTAGCCCTAGGTTTTGTACTTATAACTATATACAAGTGTAAAGCTGATTTTTGATTCCTTATTGATTCATCATTATCAAATACGGAGCAAGCCGATGCAGTAATAAGAAGGGGAAACCCTCAGGGTTATAAGAATACAAATGTCCACGTCTAAATTTGAATTGAGAAGACATCGTCTCTGATTGGTCAAATTGAGCCATTCAATGGCGATTTCAAAATTTTCAAAATTTTCTAAAAATGCTTGGAATAATATCATGTTAATTTCTGGCATGTTATTCAAGGCCATGATATCCAACATCGTAGCTCGTTATTTCACATAAAAATAAAGAAAGATGTAAGAAATATGCTTATTAAATCGATTAAAACATCACAAGGACGTGTTGCATTCGGAAACTAATTACCAGCCGGTGTGGACAGACTAAGGTGGTAAGGAAGAGACGTATGTCTGTCTTCTCAAAGCCCTGGCATGGGGGTTTCCCTCCTCTTTGCAACAATGTAGCTAGTTTCGAAGTGACGCATGAATAAAGTATGTCAAGGAGTGACAGACGCTATATAATTTATATATCGGGTGTCCCATAAAAAATGCTTTTTGACAAGTTTATAAATACCGATTACTCAAATTTATCGAAAAATTATATAAAGTAGGCTTTGTGTATCATTTGTGATCTGTCACATATTATGTGAGAATTGACAAATTGAAGAGTGTGTGTCAAAAAATCTGATATCATCGGAAAGAAGCTTTTTTCAAGATGAAATGTTTCTGTGTATTTTTTCAATGGATATCGCCTCCGATGACATAATTATTCTGTCAGTATGTTGAATGCAATGCATTTTTCAAATTTATAAGTCTATTTACAGTACATTTGATCACGATTCATCTTCCAACAACGAAACAAATCAATAAATCTGACTCATAAACAAGCTCTTTTTGAGACTAAAATTGATTAACAAATGCTATCACCTGAAAGCAGGCACAAACGCTATGAAGGTCTCATTGCACAGCTCTGATAAAGGATATTTGACACGCATTTTTGAATTTGTAATTTCTCATATAATACAGTATGTGGCAAATCTGTTTCATATATCGACTTATGATACCCTTAGGCTAGGCCTATAATTTATGAAAATTTTCAATAAATTTGAGAATTCGATTGCTGAGAATGTACAAAAAGCGATTCATTTTTGGAACACCAGATATATTTTATTACTATATTATTTATTACTTGACTTTGCAGTCAAGTGCGGACTTGATATATTATGGGTTTTTGATACGTCATGCAGTATAAGCGAATCAAACCGCACATTGATAAGAAATTTTATCAAAGATGTTGCTGATAACTTTAACTACGGGGCAAATCCAGGACAGACGTTGGTAAGCAAATATCATTGAATCTTCAAAATAAAGGCACTATTACATGATGCATGCATTTATTTAATGGATTACATTATATTGATTTCCTCAAAACGAGTACATTAGCCTCGAAAACATGATTAATTTGTATAAAGAAGTTATTCACCTGTCGGGAATCGATATGGGGAATATCACAAGGATGCATGATACAAGGATACAAGGATGGAACGCAGTGAGGCCATATCATATCTACAGGTGGATAACGACCTTATACCATGGTCAAGAGCAATATCCACCTCAAATCTTTAGTTGAATGAGAGAAAAAATGATTGAATCTTGGAAAGATTATCACAGATTATTCCAAAGTACATTTAGAATTAAGGGCAAGAAAAACACAATACTTGAAAATTGAAAAATTGAAAAATAAAGATTTTTTAACCAAAAAATTAAAATATTTGAAAATTGTGTTTTTTGGTAAAAAAATGAAAAAAAATAAAAAAAGGAATTTTTTTTAGAAAATGAAAAATTTTGTAGAAAACGATTTTTTGGAAAAAAATGTAATCTTTAAAAATTTACCTGGGATGATATCGATATCATCCCTGATATCATCCATCTTATCCTGATATCACCCCTAATATCATCCCTGTCCCAAATATGTGATTTATCACTTGCTATTATATACCTAATATTGCTCTGACCATGATATGATACGAGGTTATATAATGGTTGATTCCGTATATCGTGTTCATACTCAAGTGAGCATATGATATATATATTCAAAATATATTCCATATCATCCACAAATTCCAGTTGTACCAGGAAAATTGATTGAATTCCTTAGAATTTCAGGAAATAATTACAATTTTGGACAGTTCTGTTTTTGGATCACCCAGCATAAAATTAATTTGTAGATGAGTGTTCTTACGTTTGACAAAGGGGCAGAGCATCAGTTTTATTTCCACCAAGTAAAAAGTATTACAAAATTCAAAAGAATGGCATCAAATATCGATTTAAATGCCGTTCAATGCAAGACACTTACATGGCAAGCACTTCAACGTGCTCCAAAATATTTTGAAACGGCTAATGGAGGACGTGAGGAGGCGGCTGATGTTATACTTCTCGTCAGCGACGGGGTTACCTACCCTAGAAAGAAGGCATATAAGACAATTGCAGCTGCCCAACAATTCAAACTAAAGTAAGTAAGGAATTTTGACTAAATTATACCTAAATTTTAAATTACTTCTAAATGATGGGGCAAGATGGGGCAAAATCCCAATGAGTCCTATCATGCCCCATCAAAAATGAACATGTCATTCTTTCCATGGGGCATCGTGGGATTTTTGATCATATGACGTGTTGGTTTAAGCCCAACATACACCAATAGGGCACGGTAGGACGGGACTGCATGGGGCACGATTGGACAAAGTCATCAAGGTCCCATGTGACTCCGTGGGATTCGATGGGGCAAGTTGGGATTCGAAGGGGCAAGATGGGACTCGATGGGGCAAGTTGGGATTCGAAGGGGCAAGATGGGACGCGATGGGGCAAGTGGGATTTTGCCTCATTGGTGTATATTGAGCTTTAAATAGCGATTTGTCACAACCTAATTGATCAAACCTTGAATGTGTCTGGTTCCAATTTAAAAATGATTCAATATTATCAATCAAGGAAATTGTTTTCTCAGTCACTCATCAATTTTTGTTTTAGATATGAACTTTTTATTTTTGCTTTGCCAAACGAATATGGAAACGATGGGCTTGGTGAGTTGGAAACGATGGCGAATGATGTCAGTGGGAGAATATTAAGACCTGGTCAATTTGAACAATTACCAAGATATGTAAAGAAACTCAGGAAGGCGTTATGCGCTGGTAATTTTATTAGATTATAGTTACTCTGTTATCAATATCCTAATCGTATAAGTGGGATAAACTAAATACCTAATAAGTAGGCTAATTGTGTTGATTTTCATTTATAAATATAGTCTGTTCTTCTAAAAATGTGTAACAGCGTGTACAATTTAAAAGAAGTCTCAATTGATAACATATAATAGATTTTAAAGAGATATGTTATCTGTTTGAGATGGCATAGAGTCAATGAGCAGCTGATTATTGTAAATATGTCTGCTTTACACTTAGTCAGGAAACCAGACGTTACGACAACGGTTAGTACTGACAGAACTACCCGACGGAGGAGAGGTCCGCCAACCCCGACTATGCCACCGATTGAAGTGACCCCTGATAAAAAGGAGACAACAAATCCAACGCGTGACCCTAATTTCTTCACTGAGAGTACTACCCGACGGAGGAGAGGTCCGCCAACCCCGACTATGCCACCGATTATAGTGACCCCTGGTAAAAAGGTTACATCAAACCCGACGCGTGACCCCGATTCCTTTACTGACAGTACTACCCGACGAATGAAAGGTCCGCCAACCCCGACTATACCACCGATTGTAGTGGCCCCTGATAAAAAGGAGACATCAAATCCGACGCGTGACCCTAATTCCTTCACTGACAGAACTACCCGACGGAGGAGAGGTTTGCCAACCCCGACTATGCCACCGATTGTAGTGACCCCTGGTAAAAAGGTTACATCAAACCCGACGCGTGACCCTATTTCCTTCACTGACAGAACTACCCGACGAAGGAGAGGTCGGCGAACAACGACTATGCCACCGATTAAAGTGACCCCTGGTAAAAAGGTGACATCAAACCCGACGCGTGACCCTAATTCCTTCACTGACAGTACTACCCGACGAAGGAGAGGTCGGCGAACATCAACTATGCCACCGATTATAGTGACTTCTGGTAAAAAGATGACATCGAAGCCAACTCGAGACCCCAAAGTACTCCCTGACAGTACCACCACGGCATCGAGAGATGGTCGCACACAAGGAGGAGAACCATTAATCCCATCAACGGATGCCACAACACCCGACGACCAGACAGTTAAACCAGCTAGTGTTTTGTGTCCATTTGGGTTCCATGATGAAACGCACAAAGACTCTTGCCAAATATTTATGTCTTCTTGTGACTTAAGAAACGAAAAGTGTTGCGGCTGTGGCTTTGCATTTGCCCATCCAGACAATGGGACATTGGTGAGTTGATTGTGGATCACAAGGCTTTTCAGTGTACTTTTCTAGCCTTTTTATTGAGTAGTAAAGTATTGCATTTGATAGCTAACAAAAATCTAAATATCAAATTTTATCAGTGCAATTACAAGTTAGAATGTAAAGACTTTTTGTATTATTCTGTTATCTCATGTAAGTATGACGAAATGATTTGATTTACGACAAACATTTGAGTTTTCGTGATGGTAGTCAGATCTTTTGATTCGTATTGGGCAATCTAATTTCGAACTTACCCAAACAGACTGGTATCATCCAGAAGGTATAAGAAGAGGGAGCATCTACACTCGGAAAATATTTTTGTTAAGCTAATTATGTGAAGATCTTATTTCAGCCGCAGTGGCCGACTTCTGTGTTGTATAAAGGAAAGTGTTATTGCGAATTGTGTCTGAATACTGGCTGTATTCCTCCACATATAAAGGACACTTGGGCTAAGGAAAAGAGGCAATGGGAAAAATCACGAAATGGTGTCAAGTAAAACAACGGAAAAAATAAATGAAATAAAATGAAAAAGAACAGATTTCCAAATTCTCAAAGGAAACAAGTGAAGCATCTTGATCTACGTGTGATCGGTGATTCCAGTCTTTGAATATGCTTCATGAAGATCTTTCTGATACCCACAACTTCTTTTTGTGTTTCTGTTTCATTTGCAACATGACTCAATAACTGTCAAAAGATTGGCAACCTTATACTGTAATTACCCAGAGACTAGCAGGAAGTTAATAGTTCCACCACCAGGTGGCTGATTCGGGTTTATTAACATGGCAGGTATATAAGAAAGTTTCCTTAAAGGAATATTCCTTGCCAGACCCTTTCTCTCTTGATATGGTAGCTATAATCATATATATAGTTTCCATATTTAGCAAAACATGGGAAAATGTTTTAATATGGTCAATATTGATCATTTAAAAATCTAGTGCTTATTTCCAGTGAGCTGCCATCTTTTAAGATTTCTTGCAGGAAGTGATGTCATCAACTCTCAACTTCTATAACATTGCCCATGACAGTATAGGAAAGTAGCACAAAATCACTTATAGACAAGTGATCATTACTTTCTGTGCAAAAATATTTTCAGGGCTTGTCAACTTAGAATAAAAGAAGAGATTTTCAGAAGGATTAAATAAGATACAAAGTTGAAAAAGAATATTTAGCTGGTTTTGTAATTCTTAAAAGCTCCTCACCTAATGCTATATGCAAAGTTGAGAGTCGATGACATCACTTCCTGTGTGAAATTTTAAAAGATGGCAGCTTACTGGAATTGAGCATCACATTTCTAAGTGATCAAATTTCACCATATCAAAACATTTTTGCGTATTTTGCTAAACATGGCAAGCATATATATGGTTATAGCTACCATATGAGGAGAGAGATGGTTTGGCAAGGAATATTCCTTTAAACATGAATATTATCAGTTTAAGCGGATCAATTTTCATATAATCCTTATTTGTCTGATAATTATACAATCGAAATTATGTCCAGTAAAAGAAAACATTATCTGCTCAACACAAGAAAAGATATTTCACTTTTTGTGATTTTGTAACATGGGGTCTATGGGGAATCTCCCCGACGTAAATATAGAACGCATATTTTCAAAGAAGATTACATTTAAAGTTGGTAAATACATTTTAGACCACATTTGTAGATGCAATTTAATGAAGTAATCAAGATTATTTCTACTCGAATTAATATTGAATTGTATTTTTGGCATTCAGTGAACATAACAAATACAAAATCAAAAATGTAAGCATGTTCTACATTGTATCGAAAAAAACACCTTCGTCTAGATTAGATTCAACTTAAATCTAGGTCATGACATTTGCCCCGATTCATCGGCCGGCGCCAGACCGTATTTTGTTCAAAACTGATTTCAATTTTTTTTGCTTCAAATTGACTAAACCTATTTTTAAAATCATGTACAAGTTTATAGGAGTTCACATCAGACCTCAAAGGAGGACGGAAAGTATCTCAACAGATTTCGGAGAGATGAGAGAATAATTTCGACTTTGAGACAGGGAAGATGTAAACAACCCACCCACGCGTTTTTCTGATTTTCAACCCCCTCCACCCCTGCTTTTTCAATTTTTATTACATCAACATGTTGCGTTTTGAGACACAGGGAACCCCTTTAAAGATTCTCGCAATCTTTATCCAATCAGCGTTTGCGATGTGTACCGGCTCACGTATAAAAGGCGAATCCAACTCAAATCCATGCAGGGGTGTATGAGGTACTCGAATAGGAAAGAGCTCGTGAAATCTGAATTTATATGCACATGGTCAATGTTTACACATGTTTGGAGTGATATGGGTGTGGTTCCGAATTTGAAGTCATTGCCGGAAAATATGATTTTAATACGTGAAATTATATCTATAAATGCAGCACTAAAAATAACAGTACACATGAAGTACATGTATGTTTGTGTCCAGAAATGTTTGAAACCCTTACGGAAAATTCTGTCTGCATTTTGTCACCATTGCTCTTTCTTCCCGCATTCTAGTGCTGTTTGAATGAATATATTAATTAATGTATTTCTAACTAAAATATATCACATTTTTTATAAACCACTAACATTTAGATCATAAAAAAAATTATTCAATACTTGAGTGAGCACGATATGCAAGGGTTACTAAGTTGGCACAGTAAATGACCACTGATATGTGTTAGTCCATGCACACAGCGTATTCTGCTAAGGCCATAAGAAGTACATTCTCTGTTTTGCGTCCCCTTGCTTGCACGATTTTGAGTAAATCAAAAAAAAAACACATCCAAATAGTACCATCGCATTTCATTCAATCAGAATCGGACGAAATGGCAGATCATTTGATGTGCGTCAAAATTGACAGTGTTATTGATTACTTTAGCATACATTGTGTATTTTCTTATTTTGTACCCTTGTATAATAGCTATGCTTAAATATATTGTATAGGATGTATAGATATGTGTTTGTAATCACTGCAAATTGGCATGTCATTCCTTTATATGCCCATAAACAAGTTTGTGTTTGTTTTCCTTGTACCCTTGCATGATTTGGATTTTGCCATGACGCAAAACAAATAACCTACTTCTTATGGCCTAATACACATTTTTGCTAACACCCCTCACTTTCATAGTGAAGTGACTAATTGGTTTATGTTTACTATACGTTTTAATGTGTTTCGGGTTCCTTGTTACAGCAAGGGGGGCCAGTAAAGTAGACTAACATGTTTGCATGGCAAGTTTTGATCGAATATGTGAGACACTTTAAATAACTAATTCCTTTTAGATAAAGTGGAAAACAATATTTCTCATGTTATTTTCCCCATAGGGAAAACTCATGAGATCCGTTGCTTTCAGCTTAATTTTGGTCACCCATGATGGATATGTTTAAAACCCCTGAAACCAAGTCCCTTCTCCTGGCCAGAAATTGTTGATTTTCACCATTCTGAGCGCTTTTCAAGTGATTTTGGTCCAAAGGTTTGAAATGTATACTGGAATATTTGGAAACATACCCCCCCCGCCTTTGCAAAAGCTGGCTATGGGCCTGACTTCACGAGGTGCTCAAAGGCACCCTTAGAATCAATGTATAGTTGCTGCCTGTCGACCCACTCAAGATACACATTCTTGAAGCCATCCTTGAAGTGTGTGGCTAGGGAGGTGTTCATTGCTGACATCAGCTGATTGAGATTCGGGTCGGATATCCTCTCACCTATACTATACATACTTCGATATCATAGCTCTTTGCAAGTACAAATTGACAACACCAATATTTAACCATGTCAACAATTCATCCAAAAGTGTTTATTTGATGTCGTATAACAATGATTTATCATGGAAATCCTTACCCCGATGTCAATGGTCAATACTCATGATCAGTTGATTGTCAGGAATTTTTAGTACAATAAGGTCAGATATAAGTTCCTTTAGTGTCAAACTTTCATGAAGAAAAATGCAAATGAAAAAGTTTATAGCAAAATTAGCAAAACTTAGTTATTGAACGCCCTGTATATGTAACCCAGATACAAGCACACAATAAATCTGCTTGGTTAAATGGCGATAGAAATAACTTTTCAATAAAGATGGCAGAGCAATTAATCTGTTATTATGAAATTCTACAACTGCTGCCACCTTTATATCGGCCTAAAATATGATGCGAATGCAAATACTATCCATTGGATTACACAACTGGCACAAAATCTAACATGGCTCTCGAAGTGAGTAAGATTACGACACAGATGTCGCTGTTGAAAAGGTAGAAGAATCTATGTTTAAAATCGGGATAATGGTTGATGGATATCCAGTTTATCAGTGCAATCACCAGTGAAAATGTACAGACTTTACATTTTATTTTGTTTATGTCTTGTGTATTATAATTTCATAAAAAGTATTACGAAATTATTTGGTTCACTACAAATATTTGCTTTTTTTGTGACGGGTGGTCTTGAGTTTGAAATCTGTTGGAAAGTGTTGAAAATTCGAATAGATGGCGGAAAAAGCGATTTTTCTAGAGACATTTTGAGTTCCAAGGGGGACATATAGAGCTATAACGTGGAATATGTGGTTGGTAACTGGAATCTTAGTTTTTTCATACTTGATCCGAAGATTTGCATGTTTTTCAATTGAATTGTATGGGACCGTTTAATAGTGGAGTATGGTGGGTATGCATACTTCCCTCCAAAGGCCGGGTAGATATCGGCAATAATTCTATCGGTGATAATTTTGGTCCTAAAGTTAAATTAGAAAACAATGATCATGAGAAACAATGAGAAAAAAGAATATCGTAAACGTAATATATATTCATTACTAATATGAAAACAAGAAGCGAACCACCAAGAATAAGAGTTCTGTGAAATAAGGTATATTCTAAGGCAATGATTTATATTTTTCCACCACATGCACTGATTAACTTGGACAATACCCTGGGTACGGACGTGTTCTCAGTCAAGCATAAAAAGGGACTCCGGTGAATCATAATGAGCAAGTATGTTGAAATTAGAATACTAATCAGACCGATAGAATAAAGAATCAATTTAACAGTTTTAAGATTTAAAATTGGCAGTGTAGAAATTCATATCTGCTAATTTACAACCATATCAATAGCAGAGTTTACTAAATATTATGTCAGAACAATAGATAATGTCATTATTAGTTGTTCAATATACTTATAGAGGTTAAAACTGCAGCTGGTCAAACGCATAATCAATGTCATTAAATGAAACGATTGATATATGAGATGGATGACCACAATCCGACCTTACGTTGTCAAGTGAAGCAGAACCGTGTTTTTTAGTGATGTACTTTTAATTTCTAACCAATTTATGGTATAATGTGTTGTTTTTTACATAAACCTTATTTGACCGACACATTAACCTGGTGTTGTGAGTGAAGCATGTCTAGGAACTCGGGATGACAAGACTGTGTAATTGGGTATATTGATTGAAGTGATCGTGGAGTAAAAATTATCTGGGAAGTAAAACGAATCTCCTAAAATGGTAAGTTTATTTAAATTTCTATTTGGATTTCGAAGAGCTGAACCATGTAGAAGAGATTTTTACAGACAAGATATTAGGACTAAAAACCTTAAAACCTAAAATTGCCGCTTTACCATATCCAGTAAAAATGGTACTCGTCACAAAAGCGTTTTATTTATCCTGAATTCAAGATATCAATACTAGATTAGAAAATATCCAATGATTTTTTGTCCAAACAATTGAAAATCTTCATTACCATCAAATGAAAAAAGCAAATACGTTGTAGCACACTTATATCTGACTTTCTCGTCTTGAACTTTTTATATTACCCATGAGAAAATAGTGTAAAACCTGTCTGAGCGAACACCACTCTCTGGTGAAAACTGTACCCTCAAATAACCCACGCGCGGTTTCTCGAGGGATGTCGATTTTTGATGAATAAAAGAGGACAGATCCAGTTTAAACAAACGCACACTACCCATCTCGTGACCGCATTTAAAAAGGATACAGGGTACAGTTAAGTTGCAAATGGAGCGGGTATTCTCCATTTATGAATATTTGGCTTTGTATAAAAAACTGCCTACCTCATACCCACCTACCCACGTACGTGGGACACGATATAGTCTTTGAAAGGTTCAATTTTAAAGATCTTAGTTTATTAAATCTTAGTCTATGATGAATTATAGATACATTTGTAGCGACCCTTGATAGCAAATTACTACTACATTCCAGCTGGATTCGATTCCCACTCGGGGCATCGAAATTAGCACACTTTCTTTCAATTTCTTTATCTGGCTTGTTGGACCTATGCTAGGGGTCTTTGGTCATTTATTCCCCATTGGGCGCCCTCAGGTCATTACACATTAAAATGCATCCATATGCCTTTATTTATGGATCTGTCATCTGTCTAGTCACATAAAATAAAGCCGGAATTGTAGAAATGTTAATATTTTCAGCTATTTAGAGATTTAACAATCTTTAAAATTGAACCCTTCGATGACTGTATCATGTTCCACGTAGGTGGGTAGGTGGGTATGAGGTAGGAGGTTTTTTAAAAGCCATGAACATTTGGCTTTTCTTGTAATAATACGTTGCAAACTGCTCGATGAATCCATACAATGTATAGTAGAACACTTAGAATATATGTAAAATCCAGTATACATTCAGAACTATGGAAATAAAAAACGTCCTCCATTTGCAACTTTGCTGTAGCCTGTATTTCTTTTAAAGGAATTCATGATAAAGTATGGGGTATAGTGGTGTGAAATGGCTACTCATAAGTACTTTGGATTTATCCAAGCTGAATCATCTTATACTGTTATATCTAGTATTTTGTCTTATTTTACGAAAGGTGATGTCGAGACCATCACTGGTAATACTGATTTGTCTACTGGTTGAAGTAACAGTATGGGCGACCTTTTTAAAAGGTGAGGGCTAGGCTCGGCCACTCTCATCATCTATCTTGTGAGACGCGTATATAGGTTGATCCTCTCTATTAATTTATGCATTCTTCAAGTCGAATGGTGGGATAACACGTCGTCATATGCCATATTCGCGATTCGATATCTTAAATATTGTTTTGTACTTTTAAGTTAATAGAAACATATTTCAGATAAGGTGTGGAAGAGATAAGCTTGATCATTTTACTACAATATGGATACTTCAGACGACCATACTTTACCAAAAAATTATATTTCAGATTATTCTAAAAAGTCTCCAATGAAGGAATGTGGCTTGGATATAGTTTGGGCCATCGATACCTCATGCAGTATTTCCATGGAGAACAAATTGAAAGTTAGGGATTTTGTCAAAAAAATGACGACAAAATTTGATATTGGAACCAGCCCAAATAAAACATTGGTAAGGATATAAAGAGTCAAAAATGCCCCACTGTAAACACTTTAACACTTTTTTAACCAAATTATACTAAGGCACTTTCAGCTTCAGTAAATTCTTATAGAGCATTGGAAAGAGAACCTAAGATTGTGTCTGTTAAGAAATCACTCTTAAAAATGAATTACTTGAGTATTTCCCAAGTATTTCCAAAGTATAAAAATTACTTAAAGTTAAATACTTAGTTTTACTTCATTTTACTTAGGTTTAACTTATATTGTCATTTTGAGTTTTTTAATTGCTTAATTATGTAAATGAGTATTACAATTACTACAGTAAGTATTTCAATTTCTCTCCTTGCATTAGTAAATTCACCATAAATGAATTACTTAAAGATTACTTAAAAATTATTCAGTAGTTCAAGATTATTTAAGTAGTTTTTGACTTAAAAGGAGAAGTACAATTTCTCAATATAAGGAAATCCAAGTAATAATTTTTAAGAGTGATTAAATTGCACGGAGTCGTTTTGGGATTTGGAAGGCTCATTTTGACAACTATAACTGAATACCACTATGAAATTCTTAAAAAAGTACTTGCGCACACTTGACTTTGATAATACTCCTTGCATATACTCGCATTGAATATTACAGTGAATTAGAATTTCTATTTCCATTGGTATAAAATATTATGCTAAGCCTAGGTACATCACTTTCAATTGGTACATGGAGTATGAGATACAATACATAGCAAACAACCTTAGATATATTTATGTTTTTGTGAATATAATAGATGGCGGCAGTAGCATATGACAAAGGGACGGATCACCAGTTCTATCTGAATGACAACACAGACAAAAAATCCCTAAGAAAGGCAGCATCCAAAATTGACCTACGCAAAAAGGGCTGTAAGACATTTACTTTTGATGCTCTACGTGAAGCGAGGGAGGTGTACTTTACAGCTAAACACGGGGACAGACCAGATGTGATTAATATTTTGATTTTGATCACTGATGGCATCACGTTTCCATGGGAACGACAGTGGGAAACAATTGAGCAAGCTGAGCTACTAAGGAACACAGGGTAACAGATTGGCTTGTTTTCTGAATGCTAATTCATATATAACAGATTGTAGTATTAAAAATCACATTTTGTATAAGACTATGGGTTCGGATTAGCAGCTAGTCTACATCTGAGATATTTCTATACAGGTACTGTTTATGGACCAATATAGTAACTGTTTGGGCTTATATATTTAAAAAAAAAGAAGATGATGCTGGTTTAAAAGTGTTCGTAATTCTGTTGCAGTGCATTCATACTGGTGATCAACTTACCAAACGAGTTTGGACTAAACAACGCAACTGAATTTGAAATGATTGCTACCCCAAATTCAAAGATCTTTCGTCCAAACGATTTCGTGGAACTTATGGACATTATGAAGACATTGAAAAAGTCACTATGCAAAGGTAACCTGACAGTGGTATGTAGCTGTGGTATATAACAAAAAACATTCATAGGTATCATCTGATACTACGGGATAATCCTACCAAATGCTATAACATGCGTTTTCCCATACACATGATCTGTCTTTTAGAGAAAATTAAGATTTGAGGCCATGTTTTGCTATCGTGCCATCATACGCAAGTATTTCTTCTGTCCGTGAAAAAAGTTTGAATCAAAACTTCCCACGAAAATCAAAAGATCTCACCTGTTGAATACGCCATCTGAAATTTTCAAAAATTGTCATTCTGATTTTGACAGATGGAGAGAGGTCAAAAAGGTCAACGTCTTTCAGATAAAATGCACCTTGCTCATTTCAAATCATATGTTAGAGTTGATCCAACACTTTTTTCATTCATGGACTTACCAAAATCAAACCACTTGTGATGCTGGTGTAACTACAGGGTGGTCCCCAAAAAATTGGAACATTTGTTAATTGAACACTAAACCTTTATTTTTCCTCTGAAATGCACCAAAATTTGACTGAGGATAGTTCAATCACTTGTTTATCTGATGTAAAGTTTATAGGTGCAAACCACAAAGCTAATGCATTAAACTAATCAATGTTTGATATGACCCCCTTTTCTTAAATATACACTTGTCAATTTCACCGCTCCTTTTTCAAGTTTTCTTTATTTCAAAGTTTTAATGAACATGTTGATTGCTATACACATTTTATAAAATTATATTTACAGGGTGGTCCAAAAAAAATTGGAACATTTGATAATTGAACTCAAAATCGTCATTTTTCCTCTAAAATGCACCAAAATGTTACTGAGAATTGTTCAGTCACTTATTTATCTCCTGTAAAGTTTATAGGTGAAAACCACAAAGTTTATGCATTAAACTAGACAATGTTTGATATGACCCCTCTTCTCCTGAATTACAAGTTCAAGCCTGAGACTCCGTTTTGAAATGATTCATTCAGTTTGCTGTTTGTTTGTATTTGTCCAAGTAATCTTGATTAAAAAATTCAGCTTGGCCAAACTTCTTATATGTTTACCTTGGAAGATCAAATCCAGTAACATATTCAACATTTTTTTACCTAAATTGATGGGAATCAAGCATATTTTGATGGCTATTGTCGGGTGTATTACTGATTGAATATTCTCAAGAAAGAGGCCAGGGCAGTCCGTTTTGACTGGTAAATGCAGCCCCATCCCATTTCTTGTTCTAATATAAATAATGTGCATTGAATGTATCAATATATGTATATCAATATCATAAAGGAGTCCCCCAGAACACAAATGATATATTATATATACTTAGAGTTGGTCTTTGATAAAGTCTTGTAAATTTCCTCTTTACTGAAAATGGAAACAGTGATTTTGTCGCTTTAGTAGCTGTATGGGTTATGCAATCGCTCACCTTTGACACGTTCTTTCTTTCCTACTCTTAAATAAAAATAATGATTTGGGGTATTCTTAAGTTGACAGTGACACAGTAGCTTTCTAGTAAACCATAGATGTTAATACCTCTTGTCAAATGAATATGATTTCATAAAATGTGTATAGAAATCATCATGTTCATTAAAGCTTTGAAATAAAGAATACTTGAAAAAGAAGCGGCTAAATTGACAGGTGTATATTTGAGAAAAGGGGGTCCTATGAAACATATACTAGTTTAATGCATGAACTTTGTGGTTTTCACCTATAAACTTTACATCAGATAAATAAGTGATTGAACTATGCTCAGTAAAATTTTGGTGCATTTTAGAGGAAAAATAAAGGTTTTGCGTTCAATTTACAAATGTTCCAATTTTTTTTGGACCACCCTGTAGTTGAAAAGAGGTATCAGCATCTTTGGTTTACTAGAAAACTATAGTGTTATTGTTAACTTAAGAATACCCAAAATCATTTAAGAGTTGGAAAGAAAGAACATGTCAGAGGTGAGTGATTGCATAACCCATACAGCAACTAAAGTGACAAAATCATTGTTTCCACTTTTCAGTAAAGAGGAAACTGACCAGTTATTTACAAGGCTTGTTTAAATACCACCTCTAAGCACATATAATATATCATTTGTGTTCTGGGAAACTCCTTTATGATATTGATGTTCATATATTGATATATTCAATAAATACTATTCATATTAGAACAAGAAAGGGGGGGGGCTTCATTTACCAGTCAAAACAGACTGCCCTGGCCTCTTTCTGGAGAATATTCAATCAGTAATACACCCAACAATAGCCATCAAAAAAAGCTTGATACCCATCAATTTGGGTAAAAAAATGTTGAATATGTTCATATATTTGATCTTCCAAGGCAAACATATAAGTAGTTTGTTCAAGCTGAATTTTTTAATCAAGATGGCTTGGACAAAATCAAACGAACAGCAAGCTGAATGAATCATTTCAAAACTGAGTCCCAGGCTTGAACTTGTAATTCAGGAGAAGAGGGGTCATATCAAACATTGTCTAGTTTAATGTATTAACTTTGTTGTTTGCACCTATAAACTTTACATCAGATAAATAAGTGACTGAACTATGCTCAGTTAAAGTTTGGTGCATTTTAAAAGAAAAATAAAGGTTTTGCGTTCAATTATCAAATGTTCCAATTTTTTTGGACCACCCTGCAATAACTGGACTAGATTCTTGGTTTTAAAATGCCATCTATTCGTATTCCTACTCCAGCTGGAGGATAAATTGGTTGTGTGTCCCCTACCTGAATCATTACCCGCGCGGAGAGGAGATTTGACATTTAATATTATTTAGTAGCACCTTATCTAAAGCATTGGGTTTGGTAATTTAAAATTGAGTCATGAATTTCTAATCATAGGATCAAACTTTTGGAATGTAGTGTACGTTAATAGAGGGAAATGATATAAGTTTGAAAACATTTTATTGTAGTCAAAAAATCCTTCAAGAGGACTATCGATATCCAAGGGGATAATGTTAGGAGTATTACAAGGTCCA
The DNA here is from genome assembly GCA_903813345.2 of Owenia fusiformis. Taxonomy (NCBI): domain Eukaryota; kingdom Metazoa; phylum Annelida; class Polychaeta; order Sabellida; family Oweniidae; genus Owenia; species Owenia fusiformis. The sequence continues at coordinate 15,397,776 of CAIIXF020000010.1, forward strand.
CACCACGACCAATTACAGATGCGAGTCTTTGTCCCTATGGCTTTCTCCAACAAGGGGATAGAGACTCGTGCCAGGTCTTTATGGTTGGATGTGATGTGAGAAATCCAAGATGCTGTGGTTGCAACCTTGTCTTCAGAGACCCCAATGGACGAAAGGTAAGGGACTGTAGTTTGGGATCAAGAGTATTCTATAAGACATTTCTCTGTTTAGAAATATTGTATTAGTATACGAATATAACTTTTTCAGTCTATGCTACTGCCGATGTAAAAGGGTGGGAGGTCCTATCAAATTATGGTCCTACTCTCAATTGACTTATATGGTGACCTCAATACAACCTTTTCCCTCATTATCTTATACGCAATCAGGGCCAGTAAGGGCCGTTAAGAAAGGGGACCATAATCCCTGGGGGACCATCATTTCTTTCACACCGGCCTAGATTTAGTAAGATTAATCACCTTGTTAATTTCATAACTTCTTCGAGTTGGCCATTCGGTCAAAAGATAAAAAGTAAAAGTAGATAAAACTGGAGACCTACAAGGGGAGTTTGAGTTAAAAGTTAAAAGAATTTGTTAATATTTTATTTAAGGTATATTTTGTTCAGAATTAAAGGTTATATAGATCTTAATATGTGAACGTGAAAATTGAGAGAGAACGTACACTTTCGGAACAGCCATCTATAAAATAATTCTAGAAACTGGTTCAAATAATGACACTCCTGCCTGTCCGACCATCCTCCCGCCCGCCTGCCTACCGCCCGCTCATCCATCTATCTGCCTGGATGTTGCATTGCATATCTTTTGAATTTAATAAACAAAGCATTGTGCTTCAATAATAACCCATCGACCTCAATCCTCATGCATGACACGTCCAATCTTTTGACCAGGAATGAATCACGTCTCTTTGCAGGCACCCGATTGGCCATCTACGTTATTGCGTAACGACACGTGTTTATGCGAATCTTGTTTAACGGAGAGGTGCATTCCTAAGAAATTTGTTGATGACTGGAGGCGAGAGAAGGCTTTGGCTAAAACTGGCATTCTTTGATATTTGCTACTTTAGGCTGTAACTTTTTTATATTTACTTCATGCAATGTAAATAGCGTTATTTAAAAATACATTTAAAACGTTTATTTAACTATATTAGATGTCAGGTATCACAGTTTGGACAATATAACTAAATGTAAGGCTTCTTGTCTTTTTCTTCTAATCGGAATAAAATCTGAGTACCCATGGCCCAAGATTCGCTTCTTCCCACATAGATTGGCCAATTTAGGTAACAAACTGGCATATGACTACCGGGCATTGTTTTTTAATTTTGGATCAATCAAATTGGGCCAAAATTTTCAGATTTAAGGCTCAAAATGTGTTACCAAAAATTGTTGGTATCCGAAACGTGAAAATATCCTCATAGTCACAAGAATTTTTATGTGTGTCATGGGAAAAATTATCGATTTATCCTATTAATGTTACAAGTAAGTAATTTATTTTCCTCAAGTAAGGATAATGACAAGGTATCTACTTTAATTGCTTATAGGACAGTAGGACGTCTAAATAAAAGAAATGCTTTGAAATCGAGAGTTCTGCTCCAAATCTTCCAAGCATATGTGAAAACATCAGTAGGCATTACTTGGTGCCGAATCTGGCCCATAAATGTCTCTGTGGATATGCCAAACGCCATCCATTTTCTTCCACACACAGACTGTCCTATAAAAAAGTATAAACCAGAATATCAAACGATTTCTAAGTCGTTTTTTTTGTTCCGTGCAAAATTACAGAGAAGATTCGAGTAATCTTAAATATTTGAACGGAGTTAAACGGATGTCCTGGTTTCGATTGACTTCCGAATTGATTTCACATTTTCAAGATTTTTTTTGGGTATAATCACTAAAACTTGATAAGTTACCCTAAAAGAAACGTGTAAGACGAAGCCAGATGAGATGGATGTATTGAACATGAATTGAATAAAACAGGGTATATCAAACATGCTTTCGACAAAAAAAACTGAGGCAGTATACCAGTTTTCATGCTTTATTTTAAACCAATGAATTACATGGGTAGGTACAGATTTTTTGAGAAATCACTTAAAGTTCCATCTTACAGAGTTGCAAACCCTTCTTGAAAAAAATGCTGTAACTGCTCTTGTGATTTCTTCGTACAGAACAAAATGTTTAGACATTGGTTTATTTCATCATTTTTGGAAAGTATCCTCGCTGCATCTAGTGTTTTGAGAATTTTTCTTGAAACGAAATTAGTGTATATTGCGGATATCTAGAACTTTTCATTTAGGAAGAAATAAATCCATTGATCAAATGAACTTCAATTTCAGCGTTTGGTTACCTGCCTGTTTCCACAACTTTTCCTTCTATGGTTTCTGCTCTGTAAAGCGTTACATCTGAACCCATGTTACCACACGTTTCTATGGAAACATGCTTGGTGTGAAAGAACACAAGGCCAGAGTCTATAAGCTCCTGCATTTTTTCTCGCACAGCTGAAAATTATAATTTAGTATTAACTCAAAAAGTACATTCAAATGTGATTGATATCACTGGCACCTTGTAACGGGCCTTAATAGTAAATAATATACCCCATTCCAATAACTTTGTGCGTTATTGTTACCCATAATTTTTGGTATTGGTAAGTTAATTCAGAATTTATCATTCTACATATTAGTCCATGGTATGAAAATCCTAGGACGCCTAATTAAGGAGCTGGTAACACAATATAGTGCAGCAATATTTGACCTAAAATTTACATACTTACACATGTTTCTTATCACAGATGTTCAGTATTCTTCGGGCTTTTGAGCTGAATTATGCGTGTCATTAGCAGGGGTCAAAAATATAAGTAAAAATAAAACCCCCCTTTTTACAATTTGGAGTACACATTGATACAGAAAATTATATGAAATATATTTTTAGTGTATGCTTTAGGTTTCTCAACTATAGAGTTGATGTTATTTTTCTTAGAGATACAAAAATACGTAATTGAATTATTTTTCAATATTGGTGATGTAAATTATGTCAATGAATCGTTTTCATATAAGAATGAAATATGCTAAAATGATGGTAGTTTTTCTCACAGAGCAAAATGTTAATACAAGGATCCGGAGTTATTTGATTACTTTAAAGCAACTGTCTAAATGATGTAGCACACTCAATGATGAACTGGTCGAAAATATCATCATTTATGAAAATATCCAGTCACTGGAATAGCCTGACAACGGTTAAGTCAGATACCGTTGTCACAAATGGCGGACATAACCGGCGATAGAGCACCTAGACTAACTTCCTTTGGAACAACAATCAATCAAAGTGTCTTAATACTCATTGTACAGTTAAAATTGTTCTACCATCGAAATAAAGTCTTTAATTTGACCGATCAAAATGAGATACGGGACAACGGACACTGTAATTATTACCATATGCCGTTGTCTTTCTAAATTACTTAAATTCAGATTCCGTTGTCATAGACGATATCGAAGACGCTATATTGTGGCGAGTTACAATCCAATTTGATACAAATTGGGATTTCATATGAAACATCATCACAGGAGCTTAAGGATATGTGAAAAATTGCAATATTACTGTTTTTGAAAGCAATGATCTATCTCCTTCATTGATGGCCTAAACCTCATAAAATGTTCAAAGAATGATCGTTGAAGAATGTTGATTGTAAAAAATACATGCACAGAATTAGCGACGATAAAATCCCATGAAATGAGGACCAATTGATTAATAAACAGTTGAAGCAACGATTATGTTCGCCATTTATGACAACGGTATCTTACTTTACCGTTGTCAGGCTATTCCGGTGTGCGAGTATAGTTTTTTCAAAAATATCATCAGAAGCTGATAACAGCTTAAGCTATCATTTACTGGCAAACTGTCAACTATATATGTTCAAGAAAACCATTTCTTTCGCTTAAAATGTATGAGCATGTTTTGCATTGAAAGAATTTATAGTTTGGAATAGTTGAAAGGTAAACAAGGTTAGCAAGTTGCCACAAGTGTGTAGGATTTCGCTTGCCTATTATCCTAGCAAAACTTGGTTTAATTTGAATTAGAATATTGCTGAACATTACAAGGTTACTATTTGCACTTATCCTTGCTAACCACATTTGCTCTTCTCGTGAATGTATCTGATATTTTGCCATTTTTAAACAGTACTTTATGAATGGGGTTCCCTGTTTTAACAAAACTGTCTACATAATCACTGATAATGTTATAATTCAACATCATAATTTCATGAATAACCCCAGGCCTGATTGTGAACTCACACCCTTCAATAAAAATGAAGACAGTCTATATAAAAACACTCGCCTTGTCATTACATGAGATGTTCTGCATAAGCGATCGAAAAATAGCAATGTCTACAAGTTTCTTTCAAAATGGCCGCCATTTCTTTTTGAGAGCAACACCATGTGTGTTCATAGCCTTGGATTGTTTTTGTTATTTGACGCCCATGCAACATTTGGAGAGAATATATTTTCACACGATAAGTTGCTCCACAGCTCGCAACCAAACATAGCTGTCGACAAGATAATTGACATTAGTATTTTGACCGCTACCATTGGATTTAGTCCTACTTTTTGCCCATTAGGTTTAACTGAATAAAAGTTACCATTCAATCTATTTTTTGCTTGGTGAGCTGATTCATCATTGAATATCACAACTGAGCGCAAGTATGTTGCCAGCATAATGTCTTGGTCACATTTGCTCCGATTTTCACTGCGGCGCCCGGCCGATTGAGTATTTTGTTCAAAATCGAATTCAATATGGAGCAAAACACCCAATCGGCCGGGCGCCGGCCGAAGGATCGGAGCAAATGTGACCCAGGCATAAGTGTGCGAAATTTTATTGGGATAGAATAAACTTGAAAAATATATATTGTTCAACATATTAGTGGTACTTTTGGTTTCAAAATGCTCGTTTGACCATATAGTTGTGCTCCTAATTGTAGACCGACTATAAACACTCGCGGATGGACTTACACCAAACGACAACATATCTTTTTTGAAGTAGCCATGCGCAACATGTAGTCGTTTGATGGATGATTCAATCCTGGAAGAGTTGATCTCAACTTTTGCAACGAAAATCAGTTTTGATTATGTTAACACTACAGGGCGTCTACAATTTTTTTAGTTAGCCTAATTAGTTCTCCGACAAATGCTACCTAGATCATTATGTAACTGTCATGTATGACTGGACAATCATGACCATTATGAGAGGTGGTAAAATTAGCGCTGTGTCAAGTTATCTCCCTGTGTGGCAATATTGATGTGTAATGACCCTGATACTTATCAAATACAATGGTCAGGTGTACAATAAACTCTTTGATTTTTTTCATGTAATTCTGATGAATTGATACAGAAATAGATACATTGTTATATTAAATTCGGGCTATTTGATGGCCTATTTACAGATATTTGGGGCTAGAAATGCCAATTATTGCACTCAAATAGTTGGTTAACAATTTTTAGTTGGTCTTATGTCAGTAAACTATCATAATATTACTCGTTTAGCTGATAAAAGCATTCCATTTTGAAATATAAAAATATTTACAATCCCATACTCAAATTTGGAGGGGGGTACCTAGAATGTAACATTTCATATTTGTCCACTGCATATATTTTTCTATATTTTTGATATGTTTTTCAACTCGTATCAATATACAATATAAGCCTAATTTAAAAACTGTTGCAATTTTTGGGATGTTAAACTTCCATTTGCCTAGCCTATTAATAAACAGTTGAAGCGACGATTATGTTCGCCATTTGTCAACTGTCAACTATATATGTTCAAGAAACCCATTTCTTTCGCTTAAAATGTATGAGCATGTTTTGCATTGAAAGAATTTATAGTTTGGAATAGTTGAAACGTAAACAAGGTCAGCAAGTTGCCACAAGTGTGTAGGATTTCGCTTGCCAAGCAAAACTTGGTTTAATTTGAATTAGAATATTGCTGAACATTACAAGGTTACTATTTGCACTTATCCTTGCTAACCACATTTGCTCTTCTCGTGAATGTATCTGATATTTTGCCATTTTTAAACAGTACTTTATGAATGGGTTTCCCTGTTTTAACAAAACTGTCTACATAATCACTGATAATGTTATAATTCAACATCATAATTTCATGAATAACCCCTGATTGTGAACTCACACCCTTCAATAAAAATGAAGACAGTCTATATAAAAACACTGACGCCTTGTCATTACATGAGATGTTCTGCGTAAGCGATCGAAAAATAGCAATGTCTACAAGTTTCTTTCAAAATGGCCGCCATTTCTTTTTGAGAGCAACACCATGTGTGTTCATAGCCTTGGATTGTTTTTGTTATATGACGCTATGCAACATTTGGAGAGAATATATTTTCACACGATAAGTTGCTCCACAGCTCGCAACCAAACATAGCTGTCGACAAGATAATTGACATTAGTATTTTGACCGCTACCATTGGATTTAGTCCTACTTTTTGCCCATTAGGTTTAACTGAATAAAAGTTACCATTCAATCTATTTTTTGCTTGGTGAACTGATTCATCATTGAATATCACAATTGAGCGTAAGTATGTTGCCAGCATAATGTCTTGGTCACATTTGCTCCGATTTTCACATGCGGCGCCCGGCCGATTGAATATTTTGTTCAAAATTGAATTCAATATGGGGCAAAACACTCAATCGACCGGGCGCCGGCCGAAGGATCGGAGCAAATGTGACCCAGGCATAAGTGTGCGAAATTTTATTGGGATAGAATAAACTTGAAAAATATATATTGTTCAACATATTAGTGGTACTTTTGGTTTCAAAATGCTCGTTTGACCAAATAGTGCTCCTAATTGTAGACCGACTATAAACACTCGCGGATGGACTTACACCAAACGACAACATATCTTTTTTGAAGTAGCTATGCGCAACATGTAGTCGTTTGATGGATGATTCAATCCTGGAAGAGTTGATCTCAACTTTTGCAACGAAAATCAGTTTTGATTATGTTAACACTACAGGGCGTCTACAATTTTTTTAGTTAGCCTAATTAGTTCTCCGACAAATGCAACCTAGATCATTATGTAACTGTCATGTATGAGTGGACAATCATGACCATTATGAGAGGCGGTAAAATTAGCGATGTGTCAAGTTATCTCCCTGTGTGGCAATATTGATGTGTAATAAGCCTAGTATTCTTTTTCTATTACATTTTGTTAGAGGACAGGCCTTACATACTGAACTGGGCTGAGGACTGAGTAACTCTCTTATGAAAAACATATCATCGTGTAGACGTTTTATTGCTGATTAAGAGGCTCTCGTGATCCTTTTTCCCGGGAGGGAAGTACCAACAAAGAGTTATAGAAAATTGTGCAAGAAGTGTGAAAAACAAGTTTGAATTTGAACTATAATAATGTTTTGTTCAGTCATACATGACAGTTACATAATGATCTAGGTACTATTTGATGGAGAAAAAACTAGGTCTTCTACTTTGTATTTCTAAATAAAAAATTGCTCAGAATTCTAGTATCCTGGCTTTGAAGTTTGGTACACGTTTTTGTAGACACCCTGTATGAAGCCCAGTTTAAATCAAGTTAATCCATAGCCTTACAGCTTAGGTGTACTGTAAAAAAATGAATTTGCTGACCTCAACTTACCCTCCTTTCCATGGCAAATAGGTGCATTAGGTGGCATCAAAATACAGTCGTCTGTGTATGCCTCTACAATTTTTTCGACGTCTTTACTCGTGTTTATATTATAACGCCAGTTCGACAAGCATTGTGCTATGGCATCTGAAAATACGAGTCGCATTATTATAGGACAGTGAATTAATTTTCGATATTCTTAGTACAATTATCAACCACAAAATAGAATAGCTCTTATAAGGAAGTCTAATTATATTTAAACTTGTCTCACCTATATCGTCCTTTGAATTTACTGACATCGCCATCGTTAAATCAAATACTTGAATAAAAATACATGTACCAGGTTGAGTATGTTGTACATGTACTTGCAGACTTGCCAACCTCAAATGAAAATTTGCGGGAGATTTTTAAAAATTGCGGTACTTTTACGGGAGATTTTTTCAAAAATCGGTAGTTTTTGCGGGAGTTTTTTTTTTAAAAATGCGGTAGTTTTTGCGGGAGATTTTGGAAAAAATGGTATTTTTACAGAAGATTTTGACAAAACGGGAGTTTTACGGCAAATTTTGACAAAACGGGAGCTTTTACGGTAGATTTGAAAGGAAACTGTAGTTTTTTGCGGAAGATTTTAAAAAAAATTCTAAAAAAGCAGAAGTTTTTGCGGTAAATTTTATAAAAAACTGGAGTTTTTGCGTACACTTTTGAAAAAACTGGAGTTTTGCAGGAGACTTAAAAAACTGGAGTTTTTGCGGTAGAATTTGAAAAAAACTGGAGTTTTGTGGTAGACTTTGAAAAAACGGGAGTTATTGCGATAGATTATGAAACAGTAGTTCAGTGGTACATCTCTGAAAAACAGTATTTTCTGAGTTTTGATGCTTAATATCTTGATTCTTACAATATAGATTGTATATGGGGCGTCATACCACCGATCATACCAAACCAAATCATGTAAACTATTCTAAAAAGTAGCCTAGTTCTTATCATTTCCATCCCGTTTCGGAACAATGTCGCCGATTTATACGTGAATCTGTAACAATCAGAATCTGGTTGATTTAAATGCAATTGGAAATAAAGCAATATGACAAAAACTATTGAGTAATAAGGCTGATGATTATAATGCGTATTTACATGAAAGTTGGCCCGTAACAAGTATTTTGAGGGTTTGTTTGTTCAATTTTTACATTACTAAAGATTTATACATTTTCCTGGCTGCAAAATAACGCAGATGCGAGTAGGTAGTTACCAGTTTCACCACCAGGTGGCTCGTTCGGGTCAGATAACATGGCGGGTATAGCAGAAAGTTCCCTTTAAATTAAATTACATTTGTTTTAGTGGTTCAATTTTCATATTACCCTTATGTATCTAATAGTCATGCAAATTAAAATATGTCCAATAAAAGAAAATGTTATCTGTCCAATATAAGAAAAGATATTCCACTTTTTGTGATTTTGTAACATTGGGTCTATGGGGAAACACCGAACGAGGAGTCACACTTTCAAAAAAAAATAATTTTCAAAGTTGATAAACAATTTTCGAAATCATATTTGTAGATGTACTTTTACATGTAGATTTCAAATATGACATCACTTTGACTGAATTTTGAATATTTAATGACGTAAATCAAGATTACTTATACTCGCATCTAGTCTATTGAAAGTAAAAGAAAGAAGTGCGACTCCGATAATAAAGGTCACAGACTTGTCAGATTCCTTTGAAAAAAACGGTAGCCTTCAGCAAAAATACGTGAGATTCAGTGGCGGATCTGGGGGGCCCTGGGGCCTTTTAAGGCCTTATTCTTTAATCTCAAGCCAAATTTTGAAGAACCCACCTCAAAAATCCAAAATTTAAAATTTTACGTTCCAACATTTTTTACATTTATTTATGCAGATGATACATCAATCTTCCTTCCTTACTCTAAGAAAAGCCCTTTACTCTCTCAAAATCTGCAAATTGACCTAAATACAATTAAAACCTGGGCTGATACCTGGCAAATGAAATTTAAGGCATCAAAAAGTGCTGACCTGACTTTTACATCACCTTTAACAAACCCTGTTAATGAACCTATACTCTATTTGGGAGGTGACCCCATTCCTAAAACTTTTAGTCATAATTAACACCTTGGTGTTATTTTAGATCAAAAGCTTAATTTCAAGGAACATGTTAATGAGCTCACCAAGGAACTACAGACAATCTTAAATCCATTTAAACAATTAACTCACATTCTTCGTTCGAATCATTTGGAAACCATATACAGGGTGATCCAGAAGTAACGTCAAAGATGTTGTAATTTCAAAAGTATTCATCAGATCTTCATGAAATTTGGTATACATGTACCCACAACATTTCTGAGTTACCATCTCAAAGATTGGAATTCAATCATTTCATTGGTTGAAATTATGGTTGTTATAGTAACCCGATATCGCGTAACCCGGGGCAAATTACTTAACGTGTAATGCGTAATCTCAAAATATCAACAAGATCTGAAATTGTTATATCCTCAACATTTTATTTCACAACAATATAAATCATACTATTGCTCAGTTACTAATAATAGTTCATTCTACATAATTGCCACCATTTGCAACACATTTCTCATGTCTGGATACCCATTCCTTGAACACAGAATTAAATCCATTAGAACTCATTCCTTGTAGGGCTAGTACTACGGCATTTTTCAATTCCTCACAGGATTGAAAATTATTTCCACTAAGGTTTCTTTTTAGTTCCCCATACAAATAAAAGTCACTGGGGGCAAGATCAGGTGAATAAGGGGCATGTTCAAGTTGTTGAAATCCAAGTGTTTGGACTGTGTTGCTGGTCAGGATTGCAGTGTGCGTAGGGGCATTGTCCCAATGCAAGATAAACTGCTGCAGATGTCCGGGACGCTTTTTCCTCAGGGAACGTTGAAGATCACGCTTCAGAACCTGAAAAACAAATGTTTAATGGTTGTTAAACCAGTTGTTTCATTGATTGGATTTGGATTTGAATCATGGCCATGGAGTTATAATTATATTGACAGTGAACAACATTTAAATACTTTAATTTAAAAATAAAATTCACAGTATGATGTATTATTAGAACAAATGATATCTTACCTTTGCAATGTAAACGGCATTAATTCTCTGGCCAATGGGAACAAAATGGGTTAACACCATTCCTCTAATGTCAAAGAATGTCACAACCATTTGTTTCTTTTGTGGAATTCCTGGTACTATTTTAGGCTTGGTTGGTGTTGGGGAGTTGTCATGTTTCCATGATGAACTTTGTTGCGTGGTCTCTGGGATGTAGAATGATAGCAATGATTCGTCACTCGTAATGATCTTGTTAAGAAAGTCATCTCCATCTCTCCGATATTTTGCAAGAAAGTCCCTTGAAGCCTTAACACGCCGGTCTTTCTGCTCCTGTGTCAAGTCATGCGGCACCCATTTAGCAGACACCTTCTTTAACAGACAGTTCTTTGTCAGTATCCGTTGCACAGTCCCATAGCTCAGATCGTGTTTTTCAGCCAATTCTCTGATAGAAATTTGCCTATTGTCCATAACATCAGCTTCAATTGCTTTGATGGTTTGATCATCGAATGACGACACTGGCCTGCCTCCTCGCTGCTTGTCTACCACTTCATCATATCCACTGGAATACTTGTTAAACCACCTGTAAATGTTTCTCTCAGCAATGGCAGCTTTACCATATGCCTTCTTTATCTGTCTTATAGTCTCTTTTACACCTTTCCCCAACTTTACACAGAACTTAATGTTTGTTCTTTGCTCTATTTTACTCTGACTTGGCGCCATCTTGAATTGGGTGGGTTAGTGTCCTTGGTCATGTTAGTATTTGTCATGGATGATGGAAGCAATTCAAAGAAATTGAAAGCTTTTTATGAATGCCTATTGTGACATCACAACTATTACATATTTGTTACCATGGCAACAAATATAAAAATCATAGAAAACAAACAATGAACATTTTCAAATGTTACTGACTTTTTAAATTAGAGAAATTCACAAAAACGTTATGGTTTCTCTTCAATTTGCCCCGGGTTACGCGATATCGGGTTACTATAGCAACCATAATTTCAACCAATGAAATGATTGAATTCCAATCTTTGAGATGGTAACTCAGAAATGTTGTGGGTACATGTATACCAAATTTCATGAAGATCTGATGAATACTTTTGAAATTACAATGTCTTTGACGTTACTTCTGGATCACCCTGTATAATTCTTTTATTCTAAGTAAAATTGATTATGCTGATATAATTTACAATAGTGCTCCAAATATAGCTACCAGCAAACTTGAAAGACTGCATTATAATGCAGCTTGTCTAATTTCCGGTGCTCTGCATGGTTCAAGCACCTATAAGGTCTTGAAGACATTGAATTGGATTACCTTGTCTGAGAGAAGAAGAAGCCATCTTTGCTCATTTCTATTTAAAAGTAGAATCAATTTATCAGCTTCATATGTCACTGAATTATTTAATAAATACTTACATGAACCAAATAGAATTCTAAGGGCTGTCAGAGAGTATATTGTGCCTCTAAATATCAGCATTTCATTTAAAAAAACTACATATTTTGCTGCGATTGAAGAATGGAATGGTCTGCCTAATGATTTAAGAAATTGCAATAGAATATCAACTTTTAAAGGCAAACTTAGAAAGCATTTCGGGAATGAAAAATTTATAAATATAATAGCATCACTTGATATCACTAGAAAAACTGAAATTATATTTAACAGGTTAAAAGTGGACCTATTTCTAAAAAGTCAATTATTTGCTCATCACTTTACAAACATTGACTCACCAGCCTGTAACTGTGGTCATGAAAATGAAACCCCTACTCATTTTTTTCTCAAATGCCCCCAATTTGTAAATGATAGAATCCAACTACTTATAGATCTCCATATTATTGGTTGCTTAGAAAAATTCTTAGATGCTAACTCTGTTAGCAAAGTAAATATGCTCTTGCATGGTAACAGTGAACTTAGTAATGAAGATAATACACTTCTGTTGAAAGCAACTTTAAGATTCCTAAAAGCAACCAAGATTGACTAACATGTATATTACACCATCCCATAATTTACACCACCGCACACCTTTTTTTGTAAAGCATTCCAATATCAGCTTTAATTGTACTTTTTCCTTTTTGTTTATATATGAATAGTTACGAATAATTGTAACAAATTTGTATTGCATATAAGTGTATGGTATATTTACTTCGAAGTTCAACACAAATGTTAAATTGATTAACCTTGTTGAATTTTCATTGTATGAAATTAAATGTTATAATATATGAACTTGAAATAAAAATGATTAATAAAAAAAGCGCGGAACTTTTTTTCTCTGACTTGAAATTTGCCCCCCCCCCCTTGTTGGTTCCCAGATCCGCCCCTGAGATTATACGGGAGATATCAGTAAAAATACGGGAGATTTTACGAAAAAAATTTACGGTCGATTTTAGTAGAAATACGGTACGGGGGTTTACGGGAGTGTGTTATGAAAATGGTACGGGAGTTTTGTTATTTTTTACGGAAAACGGTTGGCATGTCTGATTTGGTCTAAATTCCAGTGCAGTCTGAGTAGTGTAATGCTATAAATCGTATTAATGTTTTTTATGTGAATGTTTTACGAGGTATGGCAAAATAAAACAACAAAATATCATCGACTTTCTTAACCTGACAAAACGCTGAATAAAGAGGTTAAACCCTCGGGGGGTTTCACTCCATTATACATCTTAATACCGCGCCAAAGACCCCATTTCTGAGCAATTTTTTCCGTGTCAATCTAAAAATTGAAGGTTTCCATGTTAATTCCTCTCAGACAATACAAAATACCACTTTCCATTGATTTGTCCCAGGACGTGGGAACTGATTTAACCAATTCGATTATTGGAGTCTTTAGATGTATATACGCGTGACTGATTCTATTCAGTAACTGGATGCTACTAGTAACATAAGGGTAAACTATATTATATTGCTACATCCTATACTATTTCTGATAATGCGATACATAAATAAATGCGTTGATTTTTCTTAACTCTATTTAACTGTCTAAATTGTTGTGTAGCATTTGGTGGATTTACACTAGCGCGCTAAGACGTCTTAGCTAAAACGTTTTAGCGTTAAAACGTTTTACAAATGTAATGTAAATCCAGATTTACCCAATATCTCTCGGCTAAGAGCGCTTAGCTAAAACGTTTTAGGACCCTAGTCATAGCCAAGACGTCTTAGCGTTAAAACGTTTTACAAGCAAGTGTAAATCCATCGGTTTTAGCTAAGAGCTCTTAGCCCGGTTTTTTGCGTTGCACCGAACGAAACATTTGAAATCTTCCATTTACATATGTCGCATGGTCCTTTCTTTATTTTGTCTTATCCCTTGTTCCCAATAATATCATCCCAAAATTATTGTGAAGAACTTATTTGCCTGGCGATTTATCATAATCCTAATTTATGCATAAAATCTTCCTGCTCTCTTCATGCTTTCTGAAACCGATGCATTCTTTATAACAAAGTCAGGTACAAAGTATAAAGCGGGAAAGGAAAAGCTGTATTGACTGAACCGGCCTTCAACCAGTACTGAACTGCTTTTCTCATTTTACATGTATACCTACATATCTCTAAGAAGTTTTAGGAAAACAGGTGTGAACTCGATTTTATTTCCTAAGACGTCTTGAAAATGGTAATGTAAACTCAACTTAATTTTTCTAAACTTACGTTTTAGCTAAAACGTCTTAGAATGCAGCGCGTAGTGTAAATTGGGCTATTGAGGGTCTTTCGATGAATATTGGCCCTTGACACGTATGGACTTCGAAACTAACTGAATTGTGTCTGTCCCATTGAGAGTTTTTGTATGAATACTATCTGAAAATGTTTCCGATATCAAGAGTATCGTAAACTTTTTAAACAAATCTTTATGTTTCTTTGACTATATAGACAGGTTCCAATTCAAATAATTCAAGTTTTTGAGGCATTTTTTAGAAAAAGCAACAGACCTATTTTTACTAGATCAGTTTTTCATGCTTATAAAGATATTAAAAGATGACAGCTCAACGGGGTGGTCACGACACTAAATTTTGGCATTTTTACCCCCCTAGGAAAATATTCTAGGGGGTACTATGAAACTAGTTCATAACTCAAAGGATATGTGAGCTATTGTTCTGAGTTGTACACCATACATTGCTAGTACAAATATGAATACTATCCTAAAGTTATGGGTTGATACCCTTATTGGTCTCAGAAAAATATAAAAAACAGGAAAAAGATACGCAATTTTTGTCTTGCCAATTTTTTATTTGTAGCTTCAAGCACAATATGAGAGCTTTAACAGCTCAAAGTAGTATTTTAAAAACATTTCCAAGCTATGTGTGGAATTGTAATACATCTATTTTAGTTATGAAGTACTATTTTGTAATTTTAATATGACTTTATAGTGCCCTACCCCTGGAAAATTGAAGAAAGTGAATGTGGTGAATTTTATCATTTTGCAGCATTAAGTTAGAAACATGTATTGATAGACACCAAATCAATAAATTCATACCATCATCAAATGTTAGGTGACATTCTAATTCATTTATTACTAGAATATAGGACTTAAGATATTTTATATGTAAGTTTTCAATTAAGTACATGTATCATAATGAAATCTAGTGTAATCACATACTAGAGAGGTTGGCATACAGTCTGGACATTGACATAAAGTCTAAACATTATAATCATCAATTGATCTCATTTGAGCAACTAGACTATGGTGGTCATCATGCACAAGTAATGTACAGTAGAACCTGCTAAGTGGAACACCTCTGTAAGTGGAACACCTCCCAAGTGGAACGCCTTTTCAAAGTCCCGTTTTAAAAACCCATTGACTTAATGTTAATAACCCAGATGCGAGTAGAAATAATCTTGATTTACGTCATTAAAAATTCAAAATTCAGTCAAAGTAATATCATATTTGAAATCTACATGTAAAATTACATCTAGAAATGTGGTTTTAAAAAGTGTTTATCAACTTTGAAAAATTAATTTTCTTTGAAAATGTGACTTCTAGCTCGGGGAGATTCCCCATAGACCCCATGCTATAAAATCACAAAAAATGAAATATCTTTTCTTTTTGTGGACAGATAATATTTTGCTTTACTTGACATATTTTCATGAGTATAAGTATAAGACCCATAAGGGTTATATGAAAATTGAGCCACTTAAATTGATAATATTCAAGTTTAAGGGAACTTTCTTATATACCTGCCATGTTAATTGACCCGAATCAGCCACCTGGTGGTGAAACTGGTAACTACCTACTCGCATTTGGGTAATTGAACCTCTGTAGCCTTATTCATAAAGCCAACGTAGGACTTACGTCAACGTATCGTATTACGGAAACTTATTTTGGTATTCATAAAGCAAACGTAACTTTACGATGAACGTAAAGTCCTGCGGATCTTACAAAATATTTACGTCAAGTATCTTCACCGTGTAACTTTACGTCCAGCCTTAAAAACACTATTTATTCGTACGTTTAGTATCCAATTACCATGAGATTTTGTGAAACACTTGTTTTAGATATAATACGTAATGTTAAAATGATTTGTCATTTGCTTGACATCTTCAAGTTTCTAGCTGGTTCCAAAGACAGGTACGAAAATGTCATCAATTTATTGGTGTCCAAGCGTTAACAGCAACGTATCTTTCATATACGTTCAACGTAAATTATTTTCAAATGCCAATGCGTCATCATTACGTAATAGAAAGAAAGAACAAACGCATGTAAGCAAAGATGGCTTTTGTGGTAGATGTGCGCATCTTTGCAGTAAGACGGTCTCTTAGACGAGAGCGATTATTAGGGATCGTAGCAATCCCCTCGAAATCTTTGATGATAGGGAGCTTCTTATGAGGTTTAGATTACCGAGGCATTTAATTTTGGAGTAGCCAGCAATTGGTGACCAGGGGTTCGATTTTTTATGTATCCACAAATCTCCCCCTTCATCGGTGTACCTCACATAAATGCATTTTTTGTATTTGTCATATATACAATTTACACCCCTCCAAAAGTTTGGCAACAATTTGATTTTCTATATTGAAATAGTTTTTGGTGAATCTTTTACTGAAAGATATTGAAATCTGGTAGCAAAATCATACATTTTATATAACAATTGTTTAATTGTTCAATGAAATCCAAATCAAGGGTTAGCATACATTGAGACAACTTTGTTAAGGGCAAATTACAACATATCTCTAAGGAACATATTTTTAACGAGCTACCATTGAAAAAGTCGTCATTCCCAATTCATCATTCAAAGATACATTATGTCAAATTCTGGCACGCTATTCCCACACTTTTAGATGATTTTTGAGAAGAATCCAAATCAAAAGAATTTTATCTGCCATTTCATTTTGTAATAGAGGAGTTCATAATGACCTCATGAACTTACAGTTAGTTTCTGAATACTAGTATATTCAAAAGCAAATATTTTTGAAGATATGATACTTATTTACTCATGGCGCACAATAAAAGTCGTAATGGCTGCACGAATACTCTCAATTGGTACTGACGATAGAAGTGACAGATGACAAATAGTATATCAGGAAGCAATGCATATTGGTACATTACGTGACTTTTCTAATATTTTTTATGATGAACTTTTCCCCTTAAGTGACACATTTACGATTCTAGGCCGAATTTCGACAATTTAAGCGATATGAGTCAAGAAAATAGTATTACCTTTCTATTAGGATGGGTTCAGGTGCCAAAAATAACTGATCCATGGATATATATCATTTTGAAATTTGGATGCAAGAAATATTTTTTCGGAGCCATGTTTTTTTACGACTCATAACAGGAAATAGATTATCTAAATGAAAACTGAATTTACATCATCAATCCTGGTTTTGACTTAAAAATTTACCGAAATAGATTCGACTGTCTTCTAAAATTTATAATTACAGGGACATCTGGTATGCCAGTGTGGCCTAATGGAGTAAGGCGCTGGAATAAGGTTTTGATAGTTTGAATCCAGCTGTCGGTGGTTCGATTCCCGGTCAATACTAAGTTTTTTTTCTTTTTTATTTATCTCTCAGACACAATTTCTTTTTAAAAATCTCTTTTTATACAACATATAGTCATATCTATCACTTTTTGAGGTTTTAGATTTTAGATACATCATAAATGTGTTACTTTAACTGTGGATATAAAATACTCATTCGAAATACTTAATAAATCTAGTCTTATTTGATATAATCCTCCTTATGCCTTTGCTTTCCTCAGCAAAAGTTGACTGCAACTGGCTTTTTTTATTGGACAGAACTTTCCACTGCAAGTAATTAATGTGTGTACCTTTTTAGCTTACACTTGTATTTAGTACCAGAGACATACTCACCTAATTGCCTCCCTTAATCCATTTATTAAGGGAGGCAATATATAATTAATGACATTAACACGATCCACTAAAGTTTGATATTCTTGAAATAGAGTAAACACTAAATACACTGAAACAGCAACAATTTAATCTTAAAATGATCTCCGAGATAAACGTGCATCTGCAAAAACAAAACTGATTTTTTCGCAATGGAATATGTTTTTAGAGCATTTTTTATAGCCATTTTGTAGGGAAAAAATGATGAAAAAATGTACAATCTTTTAATTTAAAGTATGACCTGAATCGATTTCAAACTTCATATTTGCACATTTGATGAAATGAACCATTTGTGTCATATTGTTTAATTATAAAGTTTGCAATCGATTCAGGTCATAGTGTATTTTTGGTATTTCTGTGATAATCAATGGAAACCAATGGCCTCTGTTGGGATCTGCTGATATCCTCATGTTAAGTCAATGGTGCATAGCCCCATGTAAGTCAATACTACCTTATTGAACGAAATGATCCCTAACTCAGCTTATGTGTGCCCGAGCACTTTGATATTTTCCAAAGTATTATATGACATTCTATTCTTCATGTTACACCTAAGAATGATTCATTTTGACCATAGGAATATTTGCCAATAATCGCACCTCTTCCTTTACTATTTTTTCCTACTGGTCATATAAATTGAATATATGTTTCTGGTTATTGCAATGAATTTTTCCACAAATATTTTTTGGGAGAAATCCCGACCGGGGGTTCGTCCGAACCCATCGAACCCCCGGTCCCTACGGCTATGCATGATAAGTTCCCCAACACGGAGGAACTGTGCCCTTCCACCATTAATTCAGGTATCGTCAAAAACAATAGTACTTTTGTGTAAATCAATGAATGAGAAAATGAAGTCGAAAGGAATACGATAAGCTTTTATATAGGGGTATAAATAATCAAGGAGCAACCGTGACAATGAGGAACGCGTCAAATTACGCGTGCGTGAACGATGCAATCATATTCAAATACGTACATGCACGTGATCACAAAATTGGGACATGATATGGGAGTATGTAGTATATTATTTTCATTGCGTAAGTCCTTGCGGAAAGTTAGACGTAGATCTCCAATTTCCGCATATGTTTATGAATACGACGGAGAGATGTTTTTACGTCCAACGTATAATTGAGTTACGTGGACGTAAATGGAAATATTTACGTTGGCTTTATGAATAAGGCTTCTGTAAGTGGAACACCTCCAAACTTGAACAGTGAACACCCCATATTGAAAAATTAACCTACTAAGTCGAACAGCCAATTTCCATAGATTTCAATATTGATATATGTAAACAGAATTAATCTCCCTCAATGATATCTGGGTATGAAAACAGGTAATACTGTGATAATTGGCAAATTAGGATTTTAATGGATTAACCTCCTGTAGAGGTCAACATGTGATGCAACCAACAATTAAATAAATGGATTATTAATGGTATATACCTGCCCTGTAATGAAGGGAGAATCATATTTCCAATGATACATATAAATCCTATATTTGATCTTGTATGTTCCCTGCGAACCCAAAACCTCCGTAAGTGGAACACCTTCTAAGTGGAACGCTTTGTGGCAGAACGGAGAGTGTTCCACTTACACAGGTTTTACTGTATTTACATAATAATGTTATAAAGGAGCATGTAGGTTATCGCAAACAACTTCAGACAATTCTAACTTGAATTATGAATATTTTCTGACCATGAACATGGGTATATCTTTTAGATCTATTCATTATCTTCAAGAAAAGTAAATATAATTATTAATCAGACCTAAGTGATATTAAAGGGAATGGCCCAATCAACATACTTTTTACTAAAAATGGTGACCTAATTTTTACCAAAGATGCAACCTTTAATTATATTGTTGAATGCATAATTAGAATATGCTTTGAGACATGTTCTATTTCCTAAGAGGAAAAGTGGATTGCTCCTGGGACTTTAAGGACACTGAATTTGGATGACCAAAATGAACTGAAACCAATGGATAGCATGAATTATTTCAAAGGGGAAATAACATGGGGAACACTAATCTTAGGGGAATTCAGTTTTCTTTTCAAGAGCTATTTGATACATTAAAATAAAGAAAAGTGATGCATTAAACATTAATAAAATGATAGCATTTTTGGTGAAAATGAGGTCAACAACTTTGAAAAAATATATTGATGGGTTGATTGCTAGTGAAATATCTCCGAGTCCGATTGACTTTATTATCCCTGTATACCCTGACTTCATGGTCAGAAAATAGTCATAATCAAAGATATAACTGTCTGAAATTGTTTGTGATAACTTACCTAAA
Organism: Owenia fusiformis; assembly: GCA_903813345.2. Classification (NCBI taxonomy): domain Eukaryota; kingdom Metazoa; phylum Annelida; class Polychaeta; order Sabellida; family Oweniidae; genus Owenia; species Owenia fusiformis. The sequence goes on from CAIIXF020000010.1 coordinate 15,418,086, forward strand.
CCTTTCCAGGTCAAATCAGGAGTGACAAAATTATTTCCACCAAATTTTTGACATGTCTTCAAATACGATAATATTTTCTTCATAAGATAGAGTGTCACTTGTGAAATTTATTGATTGACCTGAGATCGTACCATATCTTTATGACATAGAAGCGAAATAGCCATATTTAATTTTAATGATGTTTGTTTAATTGTTGTTTGCCACTTTTCGACAATTGTCAAAATTTGGGGGTTTTGGGGGAGGGGTACAATTAGGTTAAAAAATTCACCTGATTCAGACTATCCTTAAATGAGCACTGATTCACCCGAGAGCATAACTTTTTCAAAACATGTAAGTGTTATTTTTGGACCACTCACATAAATGTTTCGTCTAATTTTCCCTCAGAGTTTCATCATCATTGTCCAAATCGTATGCCATATTTGTTGAGATATATGAATGTTCATTATTAAAATCTTGGCTTCATTTGCAGTTGGAAAGGATTCGGCATTAGGTGTTATAAGTCCCAGAGCACGATAAATAAAAAAATAACAACAAAATGACATAGAACTGATAGATGTTTTCTCCTGTGCGTGTCAGCCTTGGTCTACCAAATTGCTATTCAGTAGGAAGAAACTCATTTTTCAGTTTCCATTTTAATTTCCTGACAAATAGGGCGATCATCCCAGGATTTTTTCTATGATCTATGTGTCGCCATAGCAACTTCTGTTTTAGAGAACAATAGAACAATAGAAAAGATTACTTTACCATAATTTTAATCATCCCACATTGTAGACATATTTAGAATTAAAAATATGAAGAGAATGACAAAACCCCTTTTTCCGAAACCAACAAAGATATCAACCTATAACTTTAGGGTAGTATTCATCTCTGTACTAACAATGTATGCTGTAGAACTTAGAACAATGGTTTATATATCCTTTGAGTTATGAACTAATATTATAGTACCCCCTAAAATAATTTCACAGGGGGGTAAAACGCTAAAATTCAGTGTCGTGACCACCCCGTTGAGCTGTCATCTTTTAATATCTTTATCAGCATGAAAAACTGATCCAGAAAAAATAGGTCTGTTGCTTTTTCTAAAAATGCCTCAAAAACCCTTACCAGTTACCAGTTTCGCCACCAGGTGGCTGATTCGGGGGGAAATAACATGGCAGGGTATTACAAAATTCCTTTAAACTTGAATATTCATCAGTTTTAGTGGTTCACTTTTCATATTACCATTATGTATCTGATGGTTACACAAATTGAAATATGTCCAGTAAAAGAAAATATTATCTGCCCAACTAAAGAAAATATATTTCACATTTTGTGGTTTTACAACATGGAGTCTATGGGGAATCTCCCCGACTTAGAAGTCACATTTTCAAAGAAAATTAAATTTCAAAGTTGATAAACTCGTTTCAAAACTACATTTCTAGATGTAATTTTATATTTAGATTCCGAACATGACATCAGTTAGACTGAATTGAGAATTTTTAATGACGTAAAGTTTCGGATGTAAAACAACTGGTCACGACAAAAGCAATTATGACCACCTTGCCGGGCTAGTTCTAGGGGTTTTAGTGCTAGTTTAGAAGGCGTTTATTTTACTATATCGACCTGAGAAATGTGTGACGTCATAGTGGTGGTCCATATGGACCGGTCTAGAATATATTCTGGACCGGCAATTTTCCCCGGGAAATTAGATATCGTCCAATGCGTAAGATTTTCTTGCTGTTTCAGTCCTGGTCGTTAACGGTGGTAATAATACTAATAACGTAATTTCTGCGAGCAATATAGTGAAATATTGGACCTTGGGCCTTCGGCCCTCGGTCCAATATTTCACTATATCGCCCTTAGAAATGACGTTATTGTACTATTATTACCACCTTGCCGGGCCAGTTCTAGAGGTTTTAGTGCTAGTTTAGAAGGCGTTCATTTTACTATATCGACCTGAGAAATGTGTGACGTAATAGTGGTGGTCCATATGGACCGGTCTAGAATATATTCTGGACCGGCAAATTTTCCCCGGGAAATTAGATATCGTTCAGTGCGTAAGATTTTCTTGCTATTTCAGCCCTGGTCGTTAACGGTGGTAATAATACTAATAACGTCATTTCTGCGAGCAATATTATACAAATAGTGACTGCCATTGAGGGCAATAGTGTAAATTATTGTCCCGTTTCCTCTGCGAAGGCCAAAAAGGCTTAGAAAGCCCCCTCCCCGGGTCCATTGTTAGCATTATAAGCTGTGACGTCATCAGATGCTCAACAGAAATTTTTGCCTCTGAGACTCTCACTTGACAAATTCAGTCGCGTTTAACACGCGAGATAGATTATCATAACACTTGAAATTACACAGACGTATTGGGCTTAGGGAACTTTATACACGTTGCTTATACTGTATCGTTCACGCACGTCTGTCATGGTGAACGGAGTTGATTTGTGTTTGTGCTCATCCTCCATTTTTCTGTTTTTCGTCTGCGCAGTGATGATGCGCAGACGTTTCCAAGGGTAATAGAAGTTGCAATCGTGACGTCAGCGGGCAATAGTTCAAATGTTTATTCCCGCTGACTACTCGGGGTGGAAGGTGTGAGAATTGTGCAAAAAATGACTTTGTGAGCTGGATGGAGTTTCTCTGTATTTTTCATTCTATTAGGGTTTCCTACATAAGGGATTTCGCCTGCGAGGCATATAACTCTTGCGAACATATCTAAATATTGGTCCGAAGAAGACATACTTGGCTAAAAATGGAAACTACAAAAAGTCAAAATGTTCAACTCAAACAAAGTTGTAGCTATTTAATATTAACACTATGTATTATTTAATGTTTTTCAGATGTTTAAGGGCCTTCATTAGTGTACTAGTGTCTAGAAATTAAATAATTAAGGACAAAATTTGGCATTTTTGATCATTTTCGCTTTCAGCAGTAACATATAGTTCCTTATATCTTGAGTTAAATGTTGAGTGGTTGCTGCAATTTTGATCAAATCTGTTCTTGTACATGTCTTCTTCCATTTAAGATACAAAAAACGTATATTGGACCACCAATGGTCATATTAGAGCTTTCAGATCTCCCCTACCCCATTTATTATGAAAAATTACTGAAACATATGAAAATGTAAAATAACTTGAATTTATAAACTTTAACAATGTTGTAGCTATTCTGTATCAATATTATGTATTATATAATGTTTTTCAGATATTTCAGAACCTTTATTGGTATACTAGTGCCTAGAAATGAGACATTTAAGGACAAAACTTGGCATTTTTTAAAATCATTTTAGCTTTCAGCAGTAACGTATAGTTCCTTATATCTTGAGTTTTATGCTTACTGGTTGTTGCAATTTTAATCAAATCTGTTCTTGTGCATGTCTTCTTCCATTTAAGGTATAGAAAATGTATAGTGGACCACCAATGGTCATATTAGAGCTTTCAGATCTCCCCTACCCCATTTATAATGAAAAATTATAAGAAAAATATGAAAATATAAAATAACTTAAAACTATAAACTTTAGTAAAGTTGTAGCTATTCTATATCAATAGTATGTGTTATTTAATCTTTTTAAGATATTTCAGAACCTTTATTGGTAAACTAGTGCCTAGAAATGAGACATTTAAGGACAAAACATGGCTTTTTTACCATTTTCACTTTCAGCAATAACATATAGGTCCTTATATCTTGAGTTTAATGCTGACTGGTTGGTGCATTCTTAGTCAAATTTGTTCTTGTAGATGTCTTCTTTCATTTGCGATATAAAAAATGTATAGTGGATGACCAATGTTCATAGTAGAGCTTTCAGATCTCCCCTACCCTATTCATTAGGAAAAATGACCGGAAAATATTTATAAAAAGTAAAATAACTTTAAATTATGAACTTTTACAAAGTTGAACCTATTCTATGTCAATACTATGTATTATTTAATCTTTTTTTGATGTTTCAGGACCCTCATTAGTATTCTATTGCCTAGAAATGAGATATTTAAGGACAAAACTTGGCTTTATATCATTTTCGCTTTCAGCAATAACGTATAGGTCCCTAATCCCTATGTATTGAGTTTTATGCTGACTGGTTGGTGCATTCTTGGTCAGATCTGTACATGTACATGTCTTCTTCCATTTAGGATATAAAAAATGTATATTGGACAACCAATGTTGACATTAGAGCTTTCATGTCTCCCCTGCCCCATTTATAATGTAAATGAAAAAGTAATTTCAAGTCATAAACTTTAACAAAATTGTAGCTAATATTCTCCTGTAGGGTCTACTTTTCCTGTGACAGATTTACACTTACAGTTTGCTTTTCTTGTTGGGTTTCTTTAAAGTTTTTAATCACTTTGGCGTTTGTGCGTATATACTCTATCAATACTATGTATTATTTAATGTAACCTTCATTTGATTACATTGTGTCAAAAATTTGGCATTTTTAGCATTCTGCATTTAGCATAATTCTTTGATGATAGATTCATATATGTTTTCTATTGAATCTGTCTTCTTTGATTTAAGTTAAAGGAAATGTATGTAAGACAACGAATGTTTTTATTAGACGTCTAAGATCTGCCCTCCACCATTTAATAAGAAAACCAACACAAATGTTATTATTGCATGTTAATATTTTTAAACTTTTCAAAAGTTTAGCACATTTATTAGCACACTAAAATCAAAAAATGACACATAAATGGGCAAAGTGACAAATTTTTCACTTTCAGCAATAGTTTTTTATATTTTTAGTTGAATGGTGATTGTTGATATATTTTAGATCATATATATTCAATTATGTGTTATCTTTAAAGCATGGAAAATGTGTGTTTTAAACACAAATATACATATTAGAGATAAAATTACTACACTACCATATTTTTAAAGGATTACTCAAAAATAGAATAGTGCAAAATAATTTTGTAATTTCACAGTTTACTCTCATATGAATCGAAGGATAAGTCTATATATAAACATGATTGTTCACAACTCCCGAACTTAATTTAGCAACAGCCTGATTTTTCAAATCTCCCTGGTTCTATGTTAGAGCTGCATTTAAGTCATTTTAAAGGTCTAAGTTGCTCATGACACCACAAGCTATTTATTCAGATATGTAAGATCTCTAAATAATTTTTATAGTTCTGAGAAACTCATCCTAAAATATTGTCCAACGATGTGCACTTTGTTGTTTATTGCCACATGGACAATCAAGTAGCAATACACCCTTGACTAGAAATGTTGTATTTGCAATTTTCTCTGCCTTTTGCCATTTTACATTTGCCAATTGCCAAGGACATATTTTTTTGTGTTGCTACGAAGGTTTGTTTGTGAGTACTGGTACAAGACACCCATCTTTGATATATCTTCAAATAGGTATTGCACTTTGAGATTCATATAGTAATTTAGAATGCTACCTTGAACATCCTCCGATCACAGGGCTTCAAAATCCAGAAAATCTTCTTTCTTTTTACCCCCTGCTATTACCGAGTTGGACGCGCCCGGTTAAACTGAATCACGTGATCTAATTATGCGCCGATGACGTATACATGATTGCTGTCGCAGTGTTGCGACAGTCAATCAAATTGTGAGTTCTTAATCGGGGAAATGCTAACTGCTTATAGCAGGGGGGAAGAAGGAGGTACGGATTCTGGACACCTGCTTAGGAGGATGACTTTGAAGGACATAAGAAACTTTAAGGGGTCTTTTTAACTCTCATCCTTCTTTGCAAGCAACATTCTGTATCATCAGACTGAATACAAATTCTCTCAACATTGAATTCCTTTGTCTTGTCTGCAGCACTGTAATAGACATGGGTATAAGGAGAGTGTCAACTTCTTCATTTCACAATGTTTGTATTTACCAAAATATCCCCAAGCCCAATATCCATCATGAACTTCCACCACCCTTAGGTGTAATATGGAAATCACCAAGCCTTTGACAACATTGCAATTGATATGAGGGAATTCAACCAATATGGCTTGATCACTGGTTATAAATATCATACTACTATACCCAATTACATTTACATATATTTCAAGTGTTCTACTATACATTGCATAGATTCATGAGCAGTTTGCAACATATTATTACCAGAAAGCCCAAATATACAAAGATAGAGAATACCCGTCCCATTTGCAACTCAACTTTAAATGTCTAATTTTTAGACTTGTATTCTCATGAAGTTCCTGAAACATCTGAAAAATATCAAATATACATAGTATTGATCTAGAATAGCGACAACTTTGTTAAGGTCTATACTTTGAAATTGTTTGGTTTTTATATTTCTGGTTATTTTTTTCAAAATAAATGGGGTAGGGGAGATATGTAAGCTCTAATATAATGTCAGGCAGTCCAATATACGTGTTTAAATACCTTAAATCAAAGTAGGCAGGCAAAAGAACTGATTTGTTCAAGAATCCATCAACAAATCAGCATAAAACTCAAGATAAAAGGAAATACAGAAATGTTATTGCTAAAAGTGGAAATGATGAAAAATTGATGAAAATGCCAAATTTTGTTCTTAAATGTCTAATTTCTAGACACTAGTATACTAATGAAGGTCCTGAAACATTAATTATACCATTCAATAACACATAAAGAATGGCTACATCTTTGTTAAAGTTAATACTGGTAATTTGAAGTTATTTTTTATATTTTTCGGTCATCTTCCCTAATAAATGGGGTAGGGGAGATCTGAAAGCTCTAATATGAACATTGTTTGTCCACTTTACATTATCAATACCTTAAATGGAAGAAAACATGTACAAGAACAGATTTAATCGAAAATGCATCAACCAGTCAGCATAAAACTCAAGATATAAGGATTTATATTTTATTGCTGAAAGCAGCATTGATTAAAAAATGCCAAGTTTTGTCCTTAAAGGTGCAACAATTAGTGCAGAGGGGCCATTCAACGATCATGGACCAGTGCCAAAATATATTTAAGTTTGGATATTTCATCAAGACTAACATCTATTTTTATTATCTACAAAGAAACCCCCTAGATAAACATTATTTCAGCTGATATTCCTCTTGAAACATGTTGGATCTTAAAAATATAAAAGTGGATTTCCCCTTTTTCAAGCTTTGAACTGAATTTACACTTCTTAAGGCTGAAATTGATAGTTTATCCATACATTTTAAGAAAATAGGTATGTCAAAGAAAATGTTAAGCCAAATGTTGCCTTGATAGCTCAGAATTTTTTTTGATTTTCCTATTTTCTCCCTACAGGCCTTGTTGCCCCTTTAAATGTCTCATTTCTAGCCACTTGAATACCAATAAAGGTTTTTAAAAATCTTAAAAACATTAAATAACACATAATATTGATATAGAACAGCTACAACTTATTAAAGTTTATAATTTCAAGTTATTTTACATTTTCATATTTCTAGTTTATTTTCCATAATAGATGGGGTAGGGGATATCTGAAAGCTCTAATATGAACATTGTTCGTCCACTATACATTTTCTATGCCTTAAATGGAAGAAGACATGCACAAGAATAGATTTGATTGAAAATAAAACAATCAGACAGCATAAAACTCAAGATATGAGGAACTATATATTACTGCTGAAAGTGAAAATGATAAAAAAAATGCAAAGTTTTGTCCTTAAATGTCTCATTTCTAGCCACAGTATACCAATAAAGGTTCTCAAATATCTTAAAAACATTAAATAACACATAATATTGATATAGAATAGCTACAACTTTGTTAAAGTTTATAATGTCAAGTTATTTTATTTTTTCATATTTTGGGGTAATTTTGCATAATAAATGGGGTAGGGGAGATCTGAACGCTCTCATATGAACATTGGTTGTCTACTATTCATTTTCTATACCTTAAATGGAAGAAAACATGCACAAGCACACATTTAATCAAAATTGCAACAACCAGTCAGCATTGAACTAAAGATACAAGGAACTATATGTTAATGCTGAAAGCGAAAATGATTAAAAAATGCCAAATTTTGTCCTTAAATGTCACATTTCTAGACACAAGTACACTAATGAAGGTCCTGAAACATCTGAGAAACCTTACATAACATATAATATTGATATAGAATAGCTACAACTTTGTTTGAGTTGAACATTTTGACTTTTTGTAGTTTCCATTTTTAGCCAATTCTTTTCTAAAATATTCAAGGTATGTCTTCTTCGGACCAGTATTTAGATATGTTCGCAAGAGTTATATGCTTCGCAGGCGAAATCCCTTATGCAGGACACCCTAATAGAATAAAAAATACACAGAAATTCCATCCAGCTCAAAAAGTCATTTTTTCCTTAACGGAGCCTCTTAGAAAATTTTCCACCCCGAGTAGACGTCACATTTGAGGGAATATAACTTTCCGAGGGAAATAGTAAATCTATTTCGGAACACGTGACTAGGTATTGACCAATCAGGATTAGTGTTACATATTGGGTATATAATAAATACAGAATATCACATCATTTTGAGTGATATCATTTTTATCGCCGAGTTGATAGCAAATATCAACACGAGTGAGCGAAGCGAATGAGTGTTGATATTTGATATCTACGAGGCGATAAAATGATATCACGAGAAATTATGTGATATTGGGTTTATCCCATGATTACAATCACCTTGTGATGTTCTGATCCAATTTCCTGGACATTGGCAGACAATATAAACTAGAAATTAGAATATCAATTGAATATTTGAAACACTTTATTTTAACAATTAAAAATAAATAACATGATATAGTTCGTAATAAATACCATTTTTTAATCGTTAGTTAGCAGCCTTCTAATCAAATTATATACACAATCGTAATTCAATACACCAATGAAACTTAAAGAGAATAAATTAACGGACCTATTTTCTCAAAAGAGAATAAATTATCTGACCTAATTTCCAACAATATTGTGGCGCGAAATGCAAATGTGATATCACACGGATATGCGTGAGATAAACGATATCACACGCATATGAGTTTGATAAACGATTTTCTGGAAAATATCACACGGATTTCAATAATATCAGAAATATCAATAGCTGTTATTGTACAGATAACACATTAATCGTGGGATAAATACAGAATATCACATCATTTTGAGTGATATCATTTTTATCGCCGAGTTGATAGCAAATATCAACACGAGTGAGCGAAGCGAATGAGTGTTGATATTTGATATCTACGAGGCGATAAAATGATATCACGAGAAATTATGTGATATTGGGTTTATCCCATGATTACAATCACCTTGTGATGTTCTGATCCAATTTCCAGGACATTGGCAGACAATATAAACTAGAAATTAGATTATCAACTGAATATTTGAAACACTTTATTTTAACAATTAAAAATAAATAACATGATATAGTTCGTCATAAATACCATTTTTTAATCGTTAGTTAGCAGCCTTCTAATCAAATTATATACACAATCGTAATTCAATACACCAATGAAACTTAAAGAGAATAAATTAACGGACCTATTTTCTCTAAAGAGAATAAATTATCTGACCTAATTTCCAACAATATTGTGGCGCAAATGTGATAAACGATATCACACGCATATGAGTTTGATAAACGATTTTCTGGAAAATATCACACGGATTTCAATAATATCAGAAATATCAATAGCTGTTATTGTACAGATAACACATTAATCGTGGGATAAAGTGAAATATTGCCCTTAGAAATGACGTTATTGTACTATTCCCTCGAAACTGAAATGACATTTGCAAATAATCTGTTTGAACCTTGTTCACCATTCAATATTAAATTGGACGCCCTTTCCAACTTCTAGAAATTCAACATTTTGTTTTTCTGTAGCTATCGTATTAAAGGATGCTTGGATTGGCTTAACCCAAAATAGCAATTACTTTTAAATAAAACAACAAATCCCTTTAACAGTAAATAGAACGTTGCACTCTTATATTTCAAAGTATTCATCAATCTTTGTTCAAGCTTTCATTATACATCGCCTCGATGCTCTGCAATTTTTCCGATGATTTTTACATCCTTTCATCATCCCCTGTACCTCTACAGCAAACTCCCCTCTACCTGCTCGTATTGCTCTTGAGCCACTAATTGTCACTGGGGATTTCGCTTCAACTCTCTCAAGTTTGGTCCTCTTGTTCAGACTGAAATATTGGAGTTAATGTTTTTTTTAAACTTTATTCGAGGGGATATAAGCTTCTTATAAAATGTAAATGATGCACGATTGTTGGGTCTTGGGTCGAGTCTATTCATTTGAACGTATATACAGGGCGTTCAATAAGTATTGCTTGTTTCGCTGTTTGTTATTTTGCTCTCATCTTTATGGAACTCTTGATATGGTCAAATTTTTATGTTGTCAGTTTGTATTATATATTAACTTACAAAGAACTGTGAACTCTATGGAATGTTGATTATTTAAACTACGAAAATCTTGTATTAAGACATTGGATGAGGGTAGTAGCCCGAACTCAAAGTCTAGGATACAAGACAAGAGTACATTCAACATACATTTAACATGTGTTTAACTCATTGAGTAAAGTGATTAAATTATTTTCACACATCACGTTGTGAAAAACATTGCTATCAATTTCGAAACTCTGAACCTAAATGACCTAAATTGTCCATATTTTTAATTAGTACATTGTTATACTAGTATGTGATGGTTGCATTTCTTTACTCACAGTAATAATGCCTTTATGGGCAGTGGTCCATACTCTCCGGATCTCATGAAGGTACATGAATAAGTGACATTCACATATTCTCCAGGACTTAGGTTTTCTGGGTTATTTTCACTTGGACCTTTACAGCTGATTGCACATTGTACAGCTTCTTCCGCCACTATTATATTTTTTTTGTATGAACATATTAAAAATGTTTTATTAGCAATTCATTGAGACGCATATAAGTTACATCAGTAAATTGTGATACTTACTGAAAGTAAGTGGCATTTTATTCAAATTACCTTTACACTTGCTATTCCTGCAGTAAAGATCTTTGAAACATTCTGGACTTCTAGAACAGTCGGAGCCTTCTCTTTTCTGTGCTTTGCAGTATCCGTTCTTCAGTGTCGCAAAGCCACCAGCGCTGCAGTACTTGTTCTTGCCATAAATCCTGCAGTCAGTATCTGTTTTGCATCTCTCAGTACATCCTTTTAAAAGAATGCCAGGGATTAGGTAATCCGGGAGCTCTTTTTGTAATCCTTACCCCAAATATGTCATGCCCTGTGCCCTGTGCCCTCGGAAAATATGAACGAATGGGGGGGGGGGGGGTAATAGCCGATTTCTGCTAGAGTAAGTACACGGAATGGTGAATCTGTTATTTAAGGAATAAATAATGATAGGCCATTCAATATGGTGAAATTCAGCACGAGTTGGACAGAATGTCGTACAAAGCACGAACCGAAGGTGAGTGCATTTGTACTGACATTCTGTCCAACGAGTGCTGAATTTCACCATATTGAATGGCCTATCATTATTTATTCCGATTCAAACATATAAAAAATGAAACATTGTTCAGAGAATTGGGGATTGGAGCTACATGAGATACACCAAACTCGAGCTCGCTGTTATTTTCGCCATTCCCAGGTGTGACGTCACAATGCAAATACAATACGTAGATTCCCGGATGATTGGATAGAGCACGGTCGTGCATCTATGGAGAATTAGAGAACGTTCTATATTGGCTATGCTGCATTCTGATTGGTTGAGAAATTCAATTAGAGCACGGTCATGTTTGAATCTAGGTTTTTGAACCGAGCCGATACGCTTGTATGAACTCAGTAAGAAACTGAATGTTACATCTCTGAAGAGTGAAAATGAGTACATTTGGAGTTTAAGGAAATAAAGTCAAGTAACATCTCTTATCATGTTTTATAGATACATCGCGCCCCCTCTGGTCACCCCCTCCGTTCTAGTATTTTAATGCAATTCACTATTAAAATGTTTTTAATTATGATCTGTTTATCGTTCACATTATTATATAATTTCATAAAAAAGACACTTGAACGCAGTTCTCACTTTTCTCAATTGGATCACTGTCCACTACCTCCTCACAGGTTGACGATCCCTTACACATGCTATTTTTGGTACACAATTCTCCTGGTTTGACCATCTTCTCACATAGACCAGTCTTGGTATTGCAGTAATCTTTCACTCTACACTTGCCATTATCCGTACATGATCTCGCAGCATTGGCTACCAACAGAAAGGTAAATACGCAGAGTTTTGTTTTTGTATAGATGAAGGCCAGCAAAAGGCTCTGAATTTATCCATTCCTTTTCAAATGGAAGTATCGTTCAATGTAGCAATTGGGATGTAGTCCCCGACTAAGACACTTGCGCACTCTATATCATGGTTTCTCAAATGTACTTAAATAAGGATATGTACATATGTATATGACGACGAGGCGCTACACATATGTATGTGTCAACTTTCACTAAAAATTATTTATTTGAATGTGTTTTGTTATCATAAAATCGTAACGACATATCCTTACCTGATACAACAAAGAGTATCAACACTCCAGAAATAATTTGTAGATTCATCTTCAATGGTGACGTTTCAAACGTTCTCTAGAAGCACACTGCCTTCAGCAATTTGTAAAACGTTGACTTTCCCGTTTTATATTGATATTTCTTTATTTTAAGCGGTCATTTTATTGAATATATTGATATTAGTAATATACGAATTATTAACTGTCATGTATATTAATGGTCGTGATTTTGATTAATTATAAATAGCATGATATGTGGTCAGGCAGCTCTCATGACCCAAATATCATCAATGGTAAAGTGTTTATTACTTTTTTAAAATGACATGTGTAATGTTTTATCTATTAATTTCATATCGTTGACCATTTTCAATTCACCATGTGATCACTGAGAAGGCCCGCAGTTGCTATAGTACGTAGTAGTAGAAATTCAAATGGAACGTATGAGTCTAGTCAATGAGATTTCATTTGTGGACTTGTAGTTGTATTAGATCATATGATCGAGTTATTGAGTGTCAGTCAACAACCCTGAATTTATACTGCAAGGTTGATCCTAGAGTGTTATTGCGAAACGTGAAGGCAGCCAGAGGTAGACATATTAGAAGTGTGGCGCCCAGGGTCCAGTTTGAATGCTTTCGAAAATGACGACGCATGAAATTGACATTGTAATTATTTATAGAGAAGACCAATTTTAAAAGAACCTAGAGATTTCAACCTATATATATTCCAAGAAAATAGTCTTATCGTTCTGTTAGGATGAGTTTAGGTGTCACGAGCATCTAGTTCCTGTTTTGAAAACATATTCTGAAAATGGAAACTGGATAAAACATCATTAAGTCTTATTTCTTTACTCACAGTAAAAATTCCTTTATGGGCAGTGGTCCATACTTTCCAGATCTCATGAAGGTACATGAATAAGTGACATTGACGTATTCTCAAGGTCTTCGGTTTTCTGGGTTATTTTCACTTGGACCTTTGCAGCTAATTGCACATTGTACAGCTTCTTCAGCAACTATATATAATTTTGTATGAACTATTTACCTAATATGAACATATTAACTTTTTTTGTGAAATACTTGCTGGGAAATTCATTCAAAACGCAGTTGGACATATTTATATTAACTTTGTTTGTGAAATGCTTGCTTTGAAATTCATTGTAAACGCATTGTATGAACATATTAACTTAGTTTGTGAAATGCTTGGTGGGAAATTTATTCCAGTTTTGAAAACATATTCTGAAAATGGAAAATGGATAAAACATCATTAATTTTTTTAGCTTGGATACTTACTCGACATGCATTTTGATATTAGTGGCATAATTGTGAATAGTTTCAAATTAATTTAATGTAGTGATCCGACTTTTTCCAAAATTATTCATATATTTGAAAAAATTACTTTTGCACAGCCAGTTTACATAGTAGAGACTAGCGTACAGTGTACTTGCATTTTACTGCTAATGTTTATTGTACAGAAAATATCCGACTTGAAATAAATATTGATATGATATGATATATGATCTTTTTATATGGCATATCTTTTGCATTCGTTTAACTTCGAGGGCTTCGTAGTATAACTCTGCGTGAAGGGTATATGACACATACACTCCCCTTCATAAGTTTGGCAACCTTTTTTCCTCATTGAACTACGTGTTAAAGCCTCTTTACGTTTGAATTTTTATTTACTTAACCGGCGATGAAATAACTTATAATATTGATGGAAACGAAACTTGACTTTATTTCCAATATCTCAAAATTTTCTCAATTTTTTTCCTCAATTACAATAGGTCATAAATTGATGATAAATTTGATGACTTTTTGAAAATCGTCATTCCCATGTAATCCAATGGGAAATGGAGGGTTCGGGGCAAATCAGAAATCAGGATATCTTTTCAGTAAAAGATTCAGCAAAAAATATTTGTATATAGAAAATTGAATTGTCTAACTTTTTTGAACACTAAGTGTTTAGTTTATGTGATGAATATTAGAGTTACAGCCCTTCAAAGTCATTTTTGAAAATAAATTTTCGCCTCCTGTGTTATTTCAATGGGAGAGGTTTTTTGAAAAACAATTTTGACTTTAAAGCCCTATAACTTTGTTGAACCTTAAGAAACATATCAATTTTTTGTTAAATTAAGTTAGCAAATTCAATTGCCTGCCTAACTCATATTTTTTGCAAGGACTCGGATGGATGGATATTCAGTCATATGTCTTGCGGCAAACCTACCACTTCCCATTGGTTAACATGGGAATGTCGATTTTCAAAAATTCATCAAATTTATCATAAATTTTCGACCTATTGTAATTGAGGAAAAAAATTGAGAAAATTTGGAGGTATTGGAATTAAAGTCAAATTACGTTTCCATCAATAGTATAAGTATTTTTATCGCAGGTTAAGTAAATAAAAATTCCAAGGTAAAGAGGCTTTAACACGTAGTTCAATGGGGGAAAAAGGTTGCCAAACTTATGGAGGGGAGTGTACATGTACATGTTATTTCTTTCGAGGGTTTCAAAGTATAGAAAAGGGATCAATACCACTGCTTGGTTATCTGTCGTGAAATGTTCATAGTGGCAATAAACAAAACATCGTACTATTGTTCTGAATGCGTTTTAGAAACGCGCTAAACATTTAAATATAAGAATAAGTGGTTTCATTTGCCTACTTTAAATTGTAAGAATCTTTTTTATTTATGTATGTGAATGTTAAGCTACAATTGGAGCCATTGCCATATATGGCAATTTTTGAAAAATTTCTTGTAAATTGGACATTTTTAAACATTTTTTGGAGCTTGTCTTGTATATTGCATGTATAGAGAACAATATCATAATAGCACTGATTTCTCAAAACCTTTACGGATCCATGAAACATCCCAGCGAATTTTGCGTATCGGGAACAGCCTGATTGGGGTTGGAGAGTGGAGACTACTTTCCTTTCCCAATTGCTATGCAGACAGAGACTTCTAAGTGTTTGGAATATAATGCAAACATCCTTAGACCTTGAATTATACAAAGAGAAATATGAAATAAAAAATTCACATTTGCCGCTGGGGTAAAGGGTATTTAATCGCCAAATATAATATCCTATATGTTGAATAGAACTTCCAAGATTTGATTGGACACAATAAATATTTGTTCAACAATAGCTTTGGATTATATCATTGAACACTATCGGCCCAGTAAAGTCTTAACCTCTATAGAGAGCTTATCGATTTCGATATTGCCATAATAAACTAAGTGACAATTGAAAATATGAAGCCAAATTGGACGTCGGTCAGTAACCAAAATATCATATCTCAAAAAAAGCAGAAGTTATGTTGAAACAAGAATTTTTCGCGTCCAAACAATGAATTTAGTCTTGATTGTGTTCACTGTTCACCTGCTATCTTTGGTATTGGTAGCTGCAGGTGATGGTGTTCAAAGGACATCGAAGACGATAAAAAGATCTATTCCGTATGTAGGGAAGGAGCATCATGAAAAGCTGATTCCGATTCAGCTTGATAAAAATGGAAGGAACAAACGAGATTTATCGACTACAATGTTTGGACAGGAACATGCAGAAGCCACGACATTTTTATTACAAAGGAAAAATTCTGATGATATCATTTTAGATCTAAAGTTAAACAGGTAGATGAGTTTTTTTTTATAATAGAGGTTATTTAAAACAATCTTCAATGTACTTCAATTAAGATATAGCTTAAGAGGGAAAGGGTCACGACTAGTGTTCTACCCTATGAGATAAGTGAATAATAAAACTCGGCACCAAAAATTATTTCTGTATTTTCTCATAATACGAGTCATGAAGTATCTCTGGCGTGAACATTAAAAATTTCAGCATACCCATTATCCAATTAGAATCGGTTGAACAGTAGTACGAACATCCCAACACATTTGCTACATATTGCAAATTTTAAAAACAAGTTACTTTTCACATTAGTTAGATCGTATCATCATCAAAACTGTTAAATCATGTGGAGCAGCGAGTCAGATCATCAGCTTTCTAAGATCATCAGCTTTCTTAAACTTTCCAGAGAATCTTTTTTCTTTTTTCAGAGAATTGATTCCTAGGAACATAGTAGAAGTGACGCACAGTAGAGATCATGGCAGGAGGGAACAGCACGTGACACCCGAGCACTGTTACTACCATGGTTCAGTGCGGGATATGGCAGAATCCCTTGTAACGATTAGCACCTGTGATGGTTTGAGGTAAGATACAACGTTGGCGTTATTAGATCAGATACTGCAATAAAATACGTTGCCGAATTGATCAAAATATATACCCAATATAGAAAAGATAACCACATAAATATGTTTTCCAACATGGAATCTATTTGCCACACAGATTGATATGCTCCATGCAAAAGGTTAGTTACCAAGGTTTTATCCCATGCAATAAGTAGCCAAATAAATTTGCATCACAAGCAATAAGGTATAGTAGTTGCATACATATTTATCCCATTGCTTCATAAATCCCCAGTTATAATGTAGCCTATAAACAGGAAGCTGTTACTATTCCATGTAGGCCCACTCTCATTTTTAAAATGAATTAATAAATTAACTTTCAGGGGCCATATTGCAATAGCTGACCAAACATATCATATTGAAAGAGACGATATTGCATCCAACACTCACATACTTATACCGACGGACATCAAGTCAACTCGTACATGTGGCCATACAAACCTTACAGCGTCCGTTGAATTTGAAGGAGTATTTCCACATGGTCCTACCAATAATATACGCAAGGTAAGATTGAAGCATATCTCAACCCATACAAATATAATTGAGAATCTGGTATATCTATCATGTAATAGAGTTAATCATCCTGTCGTTTATCAATTTGATTCTTTGAAAACATGTCCCAGATACAGTGTGAGCCAAAACATATTTGGGTGATTACGCCTGGGTGATAACGCCTTTCTTTAATAAGTAAATGGAGTTACCTGGTTAAGCTTTCAGCTATTTGTGATTATTAAATCGTTTATCACATGGTATGAATATTCCTTCCACACTCACAGAGGTATTCCATATTTTCTCTAGGTATAGTTTTCTTAGCAAACTAGTAGTAGTTTTCAATTCAATTTAAATTGCAGAAACGAAATGCCATCACTCAATTCAACACTGGAGTTGCTACAAGATATGTTGAGCTCTTCCTGGTTTTCGATACATCCGCAGTAAGTGTATCAAGAAATGTGTTTATCAATCAATTTATTAATTACATTACGGTATTTTTGTATTTAATCAATTTCATATATTGATTTAAAATATTTAGGGCATAAACGTTCGGACATGTAGTGTATAAAGTATCAGCCAACTCATTCTTAAGATGTGCTCTTTCGATCAAGGTAGGTATAAAACATCAAACACCCAACACACTTATTTTTGCAGTATGCAACATATGGTTCCCTGGCAGCCACAAGGACAAAGGCGTTGGAGATAGCGAACGCAGTGGATGCCGTACGTATCACTCAATAATCTCTCTAGTGCCAAGTTGCCAACCACTAAGTTTTAAAGAACTTATTTAAAGTCATGTCTTGTTCCAGAACGATTTTTGGGATTGGTATTTTGAAGACAAAACACAAATGGAGAAAAGAGAAATCACAATCAAGAGAGAAATCAATAGAGACATCTTACATTTAAAACGTGACAACAACGTTTGAGAAATGTGACACTATAGTTTTTTGTTTCAGTTCTATAAAAGCTTGAACATGAGAGTCCCTCTGGTTGGAGTAGAGTATTGGACAGACAGCAACAGGGCCACCGTAACGTCTAACTATGATACCACAATAGACAATTTTTGCACATATAGTGCTGACTCCATTCCACGTGATACAACTGACTTCGATGTGGCACATCTCATCACGTAAAACAATTAGCCAATACACACTTTACAAAATGTGATGCCATGATCATTATTCGAATGAAAGAAAGTGTCAGATATTTTGGACTCAAATTTTTCTATGTCATGTATTTTCTCTAAAATTTCCCATAGTGAATACTTTATTTTTGGGGAACTAAATATTTTTACTATAGCCTGTATGTCTTTATAGAGGAGTTGACCTAACAGGCAGTGTTGTGGGTTACGGAACAACAAATACAATGTGTAGCACATCGAGGAACTGTGGCATTAATGAAGACAACTCCATCCTCAGTGGTGTAGCATCAACTGTGGCACACGAGCTTGGTCACAACCTGGGAATGTTACATGATGATGGAGGTACGATTGTCATACTATTTTTAGCAGTATTTCTGTATATTATTTCAAGAAAGGTCCATTCAATGCAAATGTGCTTAGAACTGCTCTATTTACCATCTCTTTAAGATTACGAGTGCCGAAAATTCTGAAGGAATTGGTAACATTTTGGTTTTGTCACAATATCCCTAGTTTTTTTTCAAATTCTTGCATGGTTTCTTTTATAGAATTCAGTTCACAATGAGAGTTACCGTGTATAACACATTCAAACAGACATTATATAATATTTTTCGTGATTTTAGGGTCATGCAGCTGCGAATGGAGTGGTGGATGCATTATGGCAGCAGTTGGGTGAGGATTTTCTCCAGACGTGTAATCTTTTGAAGTGCTCAAATCAAACGAATGCATGCGTTAAAGAGAGAATCAGATATAGCGAGCAGGCTAAACAAAAAATTGTTTCAATTTTAAAATATTTTTGTCTCATGTCATTCCTTGTCATGTCTATTTTCTAAAAATCACAAAAGTGCATACTTTATTCCAGGAAAACTAAAGATTTTTACAATAATGTATTATTTTTTCTATAAGAATGGTTACCATTCTTTTTATTTGGGAGAATTTAAACATTTTTCACTCATTTTTGCACTTTAAATCATTCATAACTTCACCAATTTATAAGATATTGTGAATTTTTTGGGAGATATTGTATTTGTTATTGTAAGGAATAGATTGGTAGGTCAATTATACATGTTGCTTGTAATTTTGTCACCCCATGTAGATCAGATTCTGCCTTTAAGCTAGAGACACACCCAGAATATTATACAAGCGGTTGCTGAACATCGAGTTTCCTTTTTCAATATACCATTATTTTATAGGATTGCATCTGTATTAACAATTTAGCATTATTTGTCTTATTTCAGAACTTCAGACCCCCAGGCATTTACAGATTGTAGTAATAATGCCTTAAACTCCAATGTGTTTACATGCCTAAGCGATGCCCCTACATCATTGTACAGTGACCCTGTGTGTGGTAACGCCATCAAGGAGGCCGATGAAGAGTGTGACTGTGGCACTGCACAGGTATAATATATATTTTACCTGTTTTATGAAAATTAATTTACAAACGAGGGAAGAACTATGTGTGCACAATTGCAAGTAGCAACGGAAAAGTACCAAAAATGGTAAAGGAAAACAAACCCCAACTATCCCAAATTATAATCCAACATGAAAAGGCTTGATGAATATGTATGCACAGGTGCCAAATAGAAAGGACTAAGAATTGTTACAGAACACAGCAAGAAAAACGAAACATATAAGAGTACACCAGCCATAAGGAAAACAAACCCCAACTATCTCAAATTACAATCTAACTTGAAAAGAAACAGTATCTTATACACCCCCCCCCCTCCGCCCACCATTCAAGTACCAATATCATGATCAGAAGCCATAACACCAAAGAACCTTTCATCCATACTGTATTCTTTACAATAATATAGAAGAAATAAAGACGCGAGGGTATCGGTTCCACACAAGGCCGTTTAAAAACACTCACTATAAACGATATACTACAGCTTAGTACAAATTCTGAGAGTCATTCACATGGATTACCAAAAGAGGGGAGACCAAAGACATATCAAGAGAAAGAAACATTTCCAAAGCTATGATCTAAGCCACAGAGAAACAAAAACGTTTAACACCCTTACACTTATTACACTCCCTTACCATTTAGGAATAAGCATTACAAACGAGACCTTTGGATATGCTGATATCAAAACAAGACAAAGATACAAACTGACGATCGTATTTAAGACCAAGCCTAGATTAAGGAAATCACGTTTGCTTAATAAACAGCAAAACATCACCGAACGCCGAACACCGTCAACAAAAAAGAGAGAGACTATAACGATATATCATCACTTGTGGTGGTGACATAAAAACTGAATATACTATTACATATATGCATATCTTTTAATAGGAATGCCCAACCACAGATCCATGTTGTGAGGTAGGAACCTGTAAATTGAAGGCATCATCGCAATGCGGTGGAGGAGAATGCTGTTCAAACTGTACATATTCCATGCAAGGGACTTTGTGTCGAGCCGCCAATGGGGAATGTGATCTCAATGAAACCTGCAGTGGAAACTCGGGAGAGGTATGTTGACGACAGTAGTGTTGTTGATGTTGATTAATGGATGCACATGTATGTGTTATAAGAAATATTTGTGATTATCAATCTAATCACGACATATAAGCTATAAAGTATCAGATCCATCATTTGCTCCGGAGAAAACATGATTACATTAATTGATGTGTCACGTCCTAATGAAAAACGTGTTATTGTTGCATTCTTAATGTTAAAGAATGCTAACATTTTGTACATTTTTGCAGTGTCCGACAGATGTTGAGAAGATAGATGGCACGTTGTGTTACAACGACACGGTAAGTTTTTATCTCCAAGTGACCTTAACTGGAGTTTCTCATAATTTACAAAAACAAACATATAATTGTTCACGACATTGCAATTCCAATGCGAAAGAGTGCTTTTTCCGAATGTTCTACCCACTGACCGTTCATTTGAATGCACGTTACTTTTGTTTTATTCAAATAAATGGGGTTATAAGCGAGAAACTCCAGGGTTTATGTGAGAAAATAAATAATCCAGTCTATGCAAACATCAATTGTGCCCTGTGAGAGAAATCCCAAGTACTAGAATTCGGTTAGATAATTACATGTTTTAGAGCTATTTGAAATCAAATATATTGCATATACTTTAAACAAGGCAAGGGGTGAATAATATCGTACCTAAATTTAGCAGTGTGTGCTTGTTGGTCAAGAAGGCAAGATGGCCACCGAAACGTTAATTATTCAGCGCGCGAACTTCTAACCATGTTTTTACCATCGAGTTTATGTTAATGTTTTACCGATGTGAATTGTGTTAAGATAGATATATTATCGATCATCATCGTGTTTCTAAATGGGGTTAGGAACTTAGGATTGTCCCCCTTTCTGATCAATTGTTAGTCAGGGCAGAGATGACCTTTTCTTGGGGATTGTTCCAGTCGTTAACAAGGTCTCAAGGCAAGACTTCCTCTGGCTAATTGAAGAATTTCTGGCTTTGGTCTCTTGTTTTGGTGTGACCTGGAGTGAAAAATGTAATTCATAAACTGAATTTTGCAAACTGAGATTGATGGATATAGCATAAATAGACACAGATTGATTGCGCTGTCCTCTTTAACGTATACATAAAAATAATCTCTAAGACTTGAGAATTAGTATGCAATGTCACTCAAAATTGAAACTTCTGATTGGGTAAGGAGACGAAGTCTTCTCACTTTTTGCATACTTTTCCATAACTTTTTGTTGGTACCTCGCTCTCAGGAAATTGGATGCCAACAGCTTCTTGATCAGCAATGAGACTTCTATTTGATGATATGCAGCTTTGAGGTCAGCTGTATCCCCCGTGTAAAGTCAATACACCCTTGCTAAAATCCTTATTTTCTCAAAAGAACTCAGGTTGATTGGGTCTCGACAAGTAGATTCATGTGGGACAGTATTACTAGAATCCGTTTTCAAAAGTGAGATAAGGGGTTCTTAAACAGTACATTGGACTTGCTTTTTAGAACTTTTTGTTGGCTCTACTGCTCAGGTGTCAGAACCATTTTTTCAGGCCTAGTTTAGAGTAAGTTAAGCTTTTAGCCAAAGTAACTCAGTCCCGAGTCCAGTTCTTACATAATGTAACAGAAAAACAATACCAAGCAAATTACACATGGGTTGTCACACAGGAAGATAACTTGGCACAGTGCTGATTTTACCATCTCTCATAATGGTCATGATTGCTCAGCCATACATGACAGTTACATAATGATCTAGGTACCATTTGATAGAGGATAAACTAGGATTTTTATTGCTACCTTTGTACTTTTAAAAAATTGCTCAGGATTCTTGTAATTTGGTTTTGAAGTTGGGTATACTTTTTGTGTACGCCCTGGAGAATGTCACTGTTTTTTTAACTTACATTTTTCACGTTTAGTATATTAGATGATATATAGTAAAGTATGCATAAAAATTGAATAAATGTATTAAAAAACAATATGTAAGTAGGTTTAATGACATTTCAAATTGACAAGAATACGGTACATATGGTGGGCTTTTCTCAGGATCTGACAACATGATTGCATGATGCTGTTTGAACAGACTTTACAGGCTATTCGGACATGTTTGATGAAGCTAATACACCAGTACACGTCCTTCCCGGGATTGTTATTTTCATAATTTAGACGAAAGGTCAAAATTTCATGTGGGTGCAATGATGATACTTCTAATTCCTAGTAAATAACACCCCAGAATAGTGCTATGAAAGAATATTGATAGAAAATTTTCTTTGGAAAAAAAATTGAATTGCTCAGGATTATTCTCAAAAAATGTATGTATATTTGTTGTATTTGGCAATCCCTTGTGAATCGGGTTCACCTACTGAGATTTCTTCCAAACAATTTTATCAATGCTTTGATTCCTTTCCGTTTCATTCAGTTTGATCTGTATAGCAACTTAGCAAGCTACTAGTAAATTTATTATTACAATTTCTATTTCTAAGAACTATTTTCTCATATCATAAGGTGAAAAGCAATAAATGACGACGTAATCAAACGCTTCATAGGGAATGATAAACATGCTATAAGTGAGTTGCGAAATCTATTGTCTTTTTCCTATAACAGTTTCAAGAAAATAAGAATTGTGTTGGATAGATTTGGAAACATCAAGATTATCGTATAACCTATTTCTAAGAATGATCTCTACAAGTATATTTGAAGTTATCCTCCCTCATAAAAAAGTAACATAGAATGCAGATAGGATTTATTTTATTATGAATTAAGATTACAAGCTAATTAGCAGAAATCAGTCAGTTTGTATTCTTTCTTCTTGTATAGTCCACTTCCTCTTTCTGCATCTTGGTTCATCTTAGGGACGACCTAAAATACACAACAACACGCAACAGTTAGACCATGTGATTCTTGTCATGTTTGATTGTATATTCTTTCTTGTCATTGTAAAATACTACAAGTCTGAGTCCTGGGGCCTGAGTTCCAAATGTTTCACACTCTCTCCGATTCGCTGATGAAATATGGTGTTGGTGATAGGAATGATTATCTTTGGAGCATAGGACCTCCATTCATGAATGAATTTGCAAGATTGCCACTAAAATGCTTTTTTCAAGATTTCTTTTATAACTGAAATACCAGCAATAAAATCTCATCCTATTTAAAGGGCCAGTGTTTTATGAGAAAAGGGATTCCAATGTGGATTCCAATGTGGCCACTCATTGCAAAACCTCCCGGTGCATGTTTCCTAATAAATATTCCATGTGATATGTCCGAGTGATAACTCAAATACCAGTTGAAAGATTTTGTAGGCTCATGTCTGTATACCTTATAAGCATATGACCTTTTTTGCTCGAGAAGGAATATATCTGCTACCTTCAAAATTGCCACCATTTTAAAGGGTTAGCTTCATCACTCAAATTTGATTCAAATTGGCCACATCTCAAGAAGACATTTCCGTATTAGCCGATTAAAATGACAAAAACAGAAAGATTGTAATAAGTATCGGAACGACTTACTATTACAGAGAATTTCTCTGTATGTAGTGCCTGCACATGACGTGTCTGTTACCACCCCCGGATCTGATATAATAAAATCTTTCAATTTACAAGAGGAAGTTCCTGGGGTCCATTCAAAAGACTTGCAATCAAATTCGTCATAAAGGATACAAGTTCTTTGACAATCCCCTAAGTTTTCAAGTCCCGTCACAGTCGCCTCGGTGCCTGTAGTAAGGCTTGTACAGGTTGTTAACTGGCGTTGCGCCCATTGCACTAAACAATAAGATTTGAGACCAATTATAATATGACAGTAAGTATATGCATGTTCTGTCGCGATGCGACTTTTTATGCTCATTTCAGCAATTTAATATAATAGGAGATCGGCTAACTCATAACTGATGATATCGTGATTGTCACATTTCGATTAATCAATGATCATATTAAAGTGTGTCACACAATTTGCTTTTCACATTCTCGCCAATAGAATCGAGAAGTACCTCCTGAGCCTCTACAGATAGCTCGGCTGCAACTCCATTCTCCGCTGGGCAAACATGTGATTGGGTCCCCATCATCTAAAAATCTTCCACAATCGTCGCAGCTGAAGGTTGCGATTGATCCCAGAGTTGTAGTGCTGTATGAAACGCTAAGGAAGTTGGTTCCATCATCAGGGTTGCCGCAATCCACAGCTAAATGTATGTCGATGCATTCTTTTTATAATGCATTCGATAATATTAACAACTCGTTACACTTAGCACTCAGACATCAACATTTTCTAGGTTCATATAAAGGCGTATGTAAAATCAACTTATCGGATTACCTTTTCCTCATAAATGCCGCGGGTTGCTTTTTAAATAAGGTAGTCTAGTATTTATATATTTTATCAAATACAAACATATTACACAATAATTGTATTAATTCAATAGTAGAGTACAAATAAAACAATTAGCAGATTACTGGATATCTTTTATGAGAAGTAATAATTTTCAATTTTGTAGGATAAGCTTACGTTCACAGGTCGTATTATCACCACTCCACTCTGCTCCAGTAACGTGGTGGTGACTGTGGCTACTGCTGGAACTTGAACTGGATGCATGCCCGTACACTGTCTGGCATACTCTTGTAGAGTTTCCATTCAATACAAAACCTTTGTCGCAGGAATAAATAGCGACACCGTTTATCAATTGTAAGGAGCCATTCACCGGAGCCTCCAATGGTTCACACTCCACTATGCCTTTGTTGCTCTTGTGGCTTTTGTGGCTCTTGTTTTTTCTGTTGCCTCTCCGGCGGTGACATGTGGAAGCTTCAATTAAGACCAAAATCAACACCATCGTTAGCACTTGTTTCATTTCCATTGTTATCTATAAATAATAATTGAAAACAGCACATTGCGTAAACGTATGTTCAGTTTACAGTCGCATTACACATTGGTACGATTTTAAGTTCAAACACGAACTAAGGCACCCGGCTGTCTTTTAGCAAAGCCAGTAAAGGATAAAACTAACTTTTGAACACATTAAAAAGAAAAATCTGTACCAAATATAGCCTGGACCCCGTGCTGTTTTTTCTTTTAATTTGAAGTCTGCACTTACTTTCGGTAAAATATCACGAATAAAAATTTAAACAAGAAGGTATTCTCATTAAAAACATGCTCGTTGCCAGCTACTGATAAGGGAGGAGGTGGGGGCTAAGGTGTCCATGCTAAACAAACTCCCTTCGTAATTTCAAGGATATGGGAAGGGAAGGTAAGAATTTTCTTTATACCTTATTTCACGAGTTGTAGGCATGATTCCCACGACATTTTCATCACAAACGTGTGTCAGTATCATATGTTCAAGAAAATATGCATGTTTGCGAACAATTCAAATAGCTCAGAAGACAGCAGAATTGTCGAATAATTAATACTTTATTTTTGTTACGTAAACGGAATTTCAAAAATGGAGAAGATCTGTGCATTCTAACCTGTTTCGTTTACGTAATAAATCGACTTACCTATGAAAGGTTGCTGACTGATTCTGAACAATCAGATGAGTCCAGCCTTTGAAATAGTTAAAAATCATGATTCTGTTGTCATCTGTTATATCACGCGGTACTAACTTCGACCGTTAATTAGAATTTTTGACCTACCGGATGTTTGAAATCAAGGATTACAAGTCTCATACTGCACCGTTTTTCTTCAAACTTGTTCCATTCAAAGCATAACAAAAATCCCTTTCTGTTGGTACATTATTCTCTTAAACAGAGTCCCTACTTCCAGCGGCATTTTGGTCCCCAGCTGTAAGAAGGCCTTCTAACAGCTGGGGACCAGACGCTGCTAGAACGAGGGACTCTTTACAATAAAGTAATGCACTGAAAGAAAGGCAATTTTGTTTTGCTTTTAAAGGTATAAGTTTGAAGAAAAACGGTGCAGTATGAGACTCGCAATCCTTGATTTTCAAGCATCTGGTACTGGTCAAAAATTCAAATTAACGGTCGAAGTTAGTATCGCGTGTCTATTTGTTCACAATTATATATACATTTTCTTAAACATCTACAAGTTTGTGATAACAATGTCGTGGGAATTCTGCCTACAACTCGTAAAATAAAGAAAAATCGTGCCTTCGAGGTTCCGTTTGTTACCGAAGTGAACCGTTTCGGTAACATACGTTAACCTAATCGAGTGGACCACCGTCCAGTGTTTAACGTCTTACAAATTATGAAGTCCCATTGCTATAATTTCCATAAAACTCAAATCAAACATTTTCTTACCAGAGATGATTAGCACCACTCCCGTTTCCCCAAAAATTGTGTCGACGTAGCAGATTCCGGCGATCGCTTCAGAGTGATAAATGTTCCGCAAGAATGTTCATCTTTAAATCAGGCAAATACGCCTACGGATACGCACCAGCAAAGTGAAAGCTATTAGTGAGGAGACAAAATCAGATCAAAATAAGGCTACATATAAAAGGATAAAAATATATTAAACAATACAATTAGACAAACAGGGTATCTTATGAATTTCTAGGGGTTAGGTCAGAGGGGGAGAAACACCAGGGTTCAAAGATGACATACGCTTATAATGTAAATCTGTATTGAGATGACACGGTCGCTGATTGGTCAAAAGTCGACAAACAAATGACGTCATCAATGACGGTTTCAAAATTTTCGAAATACGCTTCGAATAATATTATGTTCATTTCTGGCGTGTTAACCAATATCATAGCTTCTCATTTCACATCAAGATAAAGAAAGGTGTACGGAATATGCCTATATCAATTATAACATCCCATCGAAGTGTAGTATTTGATAACTAGCCGATGAACGAACGAAGGTGGTAAGCAAGAGAGGTAATTATGTCTGTCATCTTGAAACTCTGGGGCTTTCCCTCCTCTTGGGTTAGGTATAAATAGAGTGTGATTGGTTCTTGTCTCATGCTTGTTTCACGTGATTGTAAAATCTAGACAAGATCATTGGTTAGATTGCTCGTATTAAATAATAAACACAGGTGCGGTGAAACATTATCAACTCTAAATCCTAACGCGGATATTTCTTCTTATATTTCATGATTTTCGAAACTTTTCGACAAAATAATGATTGATGAACGTAAAAGAATTTATATATTTTATAAGTTGTGTGAAAATTGAACTCTATCTGTGATGAAAAATGGGCGTCTCATATCTCCTTCATCAAGTTCTATTTAAAAAAATGTATGCGACAGAAACAAAATTTGTCAAATTTCAATGATAGAATGATGTAAATTTATTCCAGGCATACTGTTATCGTGGGTCATGCATGTCAAGAGACGCTCAGTGCAAGAATATATTTGGACCAAGTAAGTTTATTCATGGGTTTTTCAATTGACATCTTTCTTTTTGTGCAGCCCATGTTAACAGTTAACGGATATCTCAAAGACCAACTGCTACCAAACACCAGGCCTAATACCAAACGTATTAAATAAATAACATCAAATAATTTAGAGAAATACGTTATTCCTTGTCAGTAAAATAAAAAAAACGTGCATATGTTATACGAAACTGTTTATCATTTAGGTGCTAGTAATAATGTTGCTTGGTGTTACGATACTCTGAATGGCTGGACGGACGCATATGGCAACTGCGGAGTTGCATCCATTGATTCACAGGGAACAGAGACATATATTGAATGTGCCACTGCGGATAAAATGTGTGGTAAAATCCAGTGCGCTCATCCAGATCCAGGAGTAGTCCTCCCTGTAATTGGAGACACGGTCACGGGAACGGTTGTTACAAGTGGTGATTACAATTGCAAGTATGTAAACACTGGTCATGCAACAGAGGTTGAAAGTTCATGATGGGCATTCTATTGAAAGCCCATGGCGAGTTGCTACTGAGCAACCACTGTCTTTTATTATTTTAATTACAAGTTAATTTAATTTCTCGGAATAACTAAGTCATTCTAACTGTTTACTGTTCTCAACATGTACGTATAGCGATATTGTTTTAGAATTATTTTTAATTGATTTATTTTTTAGGGATAACTAAGTCATTTATTACTACTAAGTCAAAACCGTTCACTGCTTTCAACTTTACCCTTCGTAAAGCGATGTTATTTTAGAATTATTTTTACTCATTCAATTTGGGATTATAATTCGAAAAACAACACACAGTGCTTTGAATTTATTTTTTCTGCATAGGGATTAAAATAGTTGAATGTGTGACATCTGCCATGGCGTGATCAATGTTTTGGTGTAGAATTAAAGTTATTAAGTTAAAATATTGTCATTGATTTTCTTTGTAAATGTGAATTGAGTAATATGTAATGAATTCCAATAAATTATTAATATTGTGATTAATATTTATCAAGCGGTGTCTCATTTACCACATTTGTAAGATTAATTTGAAAGTTCTGGTCTTATTGGTTTGCAGGGGAGGTGATGTCGAATTTGCTGATATGCCTAATCCTGGCTTGGTGGCTGATGGTACAGAATGTGGCTCTGGCATGGTAAGCAAATTGTTTGAGTCATATCCCCACACACCTCAATATCAACTCTTGTTAAGAGTTCAGTGCTAACCCAAAATACAATTAACAATATTTCTCCCTTCTCAGATCCCTAAACTGGTCATGAAGGCATTAAGTGTAAAATCTCTCTGAACAATTTAACAAGCACATAATTAAATATATTGATGTTTAAAGTTTACTATTGAAGTTTTAAATTGATAGCTGGTAAAAGTATTCATAGTTTGAATTGAAGTTTGATTTTAAAGCAACTTGTTACACAATAACTTAATAATGACTCAAATTGCAAATGCCTGTACGTGCATTATGCCTTTGACTTTTCCACAGGTATGCAAGGCGCAGAAGTGTATTACGTTGTCAGCTGCAGGTATGGCCGTCACGTGTAGTTTGGTGAATGGTATAGAATGTGCAGGGCGTGGGGTAAGTAAACAAGAAATGTTATAAATATAATGTGACTCAAGTTTAGTTTTGAAAGAAAGTTACCGATAGTTGTCACTGAATATTAGTAATTTTGTGATCTAACTTATTAGCCATCACTAAATATTAGTAATTACATTGTGATTTAACTTATTACCCATAGAGTCAGGCCCAGAAAGTAACCAAAACTAATTTGGACTATATTTTATGAGTACTATGCTTGTACATTAGCAAATGTAACTTTCGGCTGTCGGCTACCGGATTAACTTACTATTTTATGGCCAGCAAGTCATTTAAATGTGAATGGAATAGTGGCAGATACGATTCATATTTATATGAGTTGGTCACAAAATAGTAGGTTAATCCGGTAGTCGACAGACGAAAGTTACATTTGCTAATGTACAAGCATAGTACTCATAAAATATAGTCCAAATTAGTTTTGGTTACTTTCTGGGCCTGACTCTATGGGTAATAAGTTAAATCACAATGTAATTCGCAAATACAAGCTAATATTATTGCCCGTAAAGATATTAGCTTACCATATTAGCCACGTAGATGCCCATTGCATTCGTTTGACTTCGCTTTTTAAAAGAGAGCTTCATCTTGGGACACTAATATTACTAATTACATAATTCATCCTAGTAGGAGTCATTAAGGTCAGGTCCAGGTAATATTCATTACTAATTGGACTAAACCAGGGGACTTTATTTTCTCTGCCACCGATATACATTTTGATTAAATTTTTAGACATGTTCTCAAAGCGGCAGGTGTGTCTGTACTGGGAATTATGACGCAGGTACACATTGCGAAACTGAGATCGATCGTAAGTTATTTTAATTTTTATTTTTAAAATATAGTCGATATAATATCATCAAAGCAATCTGTTGCCAATATGAGATTATGATTCAAGTTATGTCAGTAAATAGTTTCATTGAAACTTGTATTATTTGTATTTTTACCATATTTTATGTTTCATATATCACGAATGTCAAAACTAAAATGTGAAATGATATGCATCTATATATACACAAAAATTGCAACTTTAAAAACATAATTTGGTAACATTGGTTCAAAGATAATATTATGCTCACCCCAGCCCTACGCCTTTGGGGGTGAATGGGCGATTGCGTTATCTGACGGAGCATGTAGTTATGCAAGGCTCTTAATCAGGGAAATGTGATCTGATGATGTTTAGAAAGTTTGGTGCTTTATTCCAAGATTCAACGATGACCGGTTTTTCACAATTGATTTCATCATTAATGAGTGAATGGAAAATTGCTATGCATGTAGAGAATATACATTTAGGGGGTAAGGAGACATCTCACGAGTTTCGCACTAAATTCTACATGAATTTAATTTCATTAAGGAGAGGGGGGGGGGGGGGGTAATTTCATCGAGTCCTATTGACCTATTATGCTTTCCTGTGTCTTAAATCATAGGGTAATCTGATGATGTTTGGAAGTTTCGCGCTTCATTTCAAGAATGACAATCTTCGCACGCTAGGTCTTCACTGTGTTCAGATGGGTGGAAACCAAGTGAACGAAGGTGAAAAACGATATATCGACCTGTTTTTCACAATTAATCCCTTTTAACTGAATTATACAGTTTCATATAATTGTTTGCTTCAGCTGCAACATTACTAAGATGTTACCAGTGTTCCGATTCTGGATCCTGCGCTACTAACTTCACATCAAATGTTACCTCGGTGACGTGCGAATCCAACAGCATGATATGTAAAGTAAGATTTCAATTTTCTTATCCATAGAATGATTGTGTACAGACTGTTTTTACAAAAACAAATCTTTACATTTATATATAAAGCATAACGAATGGTGGAACCTTATCTATTTTAGAAGACCAGATGTCAGAGTTGTGTACGTACATATTATCAGATTCTGGTTTACACTTAAAAACTCTAAAGAAGGTAGAATAAACAAAACAAAATTCAACTGGTCTATTCAATATTGATATACATGTACGTGTACTTGCAGGTTGATAAATTAACGACTACTAGTGGTTCATTGCCACAGTTTACAAGAGGGTGCGCCTACGCCAGTGAGTGCTCTGAGGCATGCCAGACAGCCGCAGGGGTATCTAGCCTGTGTACTAAATGTTGCTCGACTAGTCTTTGTAATACAGACATAATGGGGGACGTTGGTACAATTCCTGACCCCATTTATAATCCCGGAGGAAACTCTGGTCTAAAAGAATACGCCAGTTTTCTCTCAATTATTTCAAGCCTACTGTTTGCGTACATCTTTTTAAAGGAATAGGCTAACTCAGTTGATCTCAAATTGTAAAATAAAATTGTTAAAGTCTTTTTTTATATATTTTTTTATCATTAAATACATGTATATAATCTATTAAATGATGTGTTGTGTTGTGACTTGGTGCACTGGTGATCACATTGACCTGTGTGAGAGAACTTCATCTCATGAGAAATCATCACCAAGACACCTCATCCTTTTCCCAAGACACCCCAATTCACATAGCATAGCTTCAACTTTTAAAAGAATATGTAAAAAGAAGTAAAGTATAGATTTACAGCAATTACACACTTTTTTAATAGATTGAGAATCGTTTAGATCATTTTATTAATAACTGTTTGACAAAGCCATCAAGTTCTAATCCTCTTTTCATAAAAATGATGCAAAATAGGATAAAGTCTACTAATACAATGTTATTACATTCACGATATCTAATATTATATCAATTTGAATCTAAATTTTTTCATTAAGCTTTTATATACACATTTTAGAAAATGTACCTCGTAAAATAATGTATTGTCGGATTGAAAAGGTACCATTACACGTTGTTTTTGCAGTCTTAAAACATAGTCCTAATCCCGGGGTCCTAACGTCCAAGTGACACTTCAAAACACAAAATATCATTAAAAATGAGTTAATGAAGGTATGTTCAATACGCAAAACTCTTTTTAACAGTAATAATGAGAAGGGGATTTATACATTATTTTACGAGACAACATTGTTTATCAATTATATAACTGGGATGAATTGTATCTTTGGGATGAGTTACCTTAGAGATGAGTAGCATCTCAAACAATGATCTAACATAAAAATTCAAGACACCCCGAGGTGAGGTGTTATCTTCTGAAAACAACATATGTGAAGCGATCTCGTACGTTAGTGTCCTTTTTAGAATTCGATCCCTTGTATTCCATAGGGACATTGGAACAGAGGTTGTTATAAAAATACTTCACCTCCTTCATATATATAAAAATTCGGGACACTCTCCAGCCCATGACCGTTCAAAATCAGGACCAGAGTCCATCGGGCGTTTCATGCAAGTCGATTTGGTAAAACAATCAAGAGGATGAGAATGGGTTCACAGTAAGGCCCACCATATTTTCAACATAATTGATTTGCTATTACATGGATTAGCACATAAAAGAACTCATATATTGCATTAAATTATTTACTTTCTAACATTTTTGAGTATTTCACTTTATTAGGTCCCATACGCTGTACGTAATACACATTACATAAATGCATTTTTAACTCATATACAGTTGCCTCAGCATGTATTCGCGAATGTAACTAACGGCTATTGGATGAAGCTAGTATCTTATGGGCAACTCATTTAAATATGAATAGTACCTGCCATTATTCTATTCATAATAAAATGAGTTGGTCATAAAATAGTATGTTAATCCGGTGGCCGACAGCCGTTATTTGCATTCGCGAATACGGAGACAAGCTGAGGCAAATGTATATGTTATATATCATTAATCATCTCCTGTAGGTGGATGACATGTACTTACTGAATGTTTAAGATGCTGGTAAAAACAGTGTCCTTTAAGCGGTGAATATCCTGAACAATTCTCGAGTTCTCCTTTCCATAGTGCACCATCCATTATCTCGTGGCTTGAGGTGTTATCTTCTAAAGACAACATGTGTGTAGCGATCTCGTAAGTTAGTGTCCCATTTTGAGTACGATCCATTGTATTCCATAGGAACACTACAACAGAAGTTTCACCTCTTTTTTTTCTTTTTTTTATTGCATCTTTCTTACACAAAACATTATACATAATATACATACAGATCAAATCCATATACATTGAATATTCAATAATATTATTACATATTTATATTCAACAGTTATACGTTTTTAAGCTTTTCAGACCATCTCCATTCAGAGTATTTAATTTAACTTAATTTAAAAGGGTACCATTTGAAAATACAATACATGCAATACGATTATCTTTCAATCGTATTGGGCTGACAGTATTTTAATATAAAAGGGTATAAAATAAAACAAAAAATTCAATGCTGTTGGTTTAATCTATCTATAACCCATCTCCAAGTCTCGCCGAAACTTTCCAGTGTGCCATTTAAGTTTGCAATATTTCGTTCGTCATTGATTTTGTATTTTATGATTCCTTTTATTTGCATAAATGTTATTTTAGTATTAACGAGTCTTGATTTATGTATTAAGCTTTTTATATACAATATGCAAAAATTAATTGCTTTTGAAGTGTGGTCGCGTTCTTGATCTAATTTCCCGACAATTATGTCTTTAATTGTAAGATCAATATTGAAAAATGTTTTAAAGTCATCCCAAATCTTGGCAGAGTTTGGGCACTCTATGAAGAAGTGTATCGTATCATCTATTCTATCGTTTTTACAAAAGTCGCATAAATTTGAATTTTTTATTTTCTTTCGAGTTAAAAATTGGTTATTTGGTGTAACGTTTAAAACAAGTTTGTATTGAAGGCATTGTATTCTCGGTTCTCGAACCGTCTTAAAAGGTAATGTAAAAATGTGTTTCCAATCTTCTTCTGTAAAGTTGAATTTTGAATTTAGATATTTTTTCCCGTTGGGTTCTTTAAATAAATTATCTACGAGAATCCAATATATGGTTTTAGTTTTTATAGATTTGACGTTTATTGTCGTGTTTTTGATTTGGAGTTCTTCGTCTTTAAGTGCCTTGTTGCTTCGATTGTTTTTAATATGTTGTTTCCAGGAATGTGGAATTGCATGAATTAAGCCATAGAAAGTAACGAAAGGTGTATTAATATTATATTTTAAAGAGAAATCTTCGAAACCTAAGAAGCCTAAGAAGTTTCACCTCTTTACTAAATATAAACATTCTGAGTACACCTGCTATATTTCGAATTCTTGTATTTCAGAAACAGCAGCATCTTTAAAAAAGCTACAACAATGCTACACGTTTTTAAAAATTCTGCAAGGATTCACTAGGGCGCTCTACTCTAGTATGTTATAAAATGTATGGCTAAGGCCTGACACAGCCAAATGCTATATGCGCATTCCCATCTAAATGAGTTGTCTTTCAGAGAAAACTAAATTTTGTGGACATGTTTTGCTATCATGCCACCATACCCCAGTATGTCCTCTGTCAGTCAAAAGAGGTTAAACCAAAACTCCTCACGAAAATCAAAAAATCTCACCTGTTGAATACGCAATCTATAGAAAATGTCAAAAACTAGTAGGCAGGTCAAAAAGGTCAAATTTCTTTAAAAAATGCACCTCAATCACATCAAATCATGTATTTAGAGTTGGTCCATACATACACAATATACAATTCGCGAATGCAACTTCCGGCTACCGGATCAACCTACAATTTTATGGGCAACTCATTTAAAATTGAATAGTACCTGCCACTTTTCATATTTAAATGAATCATTAGTAAGTCATAAAACAGTAAGTTAATCCGGTAGCTGACAGCCGAAAGTTGAATTAGCGAATATAGTGATCAAGGTAGGAGAAGGGTATAAAATTTAAAACACTGACCGAGCTTTCCTCCTGGTGCCAAAACACGATTTATTTCAGTGAAAGCCTTATTGTTTGCAAACCAATGGAGACTCTGAGCAGCAACTACATTCTAGAAAAGCGAAATATCTTTAATAAAAAGTTAACACTACAAATATGTCCCAGGGTAGATTTCAAATACACTGGTAGTTAGACACAGAAATATTACAATGGAAAAAATTAAAATCACTCAAATCACGTATTCCTTTTATTCCCTCATGTACCTTGACGGAGCAACTGGGCAATGGGATGGACTCAGCGCTGCATTGCATTGTCTTTACGCCTGGTAAAGCCGCTCTCAACTTTACAAGAAACACGTCCAATGGATCGGTAGCTATTACATTCAAGCCTTTCTGGAAGAAATGAACATTTTCGTACTTCACTGTTATTATTAATCAGTGCATGTATGCGGATCATGAAACAAAATAGATAGGAGTTGATAGGTAAATATGATATTTTCTCTGTGTCTTCAATTCCCACCCCATGCAGACAGATCGCCTAAAATTACATTCGGATGATGCAAGATTCGACATTCACCTGGAAATTAGAAAAATTTTGCTACCCATGAAAATTAAACTCATCGTTGTTTTTATCTGAAGCTGCATCATTATTGCTATAGCTATCACTAGATTTCATATTTACACTATCATTCATTTCATTTGTCATTGTCAATTTCATCATTTATTTCATTAGCAAATATTGCATTATGTTTAACTGGAGTCGTTTCAACTAATTTAGAGCAATACGAGACATGACAATCACCTGGGCTATAAAAATTGTCATTGACTCCTTGTCCTGTACCACAATCCTCAAAGTGCAATTTGCTTTAATTTCTTCAAGAATCACATGGGAAAAATTTATTGGAATTACGTTCATAATTCCATTGTCATTAACGATTTTTTCTAATTTTCATTTCATTTGTGGCGTGTTTTTTGATCTTCCATTGATTTTCCATTCATCATTCGAAATTGGTACGATCACTAATCATAGGGTGTGGTGTTATCTCACCTGGTTTGCACAATTTAGTAACTGCCTGGTGAACAAGCCTGTTCCTGCACCAAGCTCAAGTATATCATACTGGCATAGGTCTGGAAAGATCATGCAATGATAGTATAATATTTAGAGGTTATTTAATGGGAGGGATGGAATATGAATTTTATTTCGAGGGAAAATTTGATATTGACAACTGAAAATATCATATTGACCAAGGGCGACAGCCCGAGTGTCAATACGATATTTACCGAGACCAATATCATATTTTCTCTAGGAAAAAATCAAATTCCATCACAAACATCAATAACCTATTACTTTTTTTGTATATATCGTCACCCAATGATGGTGACATTAAATGATACAGTTTAATTTATCGATTGACATTTCCAACTTTTATTAACAAGTTTTGAATTAAAATAATTTATGATCCTAAAATGGATCATAATATGCCATAATAACACAATATTAGGTCTCATGAAATTTTCTGATAGTTCTGATACGGAATTTTGTCTGATACGGGACCCAATACGGGATCTGATACGGGATTTTGGCTACGGGATCTGATACGGGATTTTTTTTAATATCAATTTTATTCCCAGTTTATTTCCCAGGGAAAACATGATATAATGGAATATACGAGCGTATATATAGGTTATTAACTGGGAGGGATTGAATATATATCGGAAAATATTATATTGACCTTGGGCAATATCATATTGACCGGTCGCTCCCTCGGCTAATATCATATTACCCTTCGGTCAATATCATATTGTTCCTCGGAATAAAACCCATATTCAATCCCAACCAGAAATAACCTATTTATTCCATAATACATCACTCTAAAATGTTACATTTGGATAATGCAAATATTATGCACATTGTTTGCGCTCCCTCGGTCAATATCATATTGCCCAAGGTCAATATAATATTTTCCGAGGAATAAAACCCATATTCATTTTATTAGTCAAGGTTAAAAATAACCGGGAAACCCAAAATAGGTTAATACGCTCCAATACGATTTTTTTCCCGCGGACAATACGATTTTTTCATGTAATACGCTCCAATACGATTTTCTCCCGGGGACAATACGAATTTTTCATGTAATACGATTCAATACGATTTTTATTCCTTCATGTTTCCCTGGGAAAACAGTAGTATTATGGAATAAATAAAATATAATATATAATGGGGATAATTATAACAGGAATAATTTTTGATGAGCTAGTTTCGGTTTCCTCTATATTGGGAAGATTCCTTACCATTTTCCTCAAAATTGCACTTGTCCAGAACAAAACGTGTCGCCTCCTCAGTATAAGTTGGTCGGTGATTGTCATAGGATTCTCCCTATAATTTATAGACCAACGAGTTTTCAGCATGTCCTTATAGTGTTTTATCTCCTCAAAGAAATACAGAGTGTCTCAATAAAAATGTTATAAGTTCAAAATGGTCAATATTTTTATAATTTGGGCATTTACCCTAAAATATAAATCCAATCCTTGAAGAGCAAGCTTTCTTGATTAATTTGACACCAAGCAGATTCAAAATTCTTCCATGGTTGACTACACATGACAGATTTCATTGACTCATGTGAAATCTGACTTGCACTAACTTTTCAATGAATGAAAAGAACAAAGGAAAAAAGAGGAAACATTCCTTTAACATTTAATCTTATTCTAAGTGAAAGATTAACATTTTATTGATTCATTCTGCAATTTTCCTATCTATCTATCTTTCGTTACATGGGCACCATCCCTATCCACGCAAACATGCGCTCACCTTAACATGTCCCTACAAGCACATTTGACGAGCTCCCTTTCTTGTTGTACCACATAACTTTATCAATTATTATTTGATAAGGTTCATTCAGATCAGTTGGAAGTGTTGTGAAGACCTCGGTTTTTAGGTGGCCCCACAAGAGGAAATCCAGGGGGTTTAAGTCGGGTGACCTTGGTGCCACTCGACTTGCTTATTCAATGCTATGGTCTGACTTCCAAAGAGCCCCTCACCTTTGAGGATGAGTGCCATCCTGTTATCATCAAACACGGCGAAAATGTCCATTCTGATGGCGTTGAAATCTTGGAATGCCTTCCAGGAAAGGCATGACATGCTCAACCACTGGGAAGTTGGCGCAAGCCAGATTTCACGTGAGTTAATGAAATTTGTCCTCTGCAGTCAAACACGGAAGGATTTTGATTCTGCTGGTGTCAAATTAATCGAGAGAGCTTGCAGTTAAAGAACTCAAGTATATTTTAGGGTAAACGCCAAAATGATAAAAAATATTAACATTTTTATACTTGTAACATTTCTTTTGAGCCACACTGTAGATATTTAAGATGTATTTTGATTTTGAACTTCTGTGACTAAAGCGTGCTAGGTGTGTATAGCACCCGTTGAATTTGGGCTCCAGCACAAATTCTGCAATAACCCTGTAAACAGAGAAGCTTTTTCATTCTGATTTCAGTTTTAAATAGGTTATTCAATTACCATTCATAATATATACATGTATGTACTATTTATATTGGATGCAAGAAAATATGAATAATTTGAATTACACGGGGACTGGTGTTTTAGCATTTTGTAGCACTTGGCAGCGTTTATTTCTATCACTTTATTATTTGAATATAAAATTTGTTATGGTGATGTTCTTTGACATCAAGTTGTACAAAAAGTTATTATGCTATTTACATCTGGTTTATTTGATCTGAATGGAAATGGATGAATTGAGGATTAGATGGAATTTTATGAAGATTGAATAATTATTTCTGATACAATTATTGCAAAGAATGTGCTCTGGAGTCCAAACGGACTACTAAAACCATTTGAGGGTTAATTAGGTTCGCCCAAAGACGACATCCCACTGACAAAACAAGAAAATGCAACATGGAAAAACATCTTCGAAATTGTTACGAGAACCATAATCATCGTAATAAGTGTCAAAAGAATGTTTACTTACTGACATGAATCCTTTCTTAACATTATCATGCAAAGTTATTCCAGCGCTCGTATCTTCATCCATGGTTGGCTGCATATGAAACAAGGAACAGTGTGTACAATAGACAGTTTTTGGAACGGAAAGTCCAAAATGGCCACCCATTGTTACGCGGTATATGGCATTATGATACATTGATTTCAGTGAAAACCCGATACTCACCTGCAGAATATGCCGTATACCGCAGGTGAGTATGACATATACCGCAGGTGAAAACGTGATAAAGAAAGCCTTGATTTGATTGGTTGTGAGAATCTCATTGGTAAGTGATGCCATATACAGCAGGTGAATCTGTCATACATCGCAAGTGAATATGATATTCATTGCGCAAAATGACATATAGGGTGCCTCAAAAAACGGTATCCTAAAGTATGTCAACAGCATAGACAAACGAATCAATATTATCAGACAATTTTTGCATGGTCTTGGAGTCAAAACATGTACGTTTTTTTCCCATATACACAGTTTTTAATTCAGCTTTGCCTTTTTGATACTTTTACCCTTTACCTTTA
Organism: Owenia fusiformis; assembly: GCA_903813345.2. Lineage (NCBI taxonomy): Eukaryota > Metazoa > Annelida > Polychaeta > Sabellida > Oweniidae > Owenia > Owenia fusiformis. The sequence goes on from CAIIXF020000010.1 coordinate 15,457,946, forward strand.
ACACCACATAATCAATGTAACCTCAAGTTTCAATGACAGTCTGCATCCTTACCACTACATCATTTGTTCATCACATTTGATATTTCTGGTGGAATGTCTCATTTCTGTTCGGACGCTGGTCTTAAGTTGTCCTAGGTATCTAAGCTTGGGTTTAGCATGAAAATGCCCCAGAGAAAAAAGTATGGGCCGTCAAATCTGGTGAATAGGGAGGCCCTCACAATGCCTTATAGCCCCCTTATACAGAGAGGTCAGACGTTCAAGAAACTACATTGGTTGGAATTCTAGTGATAGTGTAGCCTTTGTTGTGTGTAGAGGGGGGTCAATCGATTTGAGACCACTGTGCTTTCATTTGCAGGATATCATTTGGTCTCTTGGCTAGCCTGCGTAACTCTGGAAGGTAACTCCTGAATCATTTGCCGATAATTGACCGAGTCTCTGGTTTGTTCTGCCATCGTCACCCTCAAACATCTTTCTCTGGGGATATTTGAAGGACTGTTTTAATGCTCGTTCCAAGCAAAAAGACCAAGAACAACTTTAAGGCAACATCCAAAGAGAAATCCAAAACATTCCATCGGAATTATTATCAAATGTGATGAACAATGTCAGTAAGGATACATGCTGTCATCAAAATATGAGGTTACATTGCAAAAGGCAAAGGGTGAAAGCATTAAAAGGCTAGACTGAAATAAAAATGATGTATTGGGGAGAGTTTTGTCTACATGGCCATGCAAAAAGTGTCTGAAAATATTAAATTATTAATATTAATTGCTTTATCTGTGCTGTTGATATACTTTTGGGTACATTTTTGAGACACCCTGTATATTTGCGTAACACCCACAATAAAAGAACTAAGTGATTCTAAACGTTCATACCAAGAAGCACCCGTTTAAATTTCAGATCAAACCATCAAATGCGTATACAATACTTTACAAGATATTTTACAATGAAACACCCTGAAATTTTGAAATTAATCTGCCAAACGAGTAGACAAGACTTTTAGGATCTTAGGATGGAAAAGACAAAATGGCCACCTTAAAAAGGTTTTACAGTTACTTTCATACAAAGAAACATCCCTGGACAATCCATCAAACGGTTTGGCCTGAAACGGCTAGACAAGATTTTACAGACAAGATTTTAAAGTGAAAGCCCTAAAGCTCTAACAGTTACTCACTCAGAATTCTCAAAAACTAATCAGTTCTAGATTTTCACGATACGAAAAATTCCTAAAAACGTTAAACAGTTCGCCTCGAAGTGCCTAAACAAGATTTTTTCAGTCTGGATTTAACGACGGAAAGGGCGATATGACTTCCTCAACATTTAACCAGAATCCCCAAGACCAATTAGTTCGAGATTTTTATTCAAAAATACATACCTGAAAATTTGAAATCAATGCGTCAAACGATTCCCTGGAAACGTGAAGACAAAATTAAGTGGGACGCCCGCCAATCCTTCCAGCAAACTGATCACAACATCAAAAACGCCTGCACTATGATAACAATCGTTGGTATATTAAAATGAATATTCTCAGTATACGCTGACCTTATGATAGTGAACACTGACTACAATTTGGCTTCCTTATCTATAAGGCTCTATAAAGACCATGTAAATATAAGCACATTCTACATTGATCAACTAAGTGCCATTTGATGCATGCTGTCATCATTATGAGTTAATTTAATTTAGTTTCGGGAAAAACAGGTGAACCTAGGCTTTCGCTCGGTCAATTTCGGGTAACTCGGGAGACTTCGCAGTTTGACCCCATCAGAAGCTTCAATTATGTACTAAACCGTTTTACGCGATTTAGATATAATATTTCCCGTATGCTACCGTAGCATATGAAGGCTGCACTTTACGATGGTGAACCACCAACACTTACAAAATAGTTGGAGAACAGGAACAAGGACTTAGCAGTTCAGGTGTATCATTCGGACTGATTTCACAGTTGGAATATATATACAACTACAGGAGGAAGGAGATCCAGGACTTAAGGTGCCATGGTACGTAAGGTGTCACTACGGTAAAGCATTGAAAAATATTGAAAGAATCACAAAATTCAAGTTCTGGAGTACATATCGCCGTGACATAACAACCTTCATCTTGACACTATATTTAACACAGGGTTTGTGTAGCACTTTCTTGCACTTGTATTTCCATGCATAATTATACTTCATCAAAAGGAAAAAGCACTATCTTCAATTTGATTCCAGACATTGAATTATCTGACGAAAAAACGAAAGCGATACCTCATGATAAAACATCCTTGAGCCTTCTTTTTTGAATCAGTTTCAAAAAAAAATTTTGATTGTGCATATAACTTTTTGGATCTCATTAAAGAAATTTATTAGACCGAAATGGCATATTTCATACATTATTTTAAAACTAGTATCGTACTCTTTCAAATGAATATTAAAAACGGAAAAACACATTAAGATTTTTAACAATGGGACCTTTATATAGGTACATAGCTAAGTTTTATGTTAAAATCAAATACAGCAGTAAATACAATTTTTTAGAATGAAAGGTAAGGAAAAATTCTATCAATATTCTTTCATAGCACAACTTTTCCGGGATGTTACTTCCTGGGAATTAGAAGTATCATCATTGCACCCACATGAAATTTTGACCTTTCTTCTAAATTATGAAATTAACAATCCTGGGGAGAACATGTACTGGTGTATTAACTTTATCAAACATGTCCGAATAGCCTGTAAAGTCTGTTCAAACAGCTTTATCAGACATCATGCAATCAGATACTTTTATCAGATCCTGAGAAAAAGCACACCCATGTACCATATTCTTGCCAATTTGAAATGTCATTAAACCTACTTATATATTGTTTTTTAATACATTTATTCAATTTGTATGCATACTTTACTATATATCATCTAATATACTAAACGTGAAAATAACTTAATATTTTCTAATCCACTCAAAGTGAACCTTTTTACATGTAAAATACACAGTTCATGTATATAAAAATAAATCAATCATTTTCATAAAAAAAAAATCAATGTATAATTCAAATTGTATTTACAATCTATATAATCACAGGCTGGTATCGTAAAATTTGTCCGCTGTGACGGAGCGTGCTATTTTGCATAGAAACACTAAGAAACCCACACAATTTATTTTTTTACTCATATGTTTCGCTATACCAAAGAAAGTTTCTTACTCCATGCAATGGGTATATCATTTGCGGGTAACTTTAACTTTTGTTTGAAGTCCAACAACGCTAAGAGTAAGAGCTATTGAAAACAGCGCCGGGGTATCATGCTCAAAAATGTACCATTTCTTTTATTTCTTTTTAATGGTACAATATAGCGACACGATAATATTTACATATGTTTTAAGGATAACTCTGAAGGTATTAATGATATCTTGATGTATTGGGTATTTTTAATATTTTTTATAAAAAATAATGTTTACATTTTTTGTCCGCTTTGACGAAGCAGTTTTAACTGTGAACTACGTTAAGAATTTAAGATTCAAATTATACCTTTTAAAAGTACCCTAAGAAGAAAGAACGTCACAAATCACTTCCTAAATTATGACAAGTAGCCTCTGGGAGATCTGGGGTAATGTAAATCTGAGATATAAAAACGACCACTCTTAGCATTTTCGGAGGTTTGTAGAAATCAACATGAATCAACATGGTGTAAACTCAACATAATATATCTAATATGTTTTCGCCAAGACGTCTTAGAATGTCACGTGTAGTGTAAATTGTTACGTGGAATATGGCATACATTCATGGTTGCGCGGTATTTGTGATACGGGTGAATATGCCATTCCGCAGGTGAGTATGCAATATTCCGCAGTGAATATGTGATGCATTGAATTCAGTGAATACCCGATACTCATCTTCAGAATATGTCATACTCACTTGCGGAATATGCCATATACAGCAGTTGAATATGACATATTCCGCAGGTGAAAAACGTGATACAGAAAGACTTGGTTTGATTGGTTGCGAGAATCGACTCTGAATGTAAAACTACGCTGGATTACCAATACTGTCAGTGCGTACTAATATATTGTGGGAAAATTTCATTTTTTGTGTTTATCCTTTTTAATTTTCCCACTGGTGCAGTTTTATGTTTAATTGGTCCATTTATGCAAGGGATAGGGAAACCCCTGCTCACAAGTGGGTATTCCAAGACAGGAAGGGGATTCCCTCAATTGCTGCAATGCAGTGCCCCTGATTTCAAAATGTGTTCACCTGTGCCTATGACTCATGCCATCACATGAGAGAAAACGAAGGTCGCCATCTTGAATGAAGCAGTGTGAATTGAGGTTTGGAAGAAAATCTACAATTATCGTGCTTTGGAGTAGCCATCAGCCAGTGATTTGGGATTAGTTAAGAAGAATAAAGCGGGAAGACACACCAGGACGTTTTAGAAGGAGAAACAGGAGAGGAAACTCGAATTTTTGGGCCTAAGAGAAAGCAGCACTGATTCGGGTGAGATTTTTCCTTTTTGTTTATGTGATTTTATGGCCAGCATGCTACTAGATGCCTCTGACTGACTATAACTTTGAATTTCAAGTGTACCAGAATTTGTGACTTTATGATCAGCATGCTACTGAGATGCCTCTGACTGATCGTAATTTCTAGTTCATTGGGTATCCAGATCTACTGTGTGTCGCCATTTTGTGTCCCAGGCTTTCTAAGTTAGTGAGATATTTGTTAGATTTAATTGAAAGCAAGAATAGCTTCATACTTCCATTCTTAAGAGTGCTGTAAAGAGATTCAGAGCTCAGTGTTGTCCTTGAGGAAGCAGCAAGGAACATTCTGGAAGCAACCTTGCATTACAGTTAGTTCGGTTCCACCACTAGCTGTAAGGTGCAATTGAGAAACTTCCCAACACAGAGAAGTATTTTGTCAGTTGGTTTCACCGCTGACAGAAGTAGTTCCAGGAAGACTTCCATCGCATCGAGCAGTGAGGAGCCTCCCTGGAAAAGTCAAGAGCCATAGAGGCAGAGCAAGGCTAAAGAGCCAGAAGAGTCACAGTGGACTATTTTGTCAGTTGGTTTCACCACTGACAGAGATAGTTCCAGGAGGACTTCTAGAGCAACGAGCAGCTAGGAGCCTTCCCAGCAAGCTCAAGAGGAGCCAGGCTAAAGAGCCAAAGAGCTGAGCGAAGAGCCAGAGGAGCCACGTTCAGGAGCCAGAGGAGCCAGGCTAAAGAGCCAAAGAGCTGAACGAGGAGCTAGAGGAGCTAAGTTCAGGAGCCAGAAGAGCCAAGCTCAAGAGGAGCCAGGCTAAAAAGCCAAAGAGCTGAACGAGGAGCCAGAGTAGCCAAGTTCAGGAGCCAGAAGAGCCAAGCTCAAGAGGAGCCAGGCTAAAGAGCCAAAGAGCTGAACGAGGAGCTAGAGGAGCCAAGTTCAGGAGCCAGAAGAGCCAAGCTCAAGAGGAGCCAGGCTAAAGAGCCAAAGAGCTGAACGAGGAGCTAGAGGAGCCAAGTTCAGGAGCCAGAAGAGCCAAGCTCAAGAGGAGCCAGGCTAAAGAGCCAGAGAGCTGAACGAAGAGCCAGAGGAGCTGAACGAAGAGCCAGAGGAGCCAAGTTCAAGAGCCAGAGAGGCCAAGCTCAGGAGCCAGAGGAGCTGAACAAAGAGCCAGAAGAGCCAAGTCCAAGAACCAGAGGAGTCAGGAAAGAGCTAACGAGCCATAGGAGCTGAGCCAAAATTACGAGGAGCCAAGCTTAAGAGCCAGAAGAGCCAAGCTCAAGAGGAGCCAGGCTAAAGAGCCAGAGAGCTGAACGAAGAGCCAGAGGAGCTGAACGAAGAGCCAGAGGAGCCAAGTTCAAGAGCCAGAGAGGCCAAGCTCAGGAGCCAGAGGAGCTGAACAAAGAGCCAGAAGAGCCAAGTCCAAGAACCAGAGGAGTCAGGAAAGAGCTAACGAGCCATAGGAGCTGAGCCAAAATTACGGGTCATAGGAGCCATAAAGTAGCAGAGGAGCCGAGTAAAGAGCTTAAGAGCCATAGGAAGCAGTAAGAAAGCAGTAACGGCCACTACCAAGCTTATAAAGAGAGATCAAAGTGACATTTTAGTCTATGAGCATTAAAGTGTGTTATTTTCTTGTATAGTTAGTGTGTGTTAAAATATATGTATTAAATTTGAAGCCATTTGTGACTGTCGTTTCATCCAGTCCACCAAACCAGGACTGGGCCCACAAAGAAGTATAAGGTAGAAAATTACTCATCGCTTCCAGACTATAGGCAAAAGTCTGGAACGCGACAATATGAATCCTGGATTGATTGGGTAAGTTTATTACGTGAGATTGGTGAGTGATACTTCTGCATACGTTGATGTATTCGATAAACTGTACTGTTGATTCAGTAATCATTATAATAATTTATAAAGTTTTACTTGTTCGTTCAATCGATGCAATTGACAATTGCATACTTCCGTATCATGTTCTCATTGGTTAGTGTGTATGCCATATACCACAGGTGAATCTGTCATACACCGCAAGTGAATATGGCATATTCGTTGCGGAATATGGCATATTTTTGTATCGTGTTTACCGCGTAACCATTGCATAAATAGGGATACTATGAATTTATTCGAAAATAGCGCACAGACATCCTGCATTCCGACAGATGTATAACCTTTTACCACATAATATTACTGTATATAAGTTACCATAAAAAATGACCATGTCAGGTGATGGATCCACAGTAGGCACAACGAAAGGCAAATACCCTATACTGAAATAAAGTTGACTATCATTTTCATGAGTTACCATGCATAACTTGGATTACAGTACAAACTGAGAAAAGAAGCTTAAAGAGTGGTCGTATATACATCTCAGAATTTGAATTGTGTATTTTTATTCCGTTTTATTTTTCAGAATACTTTACGAAAGAGATTTGATACGCTCCCTCCTCTAACGTGTAGTTATAAAGAGATATATTATAAATCTAAATTCTTAACGTATTTCAGATTTGAAACTGCTCCGTCACAGCGGACAAAAAATTTAAACATTATTTTTTATTGAAAAAATTAAAAATACCCAATACATAAAAATCTCATTAATACCTTCAGAGTTATCCTTAAAACATATGTAAATATTATCGTGTGGTTATATTGTACCATTAAAAAGAAATAAAAGAAATGGTACATTTTGGAGTATGATACTCCGACGCCGTTTTCAATAGCTTTTACTCTTAGTGTTGTTGGACTTCAAACAGAAGTTAAAGTTACCCGCAAATGATATATTCATTGCATGGAGTCAGTAATTTTCTTTGATATAGCAAAACATATGAGTAAAAAAATAAATTGTGTGGATTTCCTAGTGTTTCTATGCAAAATAGCACGCTCCGTCACAGCGGACAATTTTTTCGATACCAGCCTGTGATAATATACTAAGATGAACTTTTATTTTGAGTAACCCTTTTCGTAATCTTTAACATATGACCTTTCTCTACATGTTGTTTCAGGAAAAATTCATTTGTAAACCTCTTATCACATTTTGTACATTGGAATGGCCTCACTCCATAGTGGATTTGCTCATGCCTCCTAAACTTGGCCTTAGATGCTGTTTTATAGTCACATTCAGAGCAAGATCGTTCCACATCCTTGTGGTCTTCATTGATGTGTTCTTGGAGTTCAACTTGAGACTTGAATACACCTGCACAATACTCGCATATTTCTACTTCATCATCTTCTTTTGTGTCAGATTTCACTCTTGTTTTGTTTCTAGGATGTGCCTTCTTTGGGATAGTAAATTCTGAAACAGGAGCAATGGAGCATGCAATATATTTTTATTTATACTTTAGTCTATACATGTTTCAATCAAACTTCATACAACAGGTAAAACAAATGTTAACACCAGGTAAAATGAATGAAAATAACAGGCAAAATGAATGGAAACAACAGGCAAAATGAATGAAAACAACAGGCAAAATGAATGAAAACAACAGGCAAAAAAGCATTGGAAATTATACTTTTATCAAGGAAGATGGAAACAGTTGATTGTTGAAAATTGGTGAGAAATTTGTCTGTTGCCTGATGCCCTGAAAAAACCTAAACTTTAATTGTAATAGAATGTAGTAATATACTGACAATGTTTTTATAAATGCAGTGGAATATAAATCATATTTTCTGACTGATTGGAGAATGGGAATTGAGAATGTGATTGAGAATGTGATTCCAACAGTGACCACATTTTATGTGAACAGATAGATAGAGGGATAATACTTGTAATCCCATTGCTACATTGATGCATCTTCTATAAAAAAGTCAAGTAAATGTTTTGTTATGGTATGGTCATTTTAAGTGAAGACTAAGTTGCTACAGTTGATTTCTAGCCACTTCTAATGTACAGTATACACGCTGCTGAAGGTCAGTCACAGTTGCCGACATCACTTACTTTCAAGTCAGAAATCTCAAAATGTGTCTGTCTAAAGTGGGCCCTGCAGCTTAAATAATTAGTTTTGACTATACCAAAACAATTTCTTACTCTTGGACTGCGGATAATCAGTTACTTAGAAATCATATCAAGACACTTATGAACTTGTAAGGGGTATTCAATAATGTTTAAAGCTAATAGTTACCAATGTGGCTGTGATCTTGCTTCATGTGGCTTGCTAGTTTGAAGTAAGATGGGAATTTCATTTCACACTCTGAACAAATCACCTTGTACGCAACTGCAAATGTAACAATTAAAAATTGAACTTAACAATAAAAACTTTACATTACTCTGTTATTCTGAATCATTGCTATTATTGTTGGAACAATTTTATATCTATACTTTTATAGAACTAAAATAGTGGGATATTCATATACATGTATTGAATAAATGGAAATATACAAAAGTCATAATAAACAATGTTTCAAGTTACCTGAATGTTTTGTCTTGTGTTTTGCCAGTGTTAACCTATCAGGAAACACAAGGTTACACTTGTTACACTTCCTTGCCCCGTGGACCTTTGTGTTATGACAGCTGAGGTAGGAGGAATTGGGAAAACTTTTGTCACATGGAACACACCTGAATGACCGATTCTCAGTATGCATGGCCAGATAATGACTTTTTATGTGATGCTTATAAGCAAAACATTTCTCGCATTCAGGGCATTGGAACTGCTTGAATGCTGTATGGCAGAGGGTGTGACGCCTAAGTCTGGTCATCGTAGGGAATATTTTCTCACATTGACCACATTGGTATGACGTTGGTCCTAATACACGGAGATCAATAGTTTTTGTAATGCCTTCCTGATCAGGGAATAGCATCACTTCTCTTTGTGGATTCATATTGTTTGATTCACTAGTCACATTCTCTTCAGTAGTATGGACATCATCTGGGACACCCCTTGACTTTTCATTAGCTTCATTATTCGATGATTCCTGTATTAAGAGAGATTGGAATTCTTCAAGGGTCAGTTCCTTTGGCTCTGCTACAGAAACTAATAACTGGTTCTCAGGGTCACCAACAGAGGGGGCTGAGGTGTTGCAATCTGGAGGCAATGTGGCATTACTTTCTGATGTATTTTCGCCTTCTGCGACAACAACATTATCTGCTGATAAATTCAAGTCTGCTCTAAGTTGGAGACAAACATTTGTAACATCTGGCATTTTGAGTATTTCTGCAGCCTGGTAGACTTCTTGTACATTATCAGGGGTGATCTGTAACTCCTCACCATACATATAATTTACTATATTCTCCAAGATAGTTGCAGATACATTAGGCATTTCTATTTCAACAGTAGTGGACGTATTCAAGCTAGCAAACATGTTAATAGCTTGAAAGCTGTATCCACATAATACATTCTTATGTGCCCAGATTTGAACAGCATCTTGCACTTTGAAAATTACGTCACAAAGAACTTTGTTCTGCCTTAGAACTTGTAGTTTTGCATTCAATGTTTCCAAGTTTTGAAGTTTGAGGAAAAGAGTTTCATTAACATCAGTGTCTGTGGGATCATTTGAAGGATGCTCATTAGACAAGGCCTGTTCAACATCTGGTAAGGAGTTATCAATTGATAAGTCTTGCTCAACTGATATGGCCTGCTCTGTTGATATAGGCTGAACTGGTTGAAGATCACCTCCTCCATCCATCTGAAATGAAAAATTGTAATTGAACATTATGTCTCTTGAGAAGATTTAAAGGAATTTCTGACTAAGAAAGCTTAAAATTAATTGAAAATGTACACAAAAATCAGCCAAATGTTCGATCAAAGTTTTTGTTAATATTGGATGGAGAAAATTGGGAACGATATAAACTTGAAAAATGTTCAAAAGCGTGAAATAAATAAAAAATAATAACACTTTTTGTGAAGTGAGAAATCAAGACTGTACAGACAGGGATCACTGGAGACCCATCCACAATGTCGAATGTAATGGAATCAATAGACAGTGACAGATATTTAAACAAATATTTAACTATGGGCTAAGGTCGATAGAAATTTTTTTAAAATAAAGATGGCATGGTAATCGAACTGTCTTTATTTATAAAAAGAAAATACTGGATTATATTGGTGCTGCCATCTTTATATCGGCCCAGAACCTATGTATTTAACTCTACATTCGGTGAATACTTGTGACACTTTCACAACATGATATTCCATTAACCCTCTGGGTTTTGTGGAATATCACTTGTGAAAGATGCACAGATATTCACCTCATTAGAGTGATATATTTGTTCAGTATAATAATAGTAATATAACTTGTTAATATTTCATGTCAAGAAAAGAAAGACCACGGGCTTTCAATGGATGTATGAAACGTGTTTATCAATCACATCAATGTGCGATATTCACATGGATGATGAAAAATTTGTGACAAATGATGGTGGTATGTAGAACAGGTAAATATGAGATTATAAGTTTCTCTATGAACCTAGACTAAGGCCTATCACTTCCTCTTGACAAGTGACACTGCCATGGATCGAGTCAGTCGATCTAGATTACGGACCTGATTCAACATTTCTTTCGAAACTTACTGCCATTTAATTTTATCAGGATTGGAAACAAGCAGCCAGCGCTTTGGTAGAAAGTCACGTGATCACCTCTTCATAAAGTTGACTCAAAAGTCCGTGATCTAAGAAAAATATGAATGTTCTAATCAAAAGTTTTATTGAAAATTACGACTTGAAATCAGGGCAAGACTTGAGTTATTATATTGTTAAATTGGCATGTCATTAAAAATGGGGTTAAATCTTACCTTGTTGTCGAATAATCGACTTTTTCTGAAATTTATGAAATTTTAAAAAATTTGAAAAATGCTGCTGGCTACGCTGGATTCTGCGATTTAATTGGTTGAAAATTCTACGGACATGCGCAGTATTATTTAAGGACCGCCATATTGGAAATTGAAAAAAGTTTTTTTGTCACGGAAGAAAATAGTTGAAATTTGTGTACAAAGGAAAGGTTTCTGATGTATTTATAGTAGCAGAATGGCCTGTCTGGTCGCATTGAAACAAGATATTAAAATTTTAGAGACTACTTTTCCGAGAAACCACGATAGATTTCAAATTCTTTCTGCTTCCTTGGACGAAATTGCATGCCAATTTATTGGCAAGAATGGAGAAAAATTTGTCATCCATGCAAATATCACAGTAAGTATCTGGAGTCGCATTTGAAAAATATGAAGTAAGCCAGAAGTGCTTTGAAGTTGGTTATTTCCTATTAAACGGATTGATTGAGTTCTTGTTTGAGAAGTACTTTTTTATTTGCTAATGTTGATGACAAAGAACTTCCTGGATGATGAGTTTTTCTTGTTTACTAAAAAAGACCACCAAATAATCTCGACTAACAAAGCCACCCTGTTTCAAATTTGTATTTTTCATATATTTTTTAATTCCCTTTCTGATATTCAATGATTTTTATGGAAAGTTTTAGTCCACTTTGTTTCTTATCGATGACAACATGAAATATGTTGTCAAATCAGTGGAGATGGAGTTGCCTTACTTCGGTCCAAAGCCTTCTCTATATTCCGGCTTTAAGTAGAAAGATTGAGCTGCCTTGGTATTATAACTATTGTAAATCATTGTGTCACATGCACAGTAAATACGGCATATAAATAATATGAAATATACCTTTATGTGTATAGATTTGAAGAACATCAGCTCACATCCCCGTTTGAATCTATTGTTATATTTAATTTCTTTAAGCGAGAATAATTTCAAAGTTTCCTCAATTTTTTCACGTCTGGAACCGGAAGCCATTTTTTAGCTTCATCGAGAACATTTCACCATGTGTCATACTCCGAAAAGAAATTTTGAAATATCTAAATCCAGACAAGCAACGCTTTATCCTAAATGTATTTAATATTCTTAAAAATATTTATAAAATTTATCAAATATAAGTTGTAGGTGCATGTAGCACTTTTTCTAACCAAACCTGTCTGGCCCAGTTATCTACTCCTGACGTCTTAGATCTGGGCCAGACGAGGTCCAATGCAAAAAAGGAGGATTTACTCCGGAAAAAAACATGTCGCTGAATCATCACTTATTATTCATTCCCTATTAGCAATCCAACCAAAACATCGGGCTCCATGTAAACCCAAGTATTTATTTGAAATAAAGAGTATATAACTTACACGTAAATTTGTGTTTTGTTTGTTATATTGATGTTGAAATGGGCACAAGATTTCGTCAATATTTTCGTCAGTTCTCCGCACCGAATAAAGTCACGTGATGTGACGTAACATAAGTGTGACGTGATGATTTTTTAACTATCATGGAACAAAAATACATTTCCCGGGAACCAATACATCCCCAATATTACGATTTCTTCAGCAGATTTGTTATCAAAATGTAGATTACTTTATAAAACATACGTATTTGTGTTGTATTTAGAATTGAAATAAATATGGTGGACATTAAATACGATTTTTCAATTTGTTGAACTGACCAAATGTTTGATACAAGGAACAAACATGTGAGTGTTTTTATGATGTTTATTCATTTATCAGCACGTATTATACATTGAAAAACAAGTGTGTTTTTTCCGGAGTAAATCCCCCCTTTTTTGAATTGGATCTCGTCTGGCCCAGATCTATGACTTCGGGAGTAGATAACTGGGCCAGACAGGTTTGGTTACACTTTTTCTAGATTGTATATGAAATCAATGAAGCGTAAGCTAGGCTGCTCCACTTTAATTGTATTAAAACTTGTTGTGGATTTTTTGAGAATTGAGATATTATAGTAGAGATCGAGAGATAAAGTATTAGTCAAGATGGCTCATATTTTCACAAAAAATATTAGCTACCCTAAAAAAGTACTTGTGTCAAAATAGGAGGTACACAAATATAGAATTAATGCATAAGAAAATGGATGCAACAAGTTTATGAATGTCTGCTAGTGTTAAATATCTATGGCCCAAAATTTTAATATTGTCAGCTCATTTAAAATCCATTTGAAGAGAAGCAATTTTTGGCACATCATAGGGGAAAAAAACGTATGAAGAAATCAGAAAAAATCAATGTTTTTGATGGTTTATCTATTTCTTAGGAAGTTCAGTTCAGAGATCAAGTGACTCACAATCCTTTATTTCTAAGAATCCCGCCAGGTGCTAAAAAATTATACTATTTATGAATGATAGCAAATGTTAATATTTCACTTCTTACAGTAACCTTGGAAATAGTGTTTTTATTGTTCAAATATTGATTACAGTAATCTACTGTCATTTTCTATAAACAAATCAGCTTGCTATAACATGGCAGGAATACTTCGACCATATGCCATGTTGCAAGTCAGATAAGACCGAGTTAAGTTTGCATTTTTCAGGCAAACAGTGCTAAAATAAGCAGCAATCAGACAGATGTCTGTCTGCAATGTGACAGATATGACTAATATACAAGCGCAAGCATTACTCGATCTAATCAGTTTCATTGTTATTTTATTTAATAATGTTGATTGTTCAATGTTCATACATGTATTAATATATAGTCTTGTAGCAGACTCTTGAAACAACCTATGTTATTTATATCAACCAAAGGCTTTATGCCAAATTATGTCAGTTAAATATATAAACAACACTGTTAATGTTGGGCACAATATAGAACCTGATAAATGACAATATATTGCATTGACATTGTGACAGTTTGTATGTATGTGTACCAAATGAAGTGAAACGATGACATAGTCATCCACGGCTTTGCATGTCCTCATTACAAAGTAGTGGTTAAAAGGGTTAGATTTCTCAAACTTAGGTACCTTTTTCAGCACCGTTTTGCGGTTATTTTACTCTATTTCATTGCAATCTGTTCACATCGTTAGCTACTTAATTGATTAATTTAAAGGTATGATATGTAAATGAGGGCTAATATGCCAGAAAAAACAGGGAAAGTGTACTTGAAGTGGCGATTGTGTTTTCTGCTTACCAGTGTTACCCAGCTCTATAGCGTGATATAAGGTGACCTGATTATGTAGATGAGAAGACCCCATTGGTTTCCTGGCAGGACAATCAAAACAGACGGGGACAATCTTCGTTTTAACTGTTATTTCTTTTAAACATTTCGTGACCAAAATTCACTTAACTATAGATAGAAAATATATTACGCTATAAGGATAGATTGTTTTCGCTCACCAATCACCAAATATTCAGCTCTGGACTTCATATCCGAAGGGGAGTAACACACACTGTCAGAATAAATTCAAAGTTCGCTCACCCCTCTATTTCATTGGTTGATAGTATATGGTAAAAGGCCGAATGCAGAATATATTGAAATTGTGAATGACGCACATTCCGGGCGTTACGTTCACCCTTGTTTCATACTGAAGTTAATACTTCCAGGAAAATCTAATTTGATATGGCTTAAATCTCTTCAAATGTGAGTTGCTCCATCTAACTGTATATTAAATAATTTCATGTTAATTATATACACTGTATTGTATTTTCAGGATACATACCCACAAACTGCACCTATCTGGTTTGCCGAGTCAGAGGATGTGACAGTAACTAACGCCATTGCGCAATTATGTGAGACCTCGGCAGAAAATTATAATGTAAGTCAGTTCAATTTGACATACGTATACTGATTTAAGGTGTATCTTGGGATTGATATCATAAGTGTGAATAAATATAAAGGCAACTTAAACAACTATGCTTTAACATATATTATACCATATTAGTTTGACACAGTGCAAAGGATATTATATGAATATTTATGCAATTTGTGGAAAGCTGTTATATTGTTTACAGATATTGAAGCAGTTCCGCATGTTAATATGTGCCATGTGTGGGTTCCACAATGTCAGTGAACCACAGGAAATATCTGCCTTAGAGGATGCAATAGCTGCAAAGGTAATAAATCCCATCCTTGGTCCAAGGGTGATTCAATTTATTCCATACTTGAACTAAGACCGTGATGCCCAAAGAATGATATATCCTATCATGTTAATTTCTGTTGTGGAATATTCAAAGATATTCAAAATTGTCATGTTTATCTAGCTTTTCAGTTTGAAAAGAATCAATCCTTTACTTTTTTCCACGATCAAATGATACCAGGTAGTACAATGAACCAGAATCAACCATCCTCTGTATTTCAGGTTATGTGCCATTATGTTGCCAGGGCAACACAGCAATCATTCAATCATCCACTGTATTTTTTCATGTGTGCAATGTTGCCAGGGCAATACAAGTGAATCATCTGTGTTTCAGGGTATGTGTGCAATGTTGCCAGGGCAACGTAATGATACATCTGATGAAGAAGAGGATGAAGATGACTTCCACTATGATATGGAGGAGGATATTACGTAAATATTTTACAGATCTTATTGATTTTTTCATTTTTATTGATTACTTCATTTTTTAGTAGCTATGAAATAATGATTAGTAGATTAAAAAGATAACTGATAAACTGGTCCCAAGACATCTCACTGGGTTGTCATAAATGAATTGAATAAAGGGGTTAGATGACATTTAGGCATATGCAAGTAAATTGCAAATGTGGGAAAATTAATCATATAATATTAGTCACCACCAAAAAGTGGTGACATATTGTAATGGTCTCCGTTTTATTTTGACGGCAGTTGGCGATCGGCGTCTGTAATAAATTCTTATAACTTCCAATAACTTAAAAAATACTGTTAAGACTGACTTCAATTTTTTCAAAATCATCTATATGTTTTCAGAAGTTCAAATCTGACTTTGTATTTAAGATTTGACCATTTTTTTAATTTATTTTTTTTATTAAAAATATTTATTCTCTAAAATTAAAATCAAATACATAATAACACTTGACACTTTTAATAAGTGTATCAGCGTGAAAACATTTAAATATTAACCTATTAACCATTAAGTCAAATGGAAATGAGAAAAAAAGAACAATTTAAAAATATTTACTCAGTTAAATGAGAATAAAATTGATAACATGACCATGACCTTCTCAAGGTCAAAAAAAGTTTTTTTCAACTTGCTTCGAATTGACCATTGTTTTTCAAAATCATCAACAAGTTCTAAACATTTCAAATCTGGCTATAACATTTGACTTTCAATGACATTCTCAAGTTCAAAAAGCTCTTTTTTTATCTTGCTTCAAATTCATCAATGTATTTTTTCAAAATCATCTACAAGTTCTCAGAAATTCAAATCTATTGTGAGCAACTAGGTGGTGGCATTTTGTCATGTTGATGCCTTGTTAATTCATACTGTAGTGTTTATATATTATTCAAACATGACCGTGCTCTATTCGAATTTCTCAACCAATCAGAATGCAGCATAGCCAATATAGAACGTTCTCTAATTCTCCATAGATGCACGACCATGCTCTATTCAATCTGCAATTTGCATTGTTTTGAGTGACGTCACATCTCAGCTGCCCAACTGGGGCTCTGTCCGGGGATAGCTGTTCTTTTTTACTCCCTCCGTAACTACTGTAACTATTTAACTATGGCTGACTTCAAGTTTGCAGTCGCATACACCGTATAAAATCTAAAACGGGGAGTAAAATAGAACAGCCGAAACAAATTCTAAAATTTTTCCGGCCGACTTCAGAATCTTGACAGCATGCGTATTCTTCCTTCATGCCCGTTCCACAGACACGGCTTTTACTAATTTTTATGTTTGAATCGGAATAAATAATGATAGGCCATTCAATATGGTGAAATTCAGCACTCGTTGGACAGAATGTTAGTACAAATGCACTCACCTTCGGTTCGTGCTTTGTACAACATTCTGTCCAACTCGTGCTGAATTTCACCATATAGAATGGCCTATCATTATTTATTCCTTAAACCACATACATGCTTCATGCTCAAAGTGTCTCATAGAATTGAATACTTCGTTTCAGTGATCACAAAGCCAAGGAGGAATACAATGGAATAGATGACCAGAATATGAAAACATTAGAGAGACTAAAACAGCACCAACGGCAAGATTACCTACAGGTAAACCAGGGTCAACATCGTAACAAAGCAAGGTGTCAAGAAACAATGCCACCCCTTTCACTGCAAAAACTACTCTATAGTACATAAAGTGTCAATAATGTATCATTCATTTTAATCATTTAATTCTAAAGTTACCTGAAAATATTGGCCTGTATTCCTCTGAGATGACATTATTTTTCATTGATTCATATTTTTGAATACCTTGTTCACTCCTAGTGTTTTTAGAACATCCAAATATGAACACCTCTCATTGTTAGCGTCTCCATTGGACACTCTATCTACACATAATAAAAATTCTTTAAGATTCCATCAGATTTGAGAAAGTTATTCCAAAATTAGAGGGTAACGTTGTTGTTTTTTCACCCAGTACACGGATAAAAACAGATTCTTTCTAGAATTATGTTTTATAGCTTCAAAGATTACATAAAATCAGATCCTTTCTAGAATTATGTTGAGTAACATGAGAAGTAAAACCTGCTTAAAACATAATCCGCTTAAGGTATGATTTATAATTCAATATGATTTATGCGGTATTTATATTAGATGTACATAATATTCTTGATGAATATGCGAGACTGTTTATGATAAAACTATTCAGAATTTTTCCTTTCATACATTTTTCATGCATATCATTAACATATTTTGATTTTATATTTCAGGGTTCGGTTGCGGGCTCAGTGCAAGCTTCAGACAGGCTGATGAAGGAACTAAAAGATATCTATAAGTCAGTATGAACTTGTGATACTACTGTACTTCTACTTAATTTGGTGCTACTTATTTTGGCTGATTTGCTGTTTTGAACATTAGGCAACTACTTAATTTGGTGGACTTGCTTATGTTTTGTGGGAGAAGGACCTCTATTCAAGAAGAATTTTCAGCATGACTGCTTAATTCAGAATGGATACCACCTTTTCGTAAAATATATTAGATTTTAATAACTCAAGTACCAGTTGTCAGAATCAGTTCAAATTCTATGTGCTGATGCTAGTATTGGATCTGCTATGCCTTAGCTTGCTATCTAGTTAGTATTATTTTAAAATATATAACATAACTCAGTATTGATTTACCCTTGTAATGTTTGAATTTCTTACATTTATTTCATATTTCTGTTCAGGTCCGACAGTTATAGAAAAGAACATCAAGAAGGTGCGGGAGATATAGGTGGCAGCAAGGGTTGCTACAGCGTGGACCTAGTCAATGATTCGCTCTATGAATGGAATGTAAAATTCTATAAAGATGCGTAAGTATTTACTTTCAGTAATAAAAATGCCATGAAGATTATCATTTAAAAAAAATTGAGTGGAAGAGTTGGAAGTGTCAAGGAATAAAGTCAACAAGCATACAGAGAGCATTATTCATTCAACATATGCTATATTCTAAACACAGAAAAACTGGTGTTTTTATGTCACCACCATAAGTTCTTATAGTCTCAGACTTTTTTTGGTTCATGGTGCTCGTTGGTCAGTGCCTGTAACATTTTGCATCTTAATGTCTTGTATTTGTTTGCTATAATCACTGCTTTTGTACAGGTCAATCATCCCATTGCTTAAAACTAGTAAAAGATGGACTTCATAACAGTTATTTTTATCAATTTGATGTTACATTTCAAATTGCTGAAAATATGGTCAATTATTATATGTGTTTCTTAATTTGCAGAATTGACTCTGACAGCCCCTTGCACAGCGATCTCATAAAATTAAAACAGCAAGAAAATAGGGACTATATACTGTTAAACATTACTTTTATGGTGAGTAGATAGCTTAATGTCTTCAATTTCGACCATAGTGATATTTCATTTATTAACTTGTTTATTAGAAATAAACTGAATGAGCTGTCAATATTTGCTTCATAATATCTAATTGAAATTTATAAATTGAGAAACAACCTCCAGTAAACAATATGATTCTAAAAAGCAACAGAATAACCAAATTCAATTTTACTGACTAAAATACAAGCACAATTACGAATTAAATATCTCTTTTGTCTTCCAGGAAACCTTTCCATTTGATCCGCCATTTGTGCGGGTGATCACTCCTGTCCTGAATGGGGGTTACGTTTTAGGGGGAGGAGCTATTTGCATGGAGCTGCTGACCAAACAAGGCTGGAGTAGTGCATATAGTGTCGAGTCTGTTATACTTCAGATCACAGCTACACTCGTCAAAGGCAAAGCTAGGATCACCTTCGGTGCAACAAAGGTATTTTAGTGTATATATTTCATGCGTTATACTGAATCAATAAAGGCTTTACTTTATAGCTTTGAAATCTAGTTGAAGTTTTATTCTTAATGAGATTCAGGGAGGTTTTAAAAATTGAGATATTAAATTTCCATCTGTTTGATTGATATGTTATTTAAAGAAAACTACTGTCTAAAGTTTCAATACCTTATGGGTTTTGGGTTTTATTTTCAGAGCCAATATAGCCTTGCTCGTGCAAAGCAATCGTTTAAATCTCTTGTGCAGATACATGAAAAAAATGGTAGGTATTTTTATTATCATTATTGATTTATTGGATTCGCTTTGAAAACAGTGTCACACACAGTAAAATGTACTGTGAAACTGTGCATTACTGTAAAATAGATAAATACTGATCAAAAGCATTTAAGAATCAATTAATTGCAAAATCTTTTCTGTTTGCAAGTTGTCCAGTCAGCTCATTGCTGTCTAGACCATTTTATCATTTTTCTAGATTGGAACATGTGTTTAACATGAGAACCCTTGTCAACAGGCTTCAGTATTATTTTCACTTATTTATTTGATGGTAGAATTGATATTAATTATAAGGACAGATTTAATTGTTCAGGTAACTGAGTTGACATATACTGTAAAATAAATTATTTCAATAGTGAATTTTCCTTTATGGCCATGTAGGTACCATACAGGGTGTCATGAAAGTATGGGCCTCCCCTAGGCAGACATATACCAATATAGTATGTGTCTTATATCATTTCAAAACTTATCCAAAGTTACATGGATTCGCCAAATATCATGGTTCAACCCTTAAATGTGAAAAAATTACAGGCATTTCATAATTCAGGGTTTGGCCAAAATTGATATATGGCAAATCAACGTAAATTTTAATAAGCTTTAAAATAATATATGACACATACAATGACGACACTGGTATATGTCTGCAAAGGGGGGCCCCCATGATTTCGGGACACCCAGTATTTCACTTTCAGTTGAATATTTCAATTATACTTATACACGTTACACATAACTCATCAGAGTATATAGTTTGGGATATCCACTCACAAATAAAATTAATATCCTTCAGAAATAATATGATATATCTCTTATTATTCTTAATGTTTACATTCCAGGTTGGTTTACACCACCCAAGGAGGATGGCTAGTAGCTCAACACACCATGCAGTAGTAGCACTCGAACATTCTACATACAACACTCTAAGCATGGGCAGCCAATTAACACTATGCTGGTTTACAGACACACACACCTTGCTTGGCAATGCCACAGTAAGCACTAAGTACAAAACTTTACAACTGTCAAATTCTTATTGGATGGCATGGACAAAATGAGCCAGATTGGTGATAACTGTATTGAAGTGCAGTGTTCTATACATAGCAGTAAAGTATAAAGTATACACCACATGTTTGATCGGCCATGAGGTACCAAGTTGTATTATTACATTGGACAATATAGGCAAAATACCTTTGGAGCGTGGGTCTATGGGGTTTTTATGTGTGGAAAATATTCTATGAACAAGCACCATGTATGAACCATAGTGATATTTAACTTCCAGATTTCATATGTTGTGGGGTCACCTTGCCCTGCTGTATATAATGGAACTTGGTTCAGGATTTTCTTTGCTGAAAACAATTAAATGCAATGACTGATTTGAACTGGCATGCAAGGCACAGCTCAAATTGAAATGAAAAACCTACCTTTTTTCAAGCAGGTGTGGGTTTCTAATTCTAAGGGAGCTCACATGTTGGTTTATTAGAGTCAAAGTAGATCAAGTCAGATGCAGCCTTTAACTAGGGGCAAATATTTAATGAGCCTGATCCCAAAATTTGATGCATGAGCTAAGGAATTCCATTTCATGGTTTATCAACACTGGAGGTCATGCTTCAGTTATAGTATTTAAGGGAAAAATAAGGGATACAATATAATAAAAGTAGTGTATGAAGTATGATATTGCATTACACTGCGAGCTGATTGTTGCTACAAGTGTTTATGTGTTTAATCTGTTGAAATTATAGATTTGAAGGTGTATTCGCTTTTCTTGAAGTTATGAACATTCTGTAGTAATTTTTATATGCTTTAGATATAGGGTCAAGGTGCATCAAATGAAATTAAAACAACTTATTTGGTTCTGGATGTGTCAAACAAATGTTCTGGTAACTTAGTTTATGGCTAAAATACCATATTCTTCTATACATGTACAATGAAGATAAAAAATGATAAATTTCATAATTTGTTCATTTATTGAATACATTTTCTATATTATACATGA
Source organism: Owenia fusiformis (assembly GCA_903813345.2). Lineage (NCBI taxonomy): Eukaryota > Metazoa > Annelida > Polychaeta > Sabellida > Oweniidae > Owenia > Owenia fusiformis. The sequence goes on from CAIIXF020000010.1 coordinate 15,479,748, forward strand.
TGGTAACTTAACATGTTATATTTCTTGCGAGTACGGTAACTTAACATGTTATATTTCTTGTAAGTACAATATCGTGTCATTTGGACAGTCAAATTATGACTAATAGAATCAGATCTATAGGGGATGACAAAATTACAAGCAATGTGTCCAATTGACCTACCGATGTATCCCATACGATGTCAAAGACCCCAATATGTATAAATTGGTCAAGTTATTAATGATTCAAAGTGCAAAAATGTTTAAATTTTTCCAGATAATAAATATGGTAACCATATGTGTAGAGAAATAATACATTATTGTAAAAATCTTTAGTTTTACTAAAATAAAGTTTGCACTTTGTGTATTTTTGAAAATAGACATGACAAGGAATGATTTGAGCCAAAAGATATTGTAAAATTGAAATAATTTTTGTTAAGCTTGCTCGCTAGATCTGATTCTCCCTTTAATGAAAACCTACATTTCAAATACATTTGCATTGAAGTGAGGGACTCAAAGGGCATATATTCGGACTCATCCTTTAACACCACCCCATTGTAAAAATCATTAACAGATTTGTATGTATTTCAGTGGGGATATCATAATTATACCTGCATGCCAGTTTGCCACTTGAGCGTCCTTAAGTTAGGTTGCATTCAAGCCTTATGTTACTAGGTTCTTAAAACGTTTGAATGCAATAGGTCTCAGTTTTATTTTTCACTTATTCCATATTGTTACACGTAAGAGTTAATAATAAAGTATGAATTAAAGTGACTCGAGAAAAAAGGATGTGTATGTATACACTCTTAAGTAACAAACAAGTATTTAATAAATGATTTAGTTTCAGCAAGAATTTATGTGAGATAAATATGTGTTATGGGACACACTGAATAAATCATAAAACTTCCAAATAAGGTCTGATGTCAAGTTTATTTGAGGCTAGAGTAAATAACATCTCAAACTCTGATCCAAAATTTAAAATTGGAAACAAACTATATCTTGCACCAATATACTTTGACACAAACATTATTTTTTCTAACTATATTACTGTTTGAATTTTTACCATTTGCCACTGTATTACTAAACATTATAGACACTTTGAGTCAAAGTCTATTGATACTGTAACTAGAATGCAGTCAAGAATTTTATGTTACCAGCAAGAAGTGGTGACATATTGTCAGTTGTTATTATGCCTGGTGTTTGGAATTGGTGATTGCATTGGTGTAATTCATTAAATCCATCAAAATATCCACAAAACTCATTTTTCAAAATTGTGATATCACAAACGTTAAATTGTCCTTAATAAACTGGACACCTGTCAAATCATTGTTCCTATGCTATGGCATTCAGCCATATTTGGCCAGTGTATAACTACCTTAAGTGAAACACCCTGACATTTGAGCTCAGATTCTTACTTTTACTTGGACATCAGCAAACATGAGGTTCAATTCTTATGGCAAAATAGGTTCAATTCTTATGGCATAAGGACAGATCTAATCTTATGCCCGCTATAAGAACAGATCTACTCTAATGCCCAGCATAAAATTTGAACCTATTTCGCCCAACCATCATGTTTGCTGATGTCTGAGTAAAAGTAGAAATCAGAGTTCAAATGTCGGGGTGTAATTGAAAATTATATTCAGTTATTAACAAATAGACCCACATCTTTTAGTTCAGTGTTTAAATCATGCACAATGATGGCATATATGTGATGAAGTTTTAAAAGTTTCATTTTTGTAATCTGTGAATTTAGGATTCAAACATGACTATGCTCTAATTGAATTTCTCAGAATGCAGCATAGCCAATATAGAACATTCTCTAATTCTCCAAAGATGCATGACCGTGCATGCTCTGTTCAATCTTCCGGGAATCTATATATTGGGACGTCACACCTATGAATGGCGAAAATAACAGCAAGTTTGGTTATTTTATGGACCCCCAATTCTGCTTTCATTTTTATGTTTGAATTAAGAGGAGGGAAAGCCCCAAAACTGTATCCTGGTTACCATCTTCGTTTGTTCAAATTTTCACCGGCTAGTTTCCAAATACTACAACCCGATGTGATGTTTTAATTGATGTAGGCATATACCTTTCTTTATCTTTATGTGGAATAAGGATCTATAATTAAGAAATATAGACCGAAGAGCAGGGGTAATATCGTCGAATACACCCCGCAAGGCTAGGCACAAACGTTTTCTGTACCCCGAACGACTGGAGAGAATGAGGGGTTTGAAAGCTTTTGTGCCTAGTCCTAAGGCGTATATTTGATGATATTACCCCTGCTCTGAGGTCTATATTACAATTCGAACATGAAAACTCACCAAAATGTTACAAATCCTCATTATCACCGCCATTACTATGGCCCGCTGTTATGACGTCACACATTACTCGTATTACCAGGGGTATTGCTCGCTAATATGCCCCGGGTGAAATGTTGACTTTGTTCACAGTTTATAGAAGGCGCGAATACAGTCATGTTTAATACTGGTCAACACACCAGAAATGAATGTACCATTATTCGAAGCCTATTTCGAAAATTTTAAGGTCACCATTTTGTTTGTTGATTTCGACCAATCAGAGATGTATGCCATCTCAATACAGCATATTATAAGCATAAGTCATCTTTGAACTCTGGGGTAAATCTCCCCTGGTTTGAATCAGAATTAACAATGATATGTGGGCCTTACTAAGTCATTGACAGTCTGGTGTCCAATATTGCAAAATTTTTTTCTAGGCCCACCCTAAGCCCCTAGGGGGTGCCCTGGGCCCTCTCCCCCAGATCCACCAGTGCAATACGCTTACCTCATAGTCAATACAAATTGTTGGGTCTGAGGAGAACTTATAGCATCGAGCCAAGGCCATTGGCTATTTTTCCTCCTAAGGCCCACTACTCAGTACTCATAGTTTATCTACACCGAATTTACGAAATTTTATCCGACAAATGCACCATGTAAATCGATTGACCAATCAGACTGCTCGTTACATTTTCTGTAGGCGCGCACCAAAATATTTTGTTTAGTTCGACTGACGTGAGTGCCATAAATTAGGCCGTCAGATTACCTCGAGTGTATATATCTCATAGGTAAATCATTTACAGAATAAGTGTTTAGATGACCTTGAATGTGATATGAGTGAATCACGGCGTAAAAGGTACGGTCCAGGGCCACGAAACCGTTCTAACAGTGGAGACCAATTTCACAAAAATTCTCCTGGTCCGAGTAAAAATTCCAAGAATAAAATGAACAACGGACAGGCTAAGGTAAGTCTAGAACGAGTGATGCAGTCTGCAGTTTTGACAGTATGATAGAGTAAACTTTGGAAGTTTACACAACTATCAAAATACGCAGCAACCGTTGTTTTAGCTTCCCCACATCCTGTATTATCGCCCATCTTCTTTGCCTTGGATACCAAGTTTGCTTTTTAGGTTTTAATGCACAAGTTCACAACCCAATTGTAATGGACTGAAGTCTTCTAGATATAAAGTTCATTTGCATTACTAGAATCATTTCAAAATTTGGTCTACAATAAGGCACAGTATGTTCGTCTCCGATGATATTTTGGTCAGCCTTGTTGTATTACCCCCAGGCTTTGTATAAAAAACCTTGAACAACATAGTACCCCGGCCACATATTATAAGCCACATACATGTACAGTGGGGCCCCTACAGTGGGGGACAAAAATAATACTCAACCATCAAAAGTTGTCACAATAAGCTAAATTCCAAGTTTCGTTCACTTTAGGCCAGAGTCATGTTGGGAAATTTTCTGCATTCCTCTATTGAGTCACATGTTATTTTGCAAACAAGGATCACTCCTTCCCCACATAATCTACATCTTCCAGTTTTGCACAAAGAGTGCAAGTATGTACCTAGAAAAGACTTGTGAGAAGATTTGTTTGGTAAACTCATGCGCTTTCAACTAGAATTGAAAGCCCATGGTAATTGTATAAAAATTGAGAAAATTCAGTGAAAATAATTTCTGATATTTTTTTGAATTTTTTCACTGAATTTTCTTGTTTTTTATACACTTTATCAAATTATTCTTGTCACAATTCTTTTTTAGGCATACAAGTACCCCACTCTTTGTGCAAATCTGGAAGATGTAGCCCATGTGGGGAAGGAGTGATTTGTGGCGCAATCGGGCTACAAAATTTGAAAATTACCTCAACATTTGAAGAGTCCGCTCTTATTTGTCATTATGGACACAAATTCCACTATATTTGGACCTACTAGGACAGAGAAAATAGAGCACTGAATACACTGAGGTAAGAATTTATTTCATGTGCGACAGCAACAAATTGTCTGTTATGTTCCATTGTTTGATTACTCAGATTAGAATAAGTCATCTTTACTTGCATCATTCAATTTACATTTTGAATGAATTGTCTTTTTTTGTCACTTTCAAAACCCATGTCAGTCAGACAAATATACAAAATTGTCACTTGCAAGGATTTATTTGTCACATCCGTTCATTTTTAAAGTCACATTGTGTCATACTTTTAGAAGCCAGGTCACCTTGTTACATACCCTTTGGGACCCCCCTTGTGAGCTATGCAATGGAGCCCCCCCCCCCAAATGGGTTAAAGAGTGTTTGTAAGGCAAACCTCATAGAACCAGTCTTACTAGTAGTGAATTTAAGAAATATGATTGACAAACACAAACACAACACAATAAAACTATAAAATCCTTAAAATATATTCACCACAGAACTCCTGAAACTGAAATAAAGGCTTAATACATGTACATGTACATGTATATAGTTAAAGTTCACAAATCAATGGTAGTAATTTATGAAGTCTAGCTATGATGGTGTCACTGATGAGATCACCATTGTATATATATGTTTAAACTCATGTGACTTATAAAAGAATGCGCACACAACTAGAGAAAAATGTTTGGCATTATGTAATTTATTGTTCTACTCTAGGCTAACTAATAACAACAAAATTACAGGAAAATTGATTCATAGAATGAAATGAATCAATTACCCCCACCATCCGGAGAGGTTACATTGCATCGAAAAAACAAACCATGTATGAATTATGGCACCGTGGTGGGGGGGAGGGAGCCAAAAATTACAAGCAATATAGCATTTAACTAGCACATGTTGTCCGCTGCAAGGACAGTAGCAGAATAAGCAGATAACAGCCAGACACAAGAATTTTACATAACAGTTGAAGCATGCAGGAAACATATGTTGACCTGGTGATGACCCAGGTTGTCTTGAGAAACCCCTCTCAAGTTTAAATTAATTTCACCATGAAATAATAATTAAACTCATGTGACTTATAAAAGAATGCGCACACAACTAGAGAAAAATGTTTGGCATTATGTAATTTATTGTTCTACTCTAGGCTAACTAATAACAACAAAATTACAGGAAAATTGATTCATAGAATGAAATGAATCAATTACCCCAGATGGGCCAAACATTTTAAAGTAGAGTGTAGAAGTATTATATATTCGAAGTAATTATTATAACAATCAAAGTCAAAAGATCAAGATCACTTCCCACTAATGTTGGTCATAAAAGTTCCTACTTCAATTTAATGGTAGATTAGCTGTGAAATCTTTAATAACTTGAAGCCTGTTTTGAAGTGGCATCTCCAAATACCTTTGATAAGCAGAGGAACGCCAGTCCCCCATCAGTTGGATAATATCACTAGGTAAGTTGCATTGAAGACCCCAGGACGCTCCACCCCTACGAAAACTATGGGTAGAAAATTCTGTGCTACAGTAACCTGCTTTCGTGAGGTAAAGCTGTAGCATTGAAGTAAATAGTGAAGGTGGGAAAGGTTTCTTCTGATGTGGAGCTGGGAGGGTGAAGAGTGGATCTGTGACATTCTTTGGGCTTGTTACAGCTAGGGTTGCTTTTAAAGCTGTAACAGGGCACAGGGGGTGGTTTGGCAAAGCTAAGAAGGGGACTGGCAGGACCCTCTCTTTACATTGTAGTGTTTTTGACCACTTTACTTGAAGCAAGATTCCCCAGCTGTTCATTGTAATATCAGACATTGTAAGATGTTTCTCTGGGTTAAACACATTAGGAACTAAATTTGATTTCCTAAAGAGACCAAAGAAGGCTGTGAGACATAAACTCCAAAAGATAATATGAACATAGTTAGAAAGATCTAATTGTTTCTTAATGTCCAGCAAGTGCCGTGGCGTAATGGCAGCCTTCTGCCTAGGGGGTACTCCAAGTTTCTTTGATATGCCCATAAGCAGTGTGTCTAAGGGCCAGTTGCTTTGAAGTGGATTTGGTAAACCCATTTCTAAGTGTAATATCCTGATAATGTTAAGATATAATTTAATTGATGATGGTCTAATGTGGTCACTAAGAAATGCCACATAACGAAGCAAATTAGACTGTGAAACAGGTGCTGGTGAATATCCCATTAACTTGCAGAAGTCTAGATATTTAGCAAGATGTGCTGCATAAGTGCGCTTGGTGTTGTCTGTGTAGGTATATCCCCTAAGTTCTATGATTTTCCTGTCCAGGCTATTTTCCAGCTGTGCCACTCTTTGATCTGAGGAAGAAGAAAAAGCATGGACTTTAGTGTCATATGGTGATGAAGAATCATTGCAGATAACTCTGAATTAGGGAAAATTCCTGGATACAAAATAGCCTCTAATGTTAGAAAGTTTTTGGGCTCATTTAGTCTGGAAATTACATCTGGTAGAATATTGAGTTTCCCTGGGACATGAACGGCTCGAAGGTCAAAGTTATACTGAACAGATATCCAAAACATATGTCTCAATATTTCCATTATACCAGGATGTTTTGTTGTACCCCGATTAACAATAGTCATGGCCACTGTAGAGTCAGTATGAATCAGAATGCGTTTATTCACCAGTACATGTTTCCATCTAAGGATGGCAAAATATACTGAGAGGACTTCTTTATAATTAATATGATAGTCTTTGTATTGAGGTACGTCCATAGCAAAATTTACATACATCCAGTCTCCTTGATAAAAGAGACCAGATGCTGTATTTGAAGCATCAACTTCAATGTCAACAACAGGCTTACTGTCCAATATAAGCGCTATGCCATTGAATGAGTCAATACAGTTCAACCACCACTTAATATCCTCTTTGAATTCTTTCCCTATTTTGTATTTATGTTTATTTCGTTTTAGCTTGCATATAGCATCAAGAACTCTCCTGGTGTAAATTCTACCGCCACGGATGACTTGTGCAGCCCAACTTAGCTTCCCAGCTAGCGATTCTAGCTGGGTACGTGTAGCTCGTTTAAGTAGCAGATATTGATTTAGCAAATTTTTAAAGTCTAGCAGTTTTTGTTGTGGTAACAGCATTTTCATTTTTTGCGAGTCTAGTTCCACGCCTAGAAATGTCAATACCTGAGACGGACCATCCACTTTACCCCAACTAATTCCAAAGCCGAGGTCACGAAGCAGTCTAATTAATGAATTTAAATGCTCCATGCATTCCTCTTGGGTTTGTGCAATTATCAAAAAATCATCCAAGTAAACATAGATGTCACTGCAGTTGTACTTTCTCTGCATTACGCGTTTTATACTTTGAGTGATGCGATGGAATATTTCGGGCGATTTGCGAGCCCCAAACATAAGTCTTGTATCAATGATGTAATCATATTTTTTACTATTTTTGAACTTCCATTTTAATCCAGCATATTGATAGTCTTGGGGGTGTATAGGAACGTATTGATACGCTTCACTTAAATCGACTTTGCACATCCAGTATCCAGGATGTAGGGCCTTTGTTGCATCATTAATTGTGGTATACCTATAAGATTTAATTGTAGCATAATCGTTGACAGCACTACCTTGCGGTTGACTGCAGTCATGTATTAATCGTATAGCCTCCGAATTGGGTTTTGGCACTGACCCTAATGCACTAATGATTGTTGGTTTATAATCCACTTTGATATAACGATTATTGTCAATTTCTTTTATTATTTGATTTTCCACTTTCCACTTGTTCTCAGAACAAATAGCTGAATTATAATTGTTCATTTCTGCAGAGGTTGGGAGGGCATCCTCATCAATTATTCGAAATCCATTATAAATACCATTTAAAATAAAGTCCTTGTCATTATCTTCAGATAGTTCATTTTCCCATTTACTATAATTGAGGGGTGAGTTAATAGGTCCGTGAGAGGGGTGTTTTAGTTTCCCTGGTGTTCCTTCTGGGGGTGTTTCTTGAAACATTGCAGGCATAGATGCTCGAATCTGCAGTTTTCAAACCTGCAGATTCCTTTGTTGTAGTTACGACAAATAACATTGCCGTTAGGTGCTGTTACATTATTTTCAGCCCTCCTGTTTGTTGTTACCTTCTGTTTCAGATGGGTACTACAGATATGAGGGATATCTGTCCCCCATGCAAATCCTTTTAAAGCCTGGCGATATCTATATTCATCGTCATACAAAATGACACTTTGCCAGGTATAGCATTCTGCCAGTTCATAGATGTTAATTTGGTATTCCAAGTAGACTGCTACCTCAAATGAAGTATTGGTGGATATTAGATGAGTCAAAATTCTGTTACTCGCCTGCCCCCACTGTTCGATAGATACAGATTCTAGTCGAGGTTTCTTTGATGTGCGCATTACCAAGCTGGTCTCCCCGTCAGCGGCCATGACTTTGTCTTTGTTTGTAAGGGAACGCAAAGATGGACGCACAAAGTCTACTATCTTTAAATATTGCTCACCTTTGTTAGCGCTTGCACTGGCAGATTGAGTTGTGTTATCCTGCGTACCTATCCCAAGTTGCTGTAAAACTTCGGATAACGAACGATCACCCTCTGCCTGTCTCTGCTGGGGGGTTTCTTCAGCTGATGAGGACGTTTGTTCATCGACTGCAGCGAAGTTAGGGGTCTCGGGCCCTTGTCCAGCTTGCAGGACGGTCAAGCCTTTTTCCAACAGTCTATATTGTCCTATTGGCTTGATTTTCATTGCCTTCAGGTCATCGGGCAATGCCATACTTTTTAGTGACATCATGTTGGTAAATCCATTGTCACCGAGTGTCTTGATAGTGTCTGGTGATAGGCACCACTTCTCCAGGAAGTCTTCAAATTCCATTATTTGGTTATTTATCCAAGGCAAAAAGAGCCAAAAATTACAAGCAATATAGCATTTAACTAGCACATGTTGTCCGCTGCAAGGACAGTAGCAGAATAAGCAGATAACAGCCAGACACAAGAATTTTACATAACAGTTGAAGCATGCAGGAAACATATGTTGACCTGGTGATGACCCAGGTTGTCTTGAGAAACCCCTCTCAAGTTTAAATTAATTTCACCATGAAATAATAAATTACAAATGTAAATTGTGATGGCCCATAGCTAGGATTTGCCAAGGGGGGTTCACTTTTTGAAAAATTTCAGGGGGTTCACTTTTGACAATTTTGGTCCAGAAATGACCAACATCACTTAACCCTTAAATGGTTTTTGGGGTCCGATTGGACCCCAGAGCTCATTCTTTGCAATAATTATATCAGAAATAATCATTCTATCAACATGAAATTCCATCTAATCCTCAATTAATTCAATTCCTTTCAGATAAAACAAACCAGATATAAATCGCATTATGACTTTTTGTGCTACCTGAGGCCAAAGAACATCACTATCACTGAAACATATTCAATTAATACAGTGTTATATATAAATGCTACGAAATGTTACAAAGTGCTAAAACACCTGACCCCTTATGATAAGTTTACACATATTTCCATGCATTCATGATAAATAATGCATACATATTCTGAAAGGTAATAGATGAACCTATGTAAAACTGAAGTCAGAATGAAAAAAAGCTTCTCTGGTTGCAAAGTAGTTTGGACCCCAAAAACCTTTAGAGGGTGTAAAAAACAAAAAAACATTTAAGGTTTAAAAAGTACTCAGAATGGTGAAAGTCTGCTGATTTTCCAAGTACTGAAACCTGAATTGTTCTGAAATGATGGATATTTGGTATGATAATTCACAATTAATTACAGCCTTACTTGATGTAACAGATGTGACTATCTAGAAAAACAGTGTAGTGTCTAAAAGTCTGTTATGACATTAGGCTATCATAGTGAGTGACTGCATATTTTTTCAGCCAACTGTCACGAGACAGGCTAGTCAAGACCATGTAAGGAAGATTGTCCAAGAGGAGGGGAGAACAGCTAGGAATCTTATAGCATATAATGTTCCTGTTGAGGAAGGTAAGAAACTTCATTTTTATGTCACCACCACAAGTGGTGACATATTATTAATGTTATAGTGTCAACAACTTTTGGGGATGGCGGTTGGCATTCAATGTTTACCATTCTGACAAATGACAGGTGGTCACAATTTGTTAAGTACATTGTTATGAAAGCCTTTTTGGCTCACACGGTGAGCCTATGAGATTGACCAGGCGTCCGTTCGTTGGTCCGTCTGTTCGTCAACATTTGCCGCACAAATTAAAACTGCTATTCGGATTGAGTGATATCCACATTCATTTTATGCATATCCATAATGCCTTTTTGACATATCATCGCCAAGTTTGCCCGGTTTCCGAGAAATTGCTGATTTTGATGTCAAAATGTCAAATTTTCTGTAAATACAAGACACTTTGTTGAAGTAGAACTTTCAAATAACTTGTAGTAGTTGCTGTATATGCAACTTATGTTCTCTGAAGATTTCAAAGCTCTTGAAATTACAGTTTTTGGTGTTTACTCTATAATTTGACAAAAAGTAGGACTTCATTTTCAGGGAACTTTCTCATGTATAAGGTCAATCATCATTGGCTGCACAAAACACTGTGTGAGCACAGGACCGTGGCTCCTTTATTATCATAACTCTTTCATAGTCCATAATATTTTCATCACTCTCAGATGTTACAGGGTAACCAATAAGTAGTGCTAATGATGCTCCCATTTATTCAATATTAAAACAATCCAAATGAAACTTAAATTTGGAGGCATAAAAATTCTTTATTGCTGACACTCCATTATAATACATTGTAGTTGTCATGGCAACACTTGTACAGGGTAGGTGGAGTGGGGTCATTGTCTTGCAACAAACAGACATATCAGGGTTCCATTGAATGATATCTGGTCATTCTAAGCGACCCCTAGTCCTGCTATTCAGGACAATTCATTGCTGTAGGAATGTGCAACATGACTGAAGTACTCCTTGTAGAAAAACCTGGATCTAATAGATGTCAACATGAATAGAGAGTCCTATATTTTATTTATTCATTTCTTATACCTTGTAGAAGAACCTGGGTATAGATGGAAACAGAGATCTAGATCCACAAGCAAAAGATCTCCATCCCGAGGCAACAAGTCCAGATCCGGGTACCCCCTTACTGCCAGTCTCAGCTTCACAGAGCCCCTGATGGTTGTCACTAGCCAGGACCCCCCTGTAGTGCTCAGCACTCCCCCAGTTGCACATCTGAAACAGCTTAGCATGGACAATGTGACCACTGATACAGATAGCAGGCCCTCTAGTGTGGCCAGTGGCCCCAGGAAAGGAGATCTGAGGGCCAGGTATTGGGCATTCTTGTTTGATAACCTACAGAGAGCTGTGGATGAAATATATCAGACATGTGAGGCGGATGAGAGTGAACTAGAATGTAAGGTAAGTTATTATGTTAAGATCATAACTACTGTATTACTATTATTATTATGGAGAGATTCTATCAAAATGTCACCAAATTACTTGGATCTAATGATTACCTTTCTCAGAAAAGGACAAAGGCCAATAAAAATAGGATGTTACATTTTTAAATTTTACATTGGACATTTTATTCATGTGAACGTGGTACTGAATATCCCATCGCTGCTACCATTTGAATATGCTACTTTCTACAAGTATCTATTGGTAATTGTCGCTATAATTGTCCTTTAGTTCTTTTGATTTTTATTTCCTCTCTCTGCTACTTATAACATGTGTCTCAAAGCCACTTCTTGTCAACTCACTTTTCTGGCTAAAAACTGGCATGCTATCTATATTTGATGTCAATTTTAATGTTGCATTAAGATTTTAGGAATATTTGAGACTGACCTAAACACCTTTAGCATGTTATCAGCCTGGTCAAAATATCAATGAATATTTTTTTCACAGAAACAAATTTATAAAGTCTCAAGGTCTTCAGATTTTGTGTGAACCTTAAATTCATGACAATACAAAGAATTCAACATTTAGGAAGTCAACATTAAGATTTTTAACATTGACTCAATGAGAATTTAGCCCGGCCTTTTTCAGAAAGTTAAAGATCATAGAAAATTGAACATAATCAAAGTTCCTCAGTAGAACATTTAATCTCCTAAAATCACATTAAAACTATATCAGCAATATGTCCAAGCTAAATAGTATAAAAACTTCTATCACATCATTTGCAACGTTTTCATTATTCGATAGTTCAACCCTATATGAATTATTGATGATTTTAAAAGTGCAAGGAATCTAAATGAATCAGGGAAGCCAGTGATAGTATTTGCCTTATTAATTGTTGACTTATACAATGAAATAGACCTAGATGCAAGTAGAAATAATCTTGCTTTACATCATTAGAAATTCAAAATTCAGTCAAATAAGTGATATCATATTTGAAATCTTCATGTAGAATAACATTTCTTCATGCAATAAGTTAACCTTTTAGTGAGTAGTTGTGACTAATGTAATCATGTACTTATACAATTTGTCAGTAAAAGTTATTTATCCTATACTTAGTGTTATAGGTAAATAAAATGCATGAATATAATTGATACCTTAGGTGAGTGGGGATATACATGTACTGCATATCCCGCTTTATCCCATACTTGGTCGTGTTTCAGGTACATAAAGCAGGTTTGTAAAAACTTATATTCTCATTCTCATCAGCGGGCAGATATAGCTTTAAGTCCCGTTGTGAGAGGGCAGATATAGTATATCTGCCCACTCCGTCATAATCGCCCTCGGGCAGATATATTATATTTGCCTCGGGATAGTCTCAATATCCTGAACCTCATATAGGATAATCTCTATGTATCGCCAGGTTTATCACCCGCTCAGTAATCCCCTGCAGGAATTTCATTCTGTACAATTTCTCATATTTTCGTATTTTAGTATATGATAAATAATTTTGGGTACAAGGTATAACCCTTGGGAAATACAATATTCTACCCTCAACCCCTCGGGGAGGTATATTGTATTTCCCTAAGATATATTGTATTTCCTTGTATTAAAAACTTCCCATTAATTAAACCTCATATATAATGCACACGATTTTAAATACGAATCAAAACTATGAATTAGTGATATGTTTCTAACGAAAGCATGAATTTGAAAGAAACAAACATTCTACTCATATGGTATAAAGATATTACCAGTTGTGTCCATTTTAGATTTGATTGAAGAACTTGAATTAGAGGCAATTTTGAAATTACAATATATTAAAAGAGGCTCTGTTGCTTAGATGGGAGAATCAATTAGCTGCATTGTTCAGTTTATGACAAAACTGATGTTTAGTGTTACTTTCATGAACACCCATCCAGTAAAATAGCATTTGGAATCTAGTAGTTTGTATATAGATGAATTAGATAAGGCATTGTCGAGAGAAAATATCCAACAAGATCCAACTTAGAGTTTGCTTTTTCTTATTAAGTTCCATTACAACTTTTGGTCCTTTCCCTTTGGCACTAGTGCTTATATATTTACTAGTTTGCTCATGAAATTAGGCATACTTTAACTTAAAACAATTTGTAACACTCAATTTTTGGGGTTTGGAGATCGAAGTAATAATGATGAAAAACAAGCAATTTTAAAATATTTATGTTTTACCCAAATTTTTAAAGATTTTTGTTAGCCTTTGTTTTGTCTGTTTTATTCTCAAATAAATCATGGTCATCAATTCTATTGTGACATAATCATCATTTACCAATTTTAAAATTAAATATTACTAGTTAGAGAATGTGATTTCTTACTTTAGGTTATATTTATATCCCGATTTATATGTATAATAATAATTGATGAAGAAGAATAGAGATTATCCTCTATGAGGTTCAGGGTATTGGAATTATCCCAAGGCCAATATAATATATCTGGCCTAGGGTCGTTGGTCCCGAGGGAGGATATTTTCTATTGGCCAAAGGCCTTAGGTCCTGAGGGAAGATATATTATATTTGCCAAGGGATAATCCTAATAGCATGAACTGACTATAGGATGATCTGTTTATCCCATATCAATCTTTCTTATCTGGTTCACATTGTTCAATTGGCCAGAGTTAGAAAGAATTCAACCATATGAATGTATTCATGTCTTATTTTGTTTTCTTGGCCTTAGGAGGATTCTCCTGTTTTTTAAGTATTCATCCACATATTCTCGAATCATTGATTATTAACATATGTATTAAGTATGCTACTTCCCTCATTGCTAATCATACACAAATGATGATAATGACTTAGTGGCCAGGTGTAATATATCTGCCCTCTCAGGCCGGGACATTAGCTATATCTGCCAGCTGATAAAAATATAAGTATTTATAAACCTGCTATATGTATCTGAAACATGTCCAAGTATGGGACAAATGTATCTACTTTTTTTGATTTCATACACTAAACAGATTTGTTTAGGGATTATTTGAAGTATTTCAAAAACATATACAGAACCACTATTTAAGGAATCATTGGAAATACTGAAAATACAGCATATCAGAAAGATGTGTAAATTGTTTATCTTGCAATTATTTTGCTAAATACTAATAGAAATTATACTGTACCTTCCAGCGAATAGCTTTTTTGTTAACTATGAGCCAATGAATGAATGGATGCATTTTATTATAACTGCAAAATGATGCTCTATGCAATTCATACGAAAAATTAATTTTGCCATATTAGAATCAAGTATAATCTTTAATCCATTGGATAGATCATGCATTGCCTGATGTTGAGGTATTGATAAAAGAATCAGCAAGTGTCTGACAAAATAGATTTTAGTGTTATGTTTTAGGCAAAATATTAGGAAGGGTATAAATGGTCTCTAATCTTTCTAGTTTTGAGTATTACGTCTCCTTGCTTTGATTCAAACTATCCTCGGTCACTATTTGTAAACCCTCCCTCCTTCCCCATTTAGGCCATGAATATGAAGATGATTTAGAGGTTATGTGAAGGATACTAGGGAAGGGTTAATAGCCAGAGTTATATTAGTTCATTTAAGTTTAATCATAAATGTTATGCAATTCACACTAGCATCAAATATCATACCAAAAGGATTGAACTGTTCATTACTTTTCAATTGCAGTAAACATGGTAAAATGGTTCTAAATATTGAAGCCTGTTGAACAAGCATATTATTAATTGTAACTCATAGCTCTAGATGACATTCATATTCTAGGAACAAGTCAATGAATAAGTAAGACTTGACTCTTGACAGACTTAAAAGACCGAGGACCCTATAAGACTTAAACTAAAAGTTAATTTGACCATTGATGACCTATGATAGGGAAGGGTCAGGATAACACTTATATAAAATATTTAAAGTGTCTAATAATGATAATGAACATATTACAATGTTACACAACATTAGTAGATGCTAATTAAATGTCAATTATTGTTAGTGTAATCTGCATTTTTCATTTAATGCTGCAACAAGCGCACAAGTACCAAATAGTGCCACGCCCACTTTTCCCTGAAAGCAGCTATGAGTGACTATATTTGATAAATATTATTGATTTATAGGATCATTATATCAACTTTTAAGTGTTTTAGTGTTAATATAGACATAATATTACAAATTTTGACAAAGTAGCAGCCATAAAATCCAAACAGATTTTGAAATATTTCACTTTGAGAACAAAGGGACACATTTGGGAGGGTGTCAAATTGAGAATATTTCGAGATATAAATACTGTTTCTATGGTAACCATATAAGTTAGAGATTGGAAATTTCTGGCACTTATTAACCATAACATGCTCTACCCAATATAAAACAATGAATATCTGACATGCATTAGTATTCTTTTTATTGGGTGGTATTAAAGTACCCCCATGGTTTTTTGGGGGTAGGGGTATAAATTGGTCTGAGGGCCGTCTGCCACCCCTATAGAAAGTCCAACTACCCAGAAAGTGTCCAGTATAATCATACAGATGGTTTGAAATAGGTTGGAATGTGTAACCTTTCATGTAAGGAAGGTTGCATTTCTAGAGCACTTCTACAGAATGGGTTACAGTCCATTTAACATAATTTGTACATTGAGTTTCTTCAATTCCAAAATCCACATCCAAGGTCTTTCTATATACAAAACTTGACTATGTCTTTGAAAATTGACTCAGGTCCTAACATATCAGGCTGAGCCAATACATGTAGATTTTGACACAATCGCATGTGTTACAGGAGGTGATCATGATGCTGGAGCAATGCACCAAAGACTTCAAATCTCTCATTAGTAGGATACATATCATGAAAGACTACGAGAATGCCAAAGAAGGAAGCAAGTAAGTAACAACTTGTTCCATCAGTTTTCTATGGTACAATCTTTTTTTACAAATTACTGATACTAATAGGGAAATTACACCTAAAAACTGAACAGCTTCAGTGAAATAGATTCAGTGTGAAATTATAGACCAAATTACAATTATAATGGTTAGACCAGAGATACATAAGACAGAAACGTTAAGCAAATCTATGCACCCTGTAACACCTTGTCAAAATTCTGTTGGGAATAAACACTAGACACTAGACAGACAATTGAACTTCGTAAACCAATCATGATAGGCTTATGATGAGTGATCTGAAATGTTAATTATCTTATTTGAGAATTTCAGTGGCATTTTCACATATAGCCTATTTTACTTTTTAGTTTATTGAAAATAACTCATCCTTTAAAGTACATTTGGGTTGTACATGTGCATGCATGTATAGGAATCATGAAATTGATTTTTCATAAAATTGTTTAAAAGTACATGTACATGTATTTTATTTTCTATATAATTTTCTCATGTTATAATGTAAATTGTACCTGTAATTGCAATTAAACTAAGTGAATGTTGGAATATAAGTTGTAGGGACATAACATATAGTTACTATGGTACAATACCTTTTTCAGACCAACATCTTTAGCATGGGAGCTAAGGAAGACCACTTCTCCAGGGAAAGGCCTGACCAGTGAGCACAGAGATAGGTGTACCCCTAGTCCAACAGTGCAGAAAAGTCTCAACTTCTCTGGACAAAATACCTTAACGTAAGGAGATAATCATCTTAAAAATCATCTTTTGTATTTTAAACAGCTTCGAAAATTTCCAGTTGTCAGTTGAATATTCATGGTGATCCTATGATAATTTGGACATCATAAAATCATGATATTTCAATCAGTTTTAGACATTTTATTTGTTAAATTCATAAAAGTAATTCATGCATGTGCATTGATGAATTTACAGTTATGTGAGAAATAACTGTAGACTGAATGTAGTCATTGAAATATTATGTTCACATTTTAAAGCATTTTATTACATCTATAGTCCTACAGAAATAATAAAAGACCACAATATTTTTATCATCATGGGTACTTCACTTGAAAGAAAACATATTGTTTTAATAAAAACCACTGTATTTATGCCCAGAAAGTACTCATGGTGAAAGATATGACCATATAAAATCACTTGCCATACTGCACATGGTCTTTTGATTATATGATTCATAAATATGAAGTTTAAAGGGAAGCCCTACATCTTTTTGCAGGATCAATCCTAGCCATGTGTTATTGACCAAGCTACAAGGAAACAGTTGGGCAGATAAGGTGAAGGGAACACTGACTAAACCAGAGATCCTTCAACCACCACCACCCCAACTCTCACCTAGGGCAGGGGAGCCACCACACCATGCCCATAAACCCAGTGTTACCAAATTGAAACTTGATGAAGGTAAAGTCTTCTCTTTCATCACTGTATTCAGCCTTGAGACTGTACCTAGAGTGACTTAGATACTCTTTTGACATGTATACAATGAGTCAAAAACTGGCAAAAATGTAAAGTGCTCTGATTTCAAACCCATTTTGTCATGTAATGATGATACCTTGTAGTCAAAGGCTGGTAGCGAAAGATTTGTCCGTTGTGACGGAGCATGTTATTTTTCATAAAAACACTAAGAAATACACACAATTTATTTTTCGTTATACCAAAGAGAATTACTTTCTCCATGCAATGAATATATCATTTGCGGGTAACTTTAACTTCTGTTTGAAGTCTAATAACGATGGGAGGAAAAGCTATTGAAAATGGCGCTGGAGTATCATACTCCAAAATGTACCATTTCTTGTTTTACTTTTTAATGGCACGATAGAGTGACACGATAATATTTACATATGTATTCAGCATAACTATGAAGGTATTAATGAGATGTTCATATATTGGGTCTTTTTAATTCTTAAAAAAAAAAAATATTTATTAATTCTTTTGTCAGCCTTGACTGAGCAGTTGCAAATGTAAAATGTTGCAAATGTAAACATCATTTTTCATAAAAAAAATTTAGAAAGACCCAATACATCAATATCCCATTAATACATTCAGAGTTATGCTGAAAACATATGTTAATATTATCGTGTCACTACATCATGCCATTAAAAAGTTAAAAAAGAAATAATACATTTTAGAGTTTGAAATACTGGCGCCACTTTCAATAGCTTTTACTCCTAGCGTTATAAGACTTAAAACAGATGTGAAGGTTATCCGCAAATGATATATCCATTGCATGGTGTAAGTAATTTTTTTTTGATATAACGAAACATATGAGTTAAAAAATAAACCATGAAGTATTCTTAGTGTTTTTATGAAAAATAGCATGCTCCGTCAGAGCGGACAAATCTTTCGATACCAGCCTGTGGTAGTTGTAGAGACTTTTACATTGAGAAAATGTTCTATTTTATAGTGGCCCTCTCAGAAGACAGTGAAGGCTGGGAAACTGTACATAGTAAAAAACAAGTGAAAAATGCCAAAAATTCCCCAACACAAAAAGTCAACCCTAAGGGTAAATTCCGATCTCCACGTGTTCAAACAACACAGAAACAATCCAGTAGTGGATATTCCCAATCTAGGACTCAACCAAATGGTCAAAATCGGAATAAGAAATCCAGCGTTGACAATCACCAAAGAATTGATAGAACAATGTCCAGTTCTAGTCAACCAGACTCAAATACCAATGCTACCAAAAATGGTAATAAAATTGACACATTCAAGCGTTCTCACTCGGATTCTGGGGAAGTTCCATTGAGTCCTAGTCCCCACCCATCTGTCGATAAAACATCACAGAATTTTGCATGGGTAGTCCCTCGGAGTCCTCATACTGGTAAGACTCCCCGTAGTATGGCACAGAGCGGGGTTACAGCTATAGATGTCTCTCCCATGCATAGTCCAGGACGTAGGAGTCGCAGCAGCCGGGACAGTGATAAAGAAAATAAACCTGATATTCACATTGAAGAGTTTCTAAATGATGTACAGCAACATAATGCTCAAGAGGAATTGTTTAAAAGGTAATACATTACAGGCTTCATTAGCAGCACTTTTCTCCCATATAAAAGATGATATCAATAACTTTTAAAAAAGTTTGGGCCATTATTTCAGGAGATATGTGTGCCAAATGTGATATTTGGTCCAGTTTTGGACATTTTCTGAGTATGTTATTTTTTAAGAGATGAGATCAAGAACTTTTTATCAGTTTTGTCCATAAAAATTCGTAAGATATGATCATGAAAAAATGAAATAATTTGACCAGTTTTGAACATTTCTTTTCTTTGTTACTGCAGGAGAGATGAAATATGTGTTGAAGAGTCAAGTGATGAGATCAGTGAGGAAGAAGAGGTACTTGCCACACGTATAGAAACAGTAAGTGCATCTGCTATAGTGTTTCTTGTAGCTTTTATGAAGTATAGGGTGGTCAAAAAATGGAAATCCTGCATTTTCCTTATATCTTTGGCACTTTAAAAAATACTCCCTGATATTTCACACATTTGTACATCATTCAATTTCCTACCACCCTACGATATTTCATGACCATCAGACTGATAGTCACAGTTTTACAGCACTTTGAATAACATGTATTTAATGCTTTAAAACTTTTATTTAAATTCTAAAAAATTCACTTGTAATATACAAAAGTTATTAAGAAAATGATTTTGAATGAATGCCAACCAACCAGGATACTTTAAGGTGTTATTTAACTACTTTGACAGTACACAAAATTGAATTGAAATCACTCTCAGATTAGAGAGTCCTAGCATATACAGTAAAACCTGTCTTAGTGAACACCTCTCTCTAGTGAACACCTGTCCCTAGTGGACACCCTTCCTACGCACATAGTCCACTGACTTCTGTATAAATTACCCTCTCTCTAGTGAACACCTACCTACAGTGAACGTTTTTTCTTGGCAAAAAAATGTTCACTATACACAAGTTTTACTGTAAGTATAAGTAAAATGCATTTCTAGCATTTAAGCCCATGGTAATCAAATTTGAGATTGATCATACAAAAGGGTTAGGGGTGAGATATTATTTTAGATATTTACAAATAGCGTGCAATCAATTGAATATTTTTATCACACTTTTTCAAAGGGCTATATCACAGTCTCCTTGTTTTCCTTGTAAAAACCTAGGATGTTTGCCATTGTCCAGATTTTATGTATTACTGAACACTGTTATACACATATGTTTTATGTTAGGAGTATGAGAATGTCTTAGATGATCAAAGCCAAGTCGAAGAAGAACTTGAAGAGATGCAAAACAGGGCACTGGAATCTGCCATTCAACAGGAAGAAGATCTGAACAAAGCAATTGAGAAAGAGGAGAATGAGGAGATCATAGTTGATACGGAGCCTGAGAGTGACCTTGGGGTAAAGGCACCTTTTTACTTTGATCATTTGAGTCCCTAGGATCAAACTACATGTACTATACTGTATTTCAGATCAAATTGATCAAGTGACCAATAATTGGATTTTCTAGGTTTAATTAACTTAGAATTCAAGCTTCAGCAAAGTGGCAATTTTGTCATCAAGGTTGTTAAAGGAGTTCTCATAAAAAAAGTAGTTTATATCACAGCTTATGTTATTTGTTCAGACCTTGAAGTGTAAAATCATTCCAAAGTAATAATTTACTTGTAACTAACAATCAGGATCCCTGGAAAAAACTTTTTTTATTTGAACTTCTAAATGGACATTTATTTTTATCATTCCTAAATACATTGTCTTCAGCTTGAAGGCTGCATCTTTATACTCGTCTGTGCATTTCCAGTTTGATGTATGTATTTAAAATTTTCAGAGATTTTTCTTGGGACAAAATCTTTTTGGGAATACTGGATAAATTTAAAGGCAGCTATTTTTGATTGTTAAGTACAATATTGTTCACCTTGTGTCTTGTTATTTTCTTATAGAGCACCCTGAACACAACACTTGGTAGCTCTGTGACTTCAGTTAACTGGGAGAACATGCTGGCAGACTATGAAAGTAAGTGGAAATATAGAGACCAGTGGCCCAAAACACAACCTTTACATTGAAATAATGACCATGCCCCTAATAATAAGTAAAACATCTCTTAAATACATGTGTAACAATTCCAGAGCGTGCACAGTCAGGGATGTCTGTTTGGAGTGATATGGTGGAAGATGAAGACTTTGAACAGAGAACTCCTGGTAGAGGGGTACACATGCATGAGAAACTATCATCACCTTCAAGAAAAAGGTAAGACGTTTTAGTCAAGTGTACACCTTCTCAAGTTAGACGTGCATAATAAACTGGAAACAAGAAGTGAATTTGTAAAAAAAAGTTTTACATTTCTGATCAGTTTGACTTCAAGAGAAAAGGAAAAGGTTATTTATTTTTTTATTTTCATCACACTTTCTCAATGTGCCATATTGTCTTCATCTTGTCCTGATGTCCTTGGGCATGCAGGTGGCTGGGTAACAATTGGTGAACAGGAGAGTTTTGGGAATTGCCTGGTCTATATACCAATTGATAAAAATGTAAATAGATTAATTCTTTGTTATGGATAGATGCTATGAAAATTATGAATTAGATTACTAACCTTATGTGATTAAATTCCTGCCATCCTCTGAATCGCAGAGATCCATTCAATGAAGAGGTACCAGATTTACACATTTTTTTTGATATTCCCCTTGAAATACACATTAGTGTGAAAATTGAAAACTCAACATGACAGAGAAATTAGGTTGCTAGAAATATTCATGATCTCTGGTTTACCTAAATTTGTATGAAGTCTACCTGTGAATCTGGTACCTTGTCATGTATAATTTTTTCATTAATAATACATCAACAGGTATATATATCTTGATTTCGATTAAGTGCCTATAGAATAGCACCTACAACTGTATTACTGGCAAGTCACCTTATATTATCTGTTCTTTTAGGTCAAAGAATGAAGCAAGACGAAGGGCAGAAGAAAAGCAGGCCAAGGCACAACAACTCAGAGGAAAACTTCTCATGGAGAAATCAGATCGGATGAAAGAGCTCTACAAAAAGGTTTGTTTTTCTCAGATGTATGAATTTATATGGCTATCAAATAATAAGTGCAAAAGTCTTATTTGCTTCTTCGATCCTGTTACAAAGCCTTTCTATGATGAAGGTGATAATCATGGAAAGCAAAAGGCCAAGCTGTTTAACTTGTAAATAACACATGATTATATACAATCTTTCTTGTTTATCTTTATCTCTATTGACTTACTTTATATTATTGCGCCTTCTTTAGGTTGAGGAGATACAAGCATGTAAGGAGGAACTATTGAGGCAACGTAGGATGAGCATGGATAGAAAGCTGGCTAGGGCAGAATCAAAAAGACAATTACAACTCCAGCAGAAAGTTAGGAGAGCCCATGAAGAAGAAACCAAGGTAGGGATTAAAGAATTCATCATGCAAGCATTTCTAAGTTTTAATAGAAAAAACAATGTGCGAAATATGACTTTTAAGGAAATCGAAAGAATAGCAGAAAAATACTGGATACAGATTTTGAACTACAACATACATGTATGTCAAAACACAAAAACTGTCTTTATGTTCATTGGTTATCATACGGTAACTGCACACAAGTGGTAAAATCCATATTACGTGTCGACACTATTCCAATCGATTTCAGGCCAATGAGATTGCCTTTATTAACACATTGGAGGCTCAGAACAAGAGACATGAGATATTATCCAAACACCAAGATGTACAAGCAAGACTCATGGACATACAGGTTAGTGGCATTGGTGAAATGTTTCAGAATACGTGTGTATTTAGATCTTCAACGATTCTCGATATTTGCATCTGGATTAAAACCTTTTTGCCAAGAGATTTGAAATTTTTAAATGCAAGGATGGATATATAAAATAAAAAAATGCAAGTTGCACAATCAATAGATTTTTATACAATCATGAAAAAATATTAAAAAGTGAATTATTTCCCTTGAAAATTATAAAATGTACATGCTCCTTTGTGAGCCCACTCACACGGCAATGATGAAAAAACTTCATAATGGTGAATATAAGCTTTGGAATTGCTTCAACATCTAATTTAGTTACCTTTGCCCACCAAATATCATAAACCTTCCATACTTTTTTCAGGAAGAGCGCCAGAGGAAGCAAGAAGAAAAAGCAGCTAAAGAGGCAGCTGTTGAAGTATGTTCATCTCAAACTTTCTCTTATGATCGCAATATAAAATAAATTAGTGGAATTCAAATTGATTCATAATAGATAGACATAGCTCCTTAATAAGTCAAACTATAAAAGATGAGGACCTTGGTGTTTTAAATGAGATAATCTGAATCAAATTAATACTGTATGTAACTAGCAGCTAATAGCAATAGTTAAAAAATGAGTAATTCTGTGAAATTCAGAAAAGTTGTGATTCGATACTTGCAAAACAAGCTCATAAGCCACTTTTCTAATGTAATATTTATCTCATATTCAGGAGCGGAGGAAAGCTCTGGAGGCCGAGCGACAGGCCAGGCTGCATGAAATGCAACAGAAACGTAAGCAGAGAGACACAGTGTTTGAACAGCGCCAGATGGAGCGTGAGAAGGTGCGTCAACAAGCCAAGACAGCAAAGGATAGAGACAGAGAGGAGAGGATTGCTGCATTGAATGCCCAACATGAGGCTAATATTAAAGAACTGCAGAAGAAGATACAGTTGAAGGTAAGAAGTTGGTGAATGAAATATTGGACATATGTCTTGGTGGATTTAATCTCAGATTTACCATGGAATCTATATGAGGAACTATACTTTATAATTTTTGAAGTTAGAGTTGTTTTTTTCTTCGACTCAGTTGACTTGATTTTTGGTTGGGTTGGTGAGTTGAATAATCTGGGGCTAAGTTGACTGTGTGGTGGAAGGAATGAACAGCTGTCACTAAATTAACACTAATTTTTTTATAGGCTTGGGTCATTTTTATTTTCTTTGAGAAGTAGTATAAGGTTATTCATACTAATGCTAATATTTTGCTATACTCCATCATTCTATAAAATTTCAAAAGAAGAAAATATGAATAAAAATTTTGTCAGGCAGGATTGTTAAGACATTAAACCATGTATATTTTGCAAAACAATCATCCATTTTTCATTCCACTATCATATTATCGTATTTTCAGCAAGATGAAAGTGCACGTCGTCACAATGAGAATTTGCAGCAAATCAGAGAGAAGGCATTTGAGATGTCGATTCTACGTCACTCCTCAGATGATCACAACGATGCCCCCAAACTGGTGCCTTATGACAGGAAGAAACTATGTGCAGTGTGCAATGTACTGGTGAGTGACTCCCACCTCTGAACATGTTCATTTGGAAGAAATAAGTGTGCATGTACTCGTGGTTTATACATGAGGGTGGGCCAATTATTTTAAGGCCTGGTATATTCAGTTTTTCAAATGCCTTTGTTTGTACCTAAGCATTGCTTACATATAAGACTTGACATTAAATAGAAGGCATATTAGTTAGTCATTTGTACCCCCATGTTCTATCTTCAAGCCATCCCTTTGATGAAATTGATTTTTAAAGGTGCAGAATGTGTTTTAATTATTTTTTTGTGTATTCAGATCTCATCAGAGGTTTTCCTGCTAAGTCATCTGAGGGGGAAGAAACATCAACAGGCTCTTAAAGACAACTGGCCAAAGACAAAAGAACCATCCAAGTCAGACATTGTAAGTATATTCTTACTGTCCATAATTTGCCCTTACTTAAATCTTTCTAGTCTTGTATCTTTGGACCTCCTTTCAACCCCAGGCCACTTCCTATCTATTTCAACTCAGGGTGAGGTTTATAGGGGCAGGATCACAAGGGCTTGGTGAAAATTTAAATTGTTCAATTAAGAACAATATAATGATGATTTAGTACATGCCATGTAGATTAATCAAGAACAATTTGTCAGTGTTATTCACCCGCTATGGCTCAGTGGCAGAGTCAAGGTTACCACTATCCCATGGCGCCGGGTTCGATTCCCGGTTCAGACAAGTTTGTTTGTGCATTATGTAATTCTAGGTGTTTGACTGAGTGGTTCACGACTCGTATAAAAGGCTGTGGTGTGTACTTGTATGTCTGTGTAATTTTGTGCACACAAAAGAACACAGGGCTCCTCCAAGGAGGGGTTTCTGGCTCTGTCTTCGAGTGTAAAATGCGTAAAATACGGAATATACCAATGAGGTATTGCTCGCCAAATATGGTGGTAACCAAGATATGATAATAATAAACCAAGTAAAAAAACCTTGTTTCATTGGAGAGTAATCTTATTTCTAATATTCCAAAAGTAGCATGTTAAAGCTAAAAATCAACCTGCTGCTATTATTATATTACTAGATGTGAATATACTTTTGGGTCTCATAACCCTTTGGTCTTTTTTTGATTCCGTATTGAAATCCACAACCAAGTTAATCTTCAACATACAAATACTAATAAAGAACTTTCAATAACTCAGATGCGAGTACGTAGTTACCAGTTTCACCACCAGATGGCTCGTTTGGGTCAGATAGCTTGGCGGGTATAGTAGAAAGTTCCCTTTAACTTGATATTCATCTGTTTTAGTGGTTTAACTTTCACATCACCCTTATGCCAGTAAAAATGTTATCTGTCCAATACAAGAAAAGATATTAAACTTTTTGTGATTTTATAACATGGGGCCTATGGGGAATCTCCCAATCACACCACATTTTCAAAAAAAAAAATTTTTTCAAGGTTGATAAACAATTGTTTTATGAAGTTTCTAGCGAACATGTTGTCATTTGGTGTTAGTTTGAGATAGTTATCATGCAATAACGCTATTAAAGCAACAGGGTCCAGGATAGCCTATTGATATTATGAATGATAACCCTCATTTGAAAGATTTGGTAAACAGATAAGATCAATAGTTGCGTCAAAAGTATACCCTCACTCGGTTGATGGTGGCTATCGGACTTCTCAGCATTTGGCAATAAAATCTATTCAAATGCTCATTGGGTAATCATTATTTCAGCTGACGGTACCATCAGCTTGGACATAACGAATGCACACTTAATTTTGAATATTAAATGACATAATCAAGATTATATCTACTTTCATCAAGGCTATTGAGATTGAAAATATTAGCAAGAAATAAATATAAAGTTAAATAGATGGCAGCTGCTGTCATAGCAGTTGATAGTCTCTGTTGTTTGTTTGTCTTTTAGGGTTCCAAGTGGAGCATGATCGTCATGATAGGGTTAAGCAGAAAATGGCCTTGCAATAAGAAATCACTGAGACTGAGCCCTTCTTAATTAAATAAGTATTGACAAAATTATTGTTAGAACAGAATTCAAAACAAAATTTAGTTTATACTGATCAAAAAAGAGGCACTGTATCTTATCTTCATTTTTGGTACTTCTTGGGAAGGTTTGATTCATGTATTTTTATTATTTTTATTGAAAAATTCATTTTATATTAAAAATGAAATTAATGGTTGTAATTAATCAAAAATGTAGATCAGATTAAAAACCATTAACTTAGTCTTGGTACAAGTTAGTATGTTGTGTTGGTGAACTAGATAGGGGAGGGGGGGGGTCTGTAGTTTTGAAGCAGGAGTACCAGTGATTGAACATTTCTGGGTCATGAATATGATTAATACTTGATCCTTGCTGTCTGCTCACTTTGAGATCTTAGATTATATAAAGAAGGAATGTTTGCAAATAAATTCATTTTAAACGCATGAATCAACATATTAACATAACAAGGAAAAAGCACATCAAGTACATGTACAAAAGACCTACAAACCATTGTTAATGATGTAAAGAAAACTGCAGTGAATGTTTTACAGTATTCAATGGGCAAATGCCTCATATATTTTAATGAAGGCACGATGCTGACATTTCTAACATCTTGTAAGCTTTCTAGTTAATTAATGGCCAATCTAGACACGTCTGTAAGTGACCATTTATTTCCATTATAAATCGGCAGTGTAAATATAGATCGTTCAATGTTATTGAATCAAATTAAAATATGATGGTATTTTGCATGTTTGTTGAATTCAAAAGCATGTTCCTGACTTTTTGATATAAAAGAAACCGTACATAATTGATTATTAAAATACCTGCTACTTAAGTACTAATTATAATAAATCCATTTTTCTTTTTTGAATTTTATTTTAAAAATTCACCAGCCTAATAAAAAATCGACACAAACAAAAGAATAAAAAAGCTATCTAAAGTATGATCATGAAATATTGAAAGTGAAAAAAGTGAAAAATTACAAGATTTTTTAATTAAAGATGCTAGAATGTATAATATCTGAGAGATCGTATTGTACATCTAGGCTAGTGTATCACTACTGTAACGCATCACTGGTTCTATTGTCCCGTTAATTGTTTTCAGTTGTTCGTTATCCATCATGAAGCTGTTCATGTCACTGTTCAGATCTACTACATAGCGCAACAACCGTATTTCGGAAACAAGTTTGCCGCTCAATAGCACCATACTCTGATGTATCACTGAATAATGTGGATAATAACGCGAGCATTAATTGCAACCGTGTACACTTTATTAGGCAAGGGATTCCTTTATGGGACTTTAATGCTATAACACATCCACACACAATGCAAATATAAAGCCCCAAATAGGAAATCTAGCAATAAAGATTTACACGAACTCTATTAATTTAGAATTATTGCAATGCGAAAGAATCAGATCTAGAACTTAATTCTTAGATTTGCGCCACTAATTGGTGAAGCATGCACCTTAAATCAGGACAAATGGATTTAGAGACGGTGATTTCTTAGTCTCTGGACTATCAATTATAATACTGAAACATTACCAACTATTTGTTGTTTTAATTAATAATTTGGATATAGTGTTTATTTTTATTATTTATTCTGTCTTGGATATCATATTTTCCGAAAGGTTTTTGATTATGATATAATTATTTCATTTGGTATCTTTAATCCAAGAAAGAAGCTTTGTTCCTATAGAATATTAATTTGTAATGTACACACCCCATTGAAAGTTTATTTTATGACACTAATGCTCTCATTAAAATAGTCTTGATTAATCCACCTGTAATAACTCCCCCATCCTCCTCAAATGTATACAAAGATAGAGAAATACTATAGAAAGAGAAACCAGAGATTCATAATTCTCAGATTGTATTTATTTTTTGAAAGACATAAATGTAGAAATCAAATTTTCCTTATTAGAATCTTTAGATTAATTTGGAGAAAGTTTTTTGTTGTAATTGCACGAAACTATTTTAATTCAGCAATAATTGTTCTACATCTTACATGGCAACAAATCACTTTTCATTCTTAAATTTTAAAATGTTACTTAAATTTTTCATAATCAGTTCGTTCCAGTTTTCTCTGACTTGCACCACTTAAAGGTGTCGTTTCTGGGTGTCAGAAATGACCAAAAATTTCTACTGGGAAAATCAAACAACTTTGACATATTCTTTACCCTGCAATTTAACAATCAAAACAAGTATACATACATATTTAAGCAGATATTGCACAAATTCATAAAAATCTTTTTGATCGATAAAATCATCAATTATAAAACTGGAAGTGTGTTCTCTTAGGTCTGTCAGAAAATATTTTGATTATTTCGAATTTTGCCGTGGATTCAATTTTAAATGCTTCTTAATGATCTTCAAATGCTTACTATGATTTCTATATAATATTTTGACTTCCACGTTTCCATAAAAGGAACATTATCACCGGCCCCATTTACTCGACTCATCAATCTACTTCTAGTCTCTTGAAAAAATCTTAATTATAAAATTTATATAGAACTTTTAAAATCCTCAGTCTAAACATGGTTATTTAAAGGTTCAAACATCGACTTTGAATGGACCTTCATGCATAATTCGAAAAAAGAATCATCGGAGAAGGTTTTAAACCATGAAATGGACTCTAAAGCCAGAAAACATCATTTTGAACCATTTTATCGGCTCTGAAGCCTAATGTACCTTTAATGTACATGTATACAATAATACGTTTTGAACTCTTGCATACTCCCACTGGGGTTATATTCCCCAAGAATATATCAGAGTATACTCATTAATGGTGCTTCTATTCAACTTGTGATTTGTTGAGATATAAACTTTTGATGAAGCACCATTTGAAAAGTTAACATTTATAGGTGCAATTATTTGAATAATTATATATCTTCATTATATGTCAACATTATAATGAAATTAATCAATGAATTCCCGTCTAACAAAAGCAAACACAACAAAACTATGAATATTTATTTCTTATTCAGTTATTTACAAAGAATATTATATCATATTTTAGTACAGTATTTCTGAAAATACAAGTACATTATATCTGGTGCCCCTGATCTGATGGCAATTTATTTATATTCTTGCGCTACCTGTATGGTGAATGCCCATAAGTGGACCCTCGGGGACTGGAGTTTATTGTTAATGGTGATTATCTTCCCGTTGTAGCCCTTCCCTTTATTAATCATCCCCAGTCATATAATAGACACATCAACCATTTAAACCATTAACACATTGTTTTGGACAACAAAAAGATTGTATGCTATAGCGATGTGGTAATTATCAATTGGTGCCATAGTTGAGTTTGAATTGACACTTCTACAATTGTAAAGTATTATCTAATTGCTATTGAGAAACATTGATCGTTAGCATTCTTTTTTGAAGAATACTCATTTCAGATACTTATTGATCATATTGTATAACACACATATTTGTCAACAATTAATTTGTCATTGACAATTTTATTTTGTTTTGTTTAACTTGCTAGACATAAGTTCTCATTAAAATCACCATGCCTCAATTTCTTGAAAGTTATTGTTATATTCTAGGATATGTCTTCTGTCCTCTTGATTAAATGGGTCCATGTTAAACAATTCCATGAAATATACTTATTTAGTGGGATACTTTCCTTTTTTATTTTATTATTATTATTATTCATATTCTATAAATATTTGAATTTTTATGTTAGCACAGATCAGAATATAATTCAGACTGTTTCCTTCACTTCGACAGTAAGTTCCAGTGAGTCATGGAAAAGTTTTAAAGGTAGACAAATATATCCTGTTTTTTAGGTGTTAGAAGCAGCTTCATGGTGTATGACAGTGAATTCAGATGCAATTTGTCTTTTACAAGGAAAGTTAATTCCCATTTCTATAGTTTAATAAACATAATGCAAGCGATCTACATACACAATGAATAAAAACAATATCTCACCGAGTGAACTCCCCGACTTGACGAGTATCAATCAAGCCACAATTGGAAAAATGTTCCGCTAATCTTTATTCAATTATAGTTACAATGATCGAATCCTTTAGGTTGACATGGAGATTAAATTTTTGTTATTGTTTCATAGAAATCGTATTCCTCTGAGAGGGATTACCTAGTCTCTTGTGAAGATATAATATTTTCTAATACAGACTGGGATTTTGTCATATAATCAAAAGAATCATGCTTTTCAACTTTTCATACCTTGCTGTACGAATTTCAAAATCTTATATATCTTCTGAAATTCTGACTCGTTAGGTTGATTTCAATGTGTTTGATAATTTCATATTTTCTGCAAGATCCTAGCCTGTCATAAGGACTATAGACTCTGCGATAGATTACTCAACCACATTTTACTAGTGGTTGCGACCGGTTCAACCACCAGTTCACCTCATCCCTTTGTTGCATTCAAAACACAATCAGATACAAAGTGGATGTGGATTTTTTCAATTCCCTTCAATTTTCTAAATTAATTCATGATCATGACATAGTCAGTTAACGATAATCTGTTTTATTAATATATCTTGATTTAGTCAAAGTAAGGACTGAGGCAAATATCCATGTATTTTCATGGCAGATTTATTAGAGATGATCATGTAATAATGAACGTGCAAAGTTGTTCTTCAGTTGATATATCTCCTTAAATTAAATACATACGACCATGAGTGTTAAAATGAGTATACAGCTACAGATGAGTATTACTCGAGCGAGTGTTTGTCAGTATGAGTTAGGTTGAACTGTTTTATCCATTCTCAATGAGCCATGCAAATACCAAATTGGTCACAAAATTTTGTGGCTTGTGATGTAAGATTCAGTTTTGTATGCCTATATATGTTTTACACTCTTTTTTAAATGACTGATTTGAAACTTGGAATGATATGAAAACATGATTGCTCATCAAAAACAGGTGAGGAAACTTGACACTAGCAATGATGAATAAGAGGGATTCAAATGACACACATATAAAGTGTCCAACCTGGTGACACACATTAAAAGTGTCATATATCAAGAAATGTTAGAAAATCAATGAACAAATAGAAAACAGAAAAAGGAGTATATCCTCTTAGGATTAGATAATAAAACTTATTCAATGATGGTGCAAATTCTATTGATCTGATTGGCCCATATTACATAAATAAATCCCGTATTTATTTTCATACTTTGGGATACAGAATATTTGTTGTACTCTGACATCACTATACCCCACACCTTGGCATCCAAGTCATCATTTTCTGCTGAAAATGAATGTCATTGAATGAAAATCTATATCTATTATTCTGTAAAGAAGGATAGTCTTGTATGATCCAGATCTTTTATATATATTTTCATGCCATATTAAAGGGGGGGGAGTTGTTTAATTGCTGTCGTTAAAATGTTATCTCTATGATTTCAAATAAAATACAGAAAATCGTTGTGCTGTATAAAAAATGGCCTTAAAGTCACCATTACTGTAATGTTGTTTTCCCAATAGAACCATTTACAGCTGATAAACAAATTATTTTCCAGCATGCCAATAAAAACCCTATAATAAATTTTTTTCCATATTTTACAAAAAATACTTTTAATATACCTATGGATGATCATTATCATTATAAAAAATGCATCCTAATAGTTTATCCAGCTAGTTGGACATCAAAGTACTTTTATTGAACACATGTCCTGTCGATTAAGCGTTATTTGACATGGATGTTTACAAAAAGCTTTCTTTATCTGATACATATGAATTTTAATTTGGAAAAAACTTTTATATGCACCTTTGGGATTCAATAGCAGCCAGGTCAGATTCCTGATTCATTGTCTGTACATGATGACATTAGATTCTATAAATCAATTACATAGAGTGATTTACAACATACTAAAGCATTAGAGGCAAAAAATCGTTCAGTTTTTTAGTTGGGTTCAGGGTTTGAACATTGGAACACAAATCAAATAATTTAATGTGATTTATATTCTATCTCAGTATTATGTACAAGTAGAGTGGTTTGAACTTCAGTCTGATGTACTTCATTTTTTAATCAAATTCAGTCACATATTCCAGTTTTCCAAATTTTGCACCATTTTTCTCTGGGAGAATGTTATATTTCTGTATTTGATTCTGCAAGCATTGTTCATAATCTTTTTTAACTTTAGAAAATTGGCCTAATCTGTAAAAATTTTTGTAAATATTTTGAGAAATGTATGAATTGATCAATAGAGCTGAAAGTTGGGATTTTGAGGGAAATTGCTCCAGTGTGCCTCATAATTTGAAAATCACAGAAACAAAAAGCGCATGTTTTCAAGCATGATAATTTTGCTGTGACACAAGAACAGAATTTTGGAATATTTAAATTCAGCGTTAAGTTTGATTCAGAGTTTGATCATTACGCAAATCATGGCTAATGCATTTGAATTACTTTCCTGCTTTCCCTGAGGCAAACAAATCCATGAATTAATTTTGTACCATTTCAACTATAAATAAATCATGCTTGTTAGTCAATTCCTCCCTTTTCCCCTCCCATGGATTCTACCATGTTTCCATCTAAACCAGTGAGGTAATAACTGATTCACATGAGGCACTAAAACGCATGATAATGAGAACACTCTCAGACTCTGGATCATACATATTTATTCTTAAAAGCTTCTCCGGGAGAGTATCAAAACTAATGTACATTCAGGTGAAGATACTGCTCACTAATAAACATCAGATATAAAAACAGAGGTTAATTTCCGATTTTATTGATATTTTATGTTTCTCGTAATGAGCTCAAGTTATAATTCAAATTACCCATAGCCAATAAATATCTAGTTTGCGCAGTGGTTGATGTTCAGAGTATGGCAGTTGTTGCTTGGTGGTCAGTGTCTGTAACAAATGGCAGGTGGTGACATTTTGCATTTTAATGCCTTGTTTTGTCTTTGGAATCAGAGGAGTCCATGTTGTCTTAAATTTACACATACTTAAATTAGAATTTAGGTCAGTTTACCTTCTATATATTTATTATTATTAAGTAAAAGTAATAATACAATTTTTTAATACTTTTGAAATTCTATTACACCAAAATGTCAAAATTATTTTGAAATTATTCGTTAAAAAGTCATTATTAGGTTATGCATAGGTTATATTTCATTCTACTATGTGTGGAAAAAATCAATTCGAGAAGTTAGGAAAAAAGTATAGTCTACAATATCAATTATATGCAGATATCAAATAACACATTGTACTTGAGAATCTTAATCCTCCTAATCTATGAAAACAAACTAACAGTTTAAAATAACATTGAAAAAATACTGTATTTTAATTGGAGAGTTTTTATAATTTTTTATCTATACAGCAATTATATATTTTTTAGTTTGATATTAATTGGCTTATGGTCTGTGTTGCAGGAACGGTTTAATTTGAAGAACATAATAGACGCTCCACAGGACAAACCTGATCCACAAGTCGTGCTGGAAAAAGAGAGACAGAAAGCGTTGAAAAAACGCTGTAAAAAACTGCGGCAACGTATGACGCTAAGGTATGACGTGGTGACAGTTTTATGTGCGGAATATGTCCTTTGCAACTATAACACGATACCACTGCACACTTTTGTTGTAAAAAATTATTTCGCTTATCGACAGTTATGTACTTCATGTTGCATTAAGGTATCGAATTTACTGATAAAATGTAATTCAATACATGCATCTGTGTCATATTTATATACAAGATGATTTTGCAGTATCATAAAGTACACTGTATGTAAATAAGAGAAATACTTGAGACAATTATCTGGACATGAATAATGACAAATACTTCATTCTTGTCAAGAATTTGTACCAGAGACTGTTCTTCTCAAAGATGTTCTTAGTTCAAACTAAAATAGAGCAAGATATCATATTTTTACTACGAAGACGTGATGACAGATTGTTATGTAGGCAAAATGTTTTGTCAACTGTGCAGTGTATGTAACAGATTGTTCCACTTTTGTAACAATTTTCAATAACTATATGCATGGGCTTTCTCTTGAAAGTTCATGCTATTCGCAATAACCTGGTGGTGACATGAATTTTCAAGTGGGTACAAATCTCAAGTGGGCGTAGCAGCCCCCTTGCTTGTTTTTGAGAAATCACTGTCCACATATATCTTGCCCCATCTTGTCAGGACTGCGTCAAATGTGTACTCTGTAAACAGATTGTACCTAACTATAGCGTATTAGCACTCACACAGATACCTAGTTATAGTGTATGATCACACACACCTAGGTATAGTGTATTACGAAGGTAAATGTAGCTAATATAGGCAGAAGACAAAGCCTCGTAATTAATCACATTAAACATGTGATCCCTCACTCATTTCCTCCCTATCAATTTCAATCTGTGTTACGCTAGAATTTAATTTGTTAGCATGAGCTTTCAAAATTACTGTGGACATCTCCACCGGGAAGGTCCATCACAGCAAATTTGCCATCGGCGCGAGACAAGGCATTGCGGAGAATTGTATTATCTTGTGGATATTAACAGTATACTGTGCTCGTTGATGCTATTAGAGCATAATTACTGACTAATGTTTTTGTTCGACAAGCTTTAATGCAATAAGAACCATGTAAATGTGGATTGGAAATTCGTCAAGGGGCTAATTCCTGAGATATTGAGCCGACATACAATTAGTTGAGTGCTCGATTCTTCCATGTGTCATTTCTATTGTACACCTATTAGTCTTTGTTTAGATAATAGACATTTTTAAAAGATACAATTTTCTATGTGTGAATATTTGAAGAGGGTCTTTTATTGAAAAGAGGAAATGAAGTTGCTTTAAACTGATATATCATTTATTCAATGATTATTGTTATCTTCAGGAATAGATACCTGTATAAAGTACAAAAAAACACAGTCTTCAAACCTCTAAAATATTTCAGACTAGCCATTTTTCACTCCCATGCTCCTTTTATTTGAAAGATATTATTTAATATTTAGATATAAATCAATAAATAAGAATTATAGTGGCACCTTGAAGGGTGAGGATATGTCTTTTACATGTGGTATCCTTAGGTTTACATATTGTGATATTTTCATTCATAATGTTTCTAGCAAAACTCCATGGTAATATATGTTTACATTTAGATATACAAGTACTTGATGTCACATTTTTATTTTCTAGGGGGCAGGAGTTTGAGAATTCTGTTCAAGCAAAGAAACAAACAATGGAGACGGAGAACAAAGCAAAGTAAGTTGTTTGTTTCTTGCAAAACATCATTCCATAATTCACATTTTTATCTTTCTAATTAATGGAGCTCTCGGGTCCCTATCAGTTCCCATACATCTCATATTAAGGAAATATTGTCCCCAAAATGGAAGTGCTGAGAAAATGCATTATAAAGCTATAAGTCATATGCTGTGTTATTACTTAATGAAATAATAAACCTGGCATGTCATTAATATATGTCCCAGGTATCCTGATATCTGACAGAGGACAAATTACTGACACCCAACTATAAAACAGCAGATAAACTAGATGCATTATAGTTGCGTTCTGTTCAATTTTTCCAATTAAATCGGAGTTTCAGACTCTGGGAGGAGGAAGTTTCAATAGTTGTTAAAAATCTACCCCTGCTAGGGAGTAAAGTAATGCGAAAAGTTCCAACGCTAGTGTAATTGTTGGGAGGTACTGTGAATAACATATTTTTATGTTCTAAGGGAGATAGTGTTAGTGGCCGCTTAATGCTAAATGAATAAGTGCAGTTCTAATGGTGTGACATGGAGAGACAAATGAATGCCAGAAAATGCTAATAATCATATATGCAGATATTCTATACCCGGATATTAAGTACAATAACCTTTTTTGCCTGTCTCTCATCTAATACAGTATTGGCTTCAGTACACAGGGGTTTCATTAGCAGCAGGCAACAGGCGATTTTCGCTGGTTGTTTTCACAAAATTGCCTCTTGTTTTGAGTGACTTTTCAACTTTTCAATGTTAAATTTTTGATTTCAATTAATTTTGCCTGTTGTTTTCATTTATTAAATTAGCCTGTTGTGAGAAATTCAAGCGAAACTCCTGGTACAGTACTGTTGTGAGCTGCCATGGATATTTCCCAACTTTGAAAAGTTGATTTTCCTTATTTTTGATCCTTTAACCTCTAGACCACCTGGAGTGATGAGATTTCTTGTCACCTCAGTAATGACCTTGAAACTCAGAGTGACGAGAAAATCCGTCACAAAAATTTTCACTAAAATTGCTCTTTTTGGAACAATTTTCATCCAATTTACACAAAAATTGTTTTAAAATGTGTAGAAATGATCTCTGTCTGTACTAAGTTGAGCATCTCACATTGTATAGGTTTTTAGTAAAATGTCAAAAGGTGCCAAAAATGAAAAATTCTCTGGTTTCAACCGATTTTTAGAGCCTGGCATTGAAGAGGTTAAAACATGAAGAAATACTGTTTGGTAGATTTGGCTGCATACAAGCTAATTTTACTTTTCATTCAAAGATTTTCATCAGTCTATGTAGTATCTGGTCACTTTATAGCTTGGCATGACATTGAACTAAATGACTATATAGTTTAGTTTTCAGTTTAAAAAATGTCAGTTAAAATAAATAAAAAATTAAAATATAATCATTTAGCTAAGAAATCATTATATTTGTTTATTAGTAGTTTTATAGGAGACAGATATTTTTTGTATTTGGCTTTTTTTCTTCCATTAAAAGACAGGTGTCCATTTTATATTTGTCCAGTCTCTACAAATTCTATCGGAAGTCCCTCATGGTCAATGAATTTCCCTCTCATTTAAAAATCCATTTCATCAAATCAGTGAATGGGAAATTTATAATTATGAGCATGATATATAGTCAAATCAAAATGAACTTATACTGCGAGTTTATCAGATGAATTAATTGCTGGCGTGCCACCAAATCGTTTAGAGAAATATATCTGTCTTGTTCATTACGCCCCCCTGACCCCCAACACACTTCTGAATTTAGTGGTCGATTTATTTAGAGGCTGCCCTTGTAGGGGATATTTAAACCAGCCAAGCAAAAAATCATTTTTGTAATATCAGATTTGGAGGATTCTTTAATTGATTTGATTTTGAATTGACTTTTTAGATAAATACCCTGAGATGAAACAAGTGTGACAAAATGTATACATGTAAGACTGTAGTCATGGTAACACCATTGACATGTCAATATGTTTAAACTTTATTACTGTAGATGGAGCTGCAACAGTCACAAAATTCAGGGCTCCCAATACCAATTTTAATAAATTCTCTAAACATAGCTCTCTCTAAATTCACAGATTTGTACATATTTTACGATAATTTGGCCTTCATGCATACAATTGATACATGTTGTTAATCATTGAACCCATGACTGCCACTGTATTTTTGTGAGGGTTTGATAGAACTTTGGTAGCTTAATGGCTGTGGTCAGGGGTCTATTGAAATATATGCTATTGTTTAGCTTCCTTAATCACCAGGTGATTAAAATGTGATTTATGTGACACGGACATGAAGAAAGGATCAATAGTTCATCAGAAACAGTCAAATAATTGTCATAAAAGAATCCCAATATATATAAAATGGCAATAATTGTGTCATGCAGGATTGTAATTTGGAAACAGCGCTTGATGAGGAAATACACTTGATATGTTTTATTAGTGTTGCTACGGTTATTTGTGCTTTTGATTTGGATTATAGTTAATTTATGAGCCGGAATCGATGTCAAACTAATTTCAAAAACTCAAAAAGCAACAAGATATGATTTTTTCATCTATATTTATGATCGTTCTAGCCTGTTAACTTAACATCAATACAAACAAATAAAAGGGTAGTACTTTTATTTGTACATGTTTGCTAATAATCAACCTTACAACAGCAAGTGTGTCCCCCATTCCCTTTATAGCACAAGGTATATTTAAACAAGGGATGGGCAGGTGGAACAAGAGGTTTGGTGTCAATTCAATTACCATGGAAACTCCTGTATATGAAAGCATCATGATGATGGTAGGCTACCTGGATTTGGGCCATATTTCCAGCTAAACATACTGTCTTTGTCCTTTTAAAATTCCACATAGGTAACTTTGAGCAATTAAACAGTTGCTACATAACTATTGCAACAAAACTATTGCAACAAAACGATTGCACTTATTTTACACAACAAAATGTAAAACTCTGAAGTAAAGAGCCATCTATTTTTCTATTTCCAAAGCTCTTTCACTTGGCCTTTAACACCTAGATATCCTGTCGTATATTAAAATATATTTTAGTGTACATAATCAAATATGGTCCACTATGTGGCATTAAAAGATATAATCCCATGCATTTCTCCCACTGTTTCCTTCCTTGTTGTCACCGCTCGTCTTGAAAGCCCATATATGGTTTGATTCATTCCGATGTGTCGTAAAATTGATTGTTGAAAGTTGCTTATAATTAAACCGTGTATAGGAAAGCCGTTTGCAATTAAATGTGTTGAGGTGTGGTTTACCAGGGGTGGAGGTCGGGTAAGAATGCTTCAAGAGAAAATATGTCTCTTAATATCAGTTTGCTCATAGCCATCCATCTTAAAAGCCTGTGGGATAGTGATCGCATAATTCCATTCAATTGTATTGTGGTTTTATTTTGTTAATAATATTTTTTACATAAAGGTTTAATCCGTCTCTCTTATTTCATTGATTGATTGATTTTAATCAAAAAGTTTCAAAGAAACTACAATAAACTGAAATAATTTTAATTTCGTGTAAGATTAGACAATTCTGGGTGGTTTGGGTACCACCCTGTTAAATGAATTCCCACATATACAAGTAACAAATGATATCTCTTTTCATTAAATACAAGTGTGACCTATTCTATTTGTTTGAATATCTTCAAAGAACATCAAAGAATATATCTACCTGAAAATAGCTTTTGTTGGCATGGCATGCTATAAAACCTGGAATAATTTTAACTCCTCAGTACAAAAGCTGGTCTTCCTAGAGGCCCAGTACAATTATTAAAAATATGTACAATTAATATAACACAATTAAATAGATATATAGGACAGTTGATATATTTGGTCTTTATTTTTTAATCAATATTTTTTATTAACAGGTTACTAAATCCTAATTTCACCTATTTTTATCAAAATATCTCAATATTTTAGCATTTCGGAAAGGTACAAACAGATATTTTTGCAGGATGGCATGCAATTTTTAGATTTTTAACAGCATGCAACACCCAGATGCTTTAATGCTGGAGAGAGCACTATACTTGGTCACGATTCTTTATGGTCAAAACTTTGAGCTGGCGTCTTTTCCTTAACCTGAACCCGAGCTTCAAGATCATCTACTTTTCATTTTATGAATTTTTAGTGAGTAATAAATGTGAATTTTAATCTAATAAAAGATGATACTCCTTTAAAGATCAACTAAGATTTAAAATCACAGTATTAAACTCAGTTTAGTAGCAACAACTAAATGCATTTGTAATTAAATTAAAACCATAGTACAAAATGTTATGTTCTTCGTAATCCTACTTGCAGTCAGTCTGGTGCTTTATATATTTTGTGGTTAACCAAAATTGCATCTTTTTCATTATTAAAACATGGTCATCTTTTTCCATGTCTGTCAGTTCAACAACATGGAAAAGTATGGAAATCTAAAATGTTGCAAACCCAAGGCCCAATGTTGATTACATGATTGCTAATCGAACCTTATGATTTGCCAGGTTCGGGGCACATTTTGATATTTCAAATTCCAGATATCTGATCGACCTCCCTAGTACATAATGGTAGAAATGCATTATAAAACCTGTGATGACAATGGAATTAATTATTTGTGTATAGGTTTTAATAGAATTAATGGAGTGATGGCTGGTTGACTCTGGGAGTATATAAGCGCCTTAGGTGTTCAGTGGGGGTGGTTAATTGATTTGACCCATACACAGACATGGTGGTCAATTTAGTGAAAGCCATGTTGGCTTATTCCTCAAGTCAATTAAATATTTGGTCAAAATGGTTGTCATTTGTTTTGTTTGTATGTTTGCTTGTTTGTTTGTTTGTTTGTTTGTTTATTCTATGGCCATGTGATGTCTCAAAACCATAAAAAGACACATGATACAAGAAATAAAATTATTTTTAAAGGACGGAAAATTTAAATAGCCTCATTATCAGCATCTTTGTTTTTTTATTTATTTTTCATTACTCCAGGAAAGACACAGAGTATTTCATTTCAAAATTAAATTTTTCGAGGTTTTTAAATTAAAGGAAAAGTTTCTTTTAGCCAGATGGTTGGTTGTATAAAATGTGCACTGTCAGGACACTGCATATCATTTTCATTCAATAATACAAATGACATAACATATCAACATTAAACTTCTTATCAGTTTTGTATGTATATATAAAGTCAAGAGTAAGGAAATACAGCCCATTGATCAGGCCCCAGGGTTAGATAATATACCGACTGCCCCGGGACATTTTTGAACTTCAAAGATTGAAATACTTGGGAGGTAAATGTATTAGGCACATGACTCATAGTTTTATGCTTGTATTATGATATAATAAATATTCAGTTATTTCATTTTGAGGCTCAATTCGTAAAATAATAGAGACATTTCTTATAGTTAACAATGAGCTATTCTAATGTGGATTAATAAATATTCAAATGATTGCCATTATAAATTGATAAGATTGCCTAGCATGTGTTTTGACAATTTAAACACCATACGATATATATTCCAATTTGGCACAGCAGATATGATGACAAGTGTTTGAGATTAGATGTGTATCCATGTGAATATTGCAATCTTCTCTTGTCAATCCAAACCAACCGCTGCCACCAATTCTGCTTGATTTCATTGAAATCATCACTCTATAGCCCCTAACTCAATTAGCTTGCTCCAAAATCATCATATCAATAATTGGAACGCTATGCTTATAGCCTAGATTTAATTTAGTAAAGAAAATCTAGCATTATTATATCAAAGCCGGCTTTCTTTTTGTTCAGTGGGTGAAGTGAATCTGGATAACCTAATTCAGTCGAGTGTCTAATTTAATTCCGATCAAATACTGGCGATATTATATCGGTAATTCCCTTTCATTTGGTTAGTGTTCTAAGTCTAACTGGAAAGTCAAGTGAATTATTTGCCAAATCTTGCCAATAGGGCACTTGTAGGTTTCAGTTTCCTTGCTTTAGTGAACCAATTGCCTGGGTCAGAAACCCATGTTCAGAAGAACATTTGAACGTATTATTTATTTTTTAAGGTATGAAATTAGTTACAGATAAATTGAAAATCAAGTGAAATATCTGCAGATTCTTGTCGCAAACTTGTATCTTTCAGTTTCCATGATTATTATTGAAATTTATAATTGTAAATAATTCTATAATTATTGATTATGTTTGTTTTAGGATTGGCAAGTTAGTCAAGGAGTTGACCAGGCACCTAAGTAGTCAAGGCACCGGCCCATGGCCCCAGAATAGAGTCTCTGCCCTCGATAGAGCCCTGGGTGAAATCAAACGTGTTATGGAGAAAAAGGTGGGTTGGTTTTGATCAATTGTTAAGGCAAAAAACCTAAGTAGTAAAGTCAAGTTCTATTCTTATTCTTAGTAATAAAAATTTTGAAAAATCCCCTTTTTTGATTAATTTTTTATGTAGTTAGTTTTTTCAATTGATATTGATTGTTGCAGTTGGTGTTCGGTGTTCACTGTCTGTTAAAAATGGCATGTAGTGACATTTTGCATGTCAATAATACTTGCCCATGTAATATCTTTACTTGTACCTGTCTTAGGTTCCCGGCGATCAGATAGCTGTAAAAATAGCTGGAGGTCTCACTACACTTACAAGAATACTCATGTTATCGATGACTACCTCACCCGCTA
The DNA here is from genome assembly GCA_903813345.2 of Owenia fusiformis. Classification (NCBI taxonomy): domain Eukaryota; kingdom Metazoa; phylum Annelida; class Polychaeta; order Sabellida; family Oweniidae; genus Owenia; species Owenia fusiformis. Next base: position 15,522,172 of record CAIIXF020000010.1, read on the forward strand.
GTCCAGCCGTTATTCCCACAAAGTAAGTAACATTTTTAGAGGCTAAATGAAATAATAGACATAAGATACTCCCAGGGTGTGCCATATATTCCAGATTTACTGTTCAGAATATTATTATGATCTCCCATGTTGTCATTCATACAGTGGCTGCCATTGAGGGAATTAATGAAAATAATTTCAATCCCGAGGGAGTATCTTGGCCATAGACACGTTCCAGAAGTTGCATGCTGAGAGTGCATGGCAGCGGACAGAATATTCTAAAGGGGAATTTTTGCACTATTTCCCCAAAATGTAGAACCCGATATGTATTGTTTTAAGAATATTGTATGCAAGAAGTTTTTTCTTGTAGACTTTAGTCTTTTAACCCCTATTGTCTGTGCTAGAAGGAACACATGACATAATGGTTATTTGTACTTTTCATCTTCCCCTTTAGTAGGGATTAATAGAATCTTTCTGGGTTCATATATTTAATACCATGTGACCATTAATGAGCCAATGAGCATTCAGAATACATAAAGAGTAGGTAATAATTTCCTTTATTAATCAATTGGCCTAGAAAACAAGTTCAGGAGTTCTGAGTTGGCACTTGTGTCACACTCTGGACGGATACTCTATATATTAACTGATCAGTAATTGATTGTTAAGGGTGAAATGCAATTCAATTGACTTCTTTGTGAGATAAATTACAAAATTTTTACAATGCTCTCGTATTATTACGAGAACCATTCTCATTGAGCAGTTTATTTGGGAAAACAATAAAGTATATTGATAAAATAAAATATTTTAATGAAATAGGTATTAATTTGTGATTGCCATTTGTTGATGGTATTTCACCGAAGAATATTGGTTTGCGAGGTAGTCGGAGTGTGACAAATTAATTAAAAAATCATTCTCCTTCGATAATTGATCGAGAGAAACTTTTCATTGTAAACTCTGATTGTAGTAATTTACTTATGAAATATTAATGAAGAGAAGAGAATCGCATATTAAGTATGAGTGTTCTTGTATGTTCTGTTTAGAATATGCATGTATGTAGAGGAGGGGGGCTGTGGATTGTTGTTGGAGAATTTACATCTTATTGGTTAAAATTGGCTTTTTATGAATCAAAATTGACAATATAATAAGAGCCCAAATAGGTAACGCAGTATTTGTTTTCTTGTCTGCAGATTTCGTGACAAAAATACTTCACCAATTTGATTTGAAGTTTTTAGAGATATTTCGGTAAAAAGTGGTCATTTTTGATTTTTAGGTGAACTATTCACTATTTATCAGTTAGTGCTCCCGCATAGTTTGCTTTAGAAATTGATAGGGAATTTAAACTCTTTCTGGGTATTGATTGACAATATACAATCTACAATCATTTAAACTGGAATGGATAGAAATATTATTGTTTAACAAAAACTTACATGAAATTCTATCTCACTGATCAATTTCAACTCAATAACATTATCTGAAGCCCAGATGGGTTAAGATAAAACAAAAACATAATACCTGGTTCAGCACTTTGAAACCTTGTTAATCTTGACCCCAAAAGGAAGATGAATGCTGTCATGCATATGTTAATTGTTATTGTTATGTCTTTTGTATTTCCACCAAAGATTCTGAGGATCTTTGTCCTGTACTGCATCCTGTGTTCTGCTTCCTGTGTGTAAAAAACATGATCATTCCCTGTGTTTACCCCCCCCTCCAGATTTATAGGCTTGTTTTTGCAAGGGCTTAACTAATCAGGTCTATAGGGATTAAGTAGCAAATCTTATATTTCAATTATAATTTATTTATTAAAAAGTCAACAATCACTTGTTGTAATGCACAACTTACAATAACATGTTTATACAATAACATACAATTTAAAATTGCTGTACAATAACATACAATTTACAATTGCTGTACAATAACATACAATTTACAATTGCTGTACAATAACATTAAATTTACAATTGCTTCTTTGCCTCTCATAAAAACAATAATTAGAAGCAGGTAATTTATAAATGCAATTTTCTAACAGGTTGGACTTATCATTAGAAATCTAGAAAACAATTGTGAGGTAAATTTAAATATGTGAGAATACATTAAACATGAATCCTGTATTTATAAACATGGATTAGGGTCTCTGATAAACCTTAATCTCTGACAGATTTACAAATGTCAAGATAAGGGACACCAAAACAGTATAACATCACATTGTTTTCTCTCATAATGATATAACACAGGGACAGTACATGATTACTAAGGCAACCCCCCCCCCCCCTCCCATCCCCTGCCCTAAAAAGTTACATGACGAAAATAAAACGTCAAATTATCCATTGTTTCTCCAGATAATGAATAAAATATGAAATTGTTGATGGACAGCAAGAAGTCTACTGGAAGTATAAATATAAACACTGGTATTAGATCTCACCATGTGTAACTGCACACTTTGGTTACACGAGCCTTGTACAAGTGAAAACAATACGATGTTTAGACATTTTCAAGTAGCCCTCTGTCTCTATGGTTAATCCTGCTTCCGCCCTCTGGCTCCAATAATAGTCCCTGGCAGGATCAAGTCCATACAAAATATTCCCGCATCGATATCAACAAAATAATGTATTGGTTATCGAGAAATAGTGGATCCATCTCATTCGCTGATTTTCCTCAGAATTTTTTCTTAATTTTCAAGATGAAAATTGCTTTTTGGATAAGAACAATTTTTTAACAATTTGAATAGGGATTCATTTTCAAAGGGGTTATCTTTCAAATGAAATTTTCTACAAGATATGCTCCAGTTTGTTTTTCATATAGTATTTGTATTAATATAGGTTTAAAATATGTTTCTCTTTGAGCCATTGTATCACGGATCTTTATTTGTTTTGTCTATTCAGTCGGCATATTACATCAATTATCATAAATAGTTTAGTATAAATCCTTTTCTAACTATAATTGAAACCCCACAAAACAGCTTGATATCAAAATTTGCTCTCCATGTCTTTTTGTGTACAACTTAACCCCGTCTTACTGGTGACTCTTACCATATTTGGCATCTCATCGATCAGAATTCTTTATTTTATTTTTTTATATTTCCAGATCTCTAGTCAACACCAGTGATGTCATGAGACATGTATGTGCCAGTTGCTATGACAACTGTCATTATATGTTGTTTAGCAACAAGCTGGCGACAGTCATAGACATTTTAGTCAGTCAATTAAATGTAAGTATCTTTAGACAATATATTAAAACATTTTTTGCAAAATAATTGAATTTACATTTAGATTAATATAGTAATATATTGGGGAGGGAGAGCTGTCATACCCAGGAGCACCAAACACAGGTTAAACAATTCAAAGAAATTTAATGGTATGGGACATTTATAATTTTTGCATGATAAGCTTGAACTTTTGGGAAATTGCAAAAGTTACTTGTTTCTTGATATCATCCTCACTTTGGAAAAATAAAAAAATAAAAATTGAAAAGGTATTAATTCAAAAATATCTAACAATTTTCAAATCAGGGGAGTAGAAAATGAGACAAAACTCTTAACATGCCAGAGAAAAGTAAAAACTTTGAAGTTATCAGTAAATCTTGCTTTGTAAGTGTGGGGCTCGGTTGCAGAAGAATAAATATTTGTTTAACAGCATGGCGCTTCAGGGGTAAAAGTTTTGCTCACTGAAAGTAACTCCTGTGTAAACTATCCACTGAGTATACGGCTAGGAGGCATCGTCTTGTAAAAACACAACTCACTGAAAATGATTCCGGTTCTAAGTGATATTTTTCTTAAGAAATTAATATATTTGTTCATGTATATAAGGACTAGTACGTGTCTTTTACCCTGATACTAGTCTGGTTATTGTTGCAGTTTTATTTTCAATTTTGCTTCTGTAATTTAGATCACATCATTGGCTTCCCAGTTAGCACTATCCCTTGGGTTGCCTCAAAAATCAAAAATAATCAGGCAAACACATGTACAGTAATGCATTGGTCACATTTGCTCCCATTTTCACTACGGCGCCCGGCTGATTGAGTATTTTGTTCAAAATTGAATACAATATTGAACAAAACACTCAATCAGCCGGCCAATGGATCGGAGCAAATGTGACCGAGGCATAACATATGTTCATTCAATTTTGATTATTTTACACTATCCCTTGTAATGCCAATAACATTTGAGATAAAACAACACTGAATTATTGAGTTCTACTGAAAACAGAACAGCCTTTGATACTAAAATAAGAATGACAAATTGGTTCTATTAAACGGAGATATGTGTGATCTCTACTCCATATCCCATCTAAGAACTAAGGGATTTTAGAACTGTTGACAGGACAGCATTGACCAATATAATGATATCAAAGTAAGGAATGTAGTTTAACACTACCATCAACCTGCTAACAGGGAGATGCCTAGCATCTTGACAGTGCATTACTTAATGAAAGGACTGTACTCTCTAATATTCAGAATATCAACATTTTCAATGCAAAACTCCACTTGCCCCTCCCTTAAGTTTGTGACATTTAGATTCAGTATACTGTACATCATATACCCATATCATTGATCATAGTACATGGGCCCTAGCCTTAATTCAAAGTATAGAAAAAGGTTCCTTTTCCAATGAGTGTTCTACTTTTTGACTTTAATTATGCAAATTGTGGAATCAGTTTTTGAATCATATCAGATTCCCTGTTTAAAAAAGTGGCTTAAAAATTCAATATTGCTCATATCTTTAGGTGGTCTAGATTTTTCATAAATAGTCCCCAAAGTCAACATCAACTCCAAGTTGTTTATTTTTTTAATGCTTTTTTTATATTAAATGTGTTGTGTACTTTTAAAGACAAACTCAATGATACACCGTAGGCTGATACATAGTTATAATTGAGACTAAAGAGTTCCTTGTCAACTAAATTGAGAAATGTTTGTTTAGAACCTGGGACTTGCTTGAGGTGTTCTACCTTACAAACACTTCTTCTTAGAGAGCTTTAATAACAAAAAGATCCGATAAATATTTCAATGTACCCCTGCGGGTCAAATAACGAGTTTTAATCCAATATTTTTAATAAACTGGTTCTTGTTACTTACTTGTCCCTACTCCCAATGTCCTTGCATTTGATTCAAATATGATTGAAATAACACTTCATTTATTATTTCTATACCATAATATTCCATGATTATGCCAGTATTAGCATGATCCAAGCATTAATTTTATTGATATCACCAGTTAATATTTTGAAAGCTATTGGTAAGAAAGATTTCATTCAAAATCACTTGACATGACTTTCAAAAAAAGAGTTTTATCCAATTGTTCATTGTTTAATTTCTTGGCAATTCATTCATTTCTTCCATTTGATTTTAGAATGATCCATACCTTGAATGAGAGCTACTTGACAACTGAATATTTTATTTTGATGATTAACTGATTAATTTTTGATGATTATTGATATTTCTTTCATACACTATTAAATAATAATAGAGAGGTTCCTTATTGACTTGTAAACTGTCTATTTGTCTAATCTTGTCAATTGAATAGATCAGATTTTCATAGATTAAAAACCAGGTGAATGTGGGATAATAATATTTCTCTTTGAGTCAAGCCAAAATTCTATTGTATTAATATTGATTTCTTGAATAAAATTAACTGTAAATAAAAATGATTAAAAAATTCTTTGACTCCCCATGATTTTTTAATATGTCATCATCACCGCCAAGAAGTTGTGACATATTGTTACTGTTTTTCATTTGTCATCTGTGTTGCATTTGTCATCTGTGATTGGCATTGGTGTCTGTGACAAATTGTTACACTTTTGTAATTGCATCTGCGCTAAAGTTAAGGTAGATAGAGTAGAAGAACTTTTAACCTGTTAGATTATGCTATTAGTATGTGAGCACATATTGCCTAATATGCCATGCCTTCCTTGAGATAAATGTAACTTTACCAATTTGGAATTTGACTTTAATTTACAAATCATGTAAATTATACATGCCTCTACACTTCTCTTGATTTTCTATTTCTGTAAAGCACAGAAAAATTGTCTTGGTCCACACAGCTACATTTTTATCAATTTTAGATAACAGTGCTTCTGACTGAACAATTGCCTTTCATAATATTTGCTGATGTATGTCCACAGAAAACTCAAAGGAGTATACAGTAGAACCTCAAACCTGTCTCAGTGAACACCTCTCTCTAGTGAACACCTGTATTTAGGGAACACCACTTCAAGACACATTTTACATTGAGTCCTGTATAAAAGTTCCCCTCTGTAGTGAACACCTGCCTATAGTGAACACTTTTTGTGGTTCCATAGGTGTTCACTATATACAGGTTTTACTGTACATGTATATATACTTTTAGATTTAATAAACACTTTGTTTCTACAGATTTTTCAAAAGCAATATGAAATAATTTTGAATATGTTATTTAACTGATTTGACCACATTATCAATAATGATTAATAAATCTAAATGGAGCATGAAACATTAAATGAAATCAACCACAATTGTAATAATAAGCAGATTTTATGAAAAAGACAAATTTGCTAAAATTTGAGAAATATATGAAATTTGATAAGCTTGATGTAAAAAGGGTATTGTATAATTTTAATAAGGTGGTTACAATGGTTATTTTTGACCACAAAGTTTCCTTATATTTTATGTGCATATATCAAGTTCTGCGTAGTTGAGATGAGACATTATAATTGTATATTAGTGGCATATGTTTGATGTAAACTTTGGTGGGTGCAATATGTTTATTGTGGTAATGTCTGTAATTTTAGTATATTTTTGACCAAGATTGAAATCTCATGTACCATGTACATTGTGCACACTTGGTGGGGGGGGGTGCCATTGTATGAATTATTATTAAGCATTTATTTGAGTTACTCAAGTAAAAATAATGATTTAAATACTGTATACAGTGTAATAAGTTTTTCTCAATTTATCTATTTATTTATCAGAAAGCAATATTTTTGAAAATGTCACTTTTCTGTATCTAATAAATCTTAAGAAAGGATCTTTTTGAAATATTTTGGAAAAGTTAACTTTCTACCTCATTCTCGCAGTTGCAATTATTTCATATCACATGTTTTTAATAAATTAAATATATATCTTACAAATATATTCACTTATACTTTTTTCATGGTTATATAAAATTATAAAAAAATACAAAGTAGAATTATAAGCTTACTTTTTTATGTGTTAATTGTATCATTTTTCAATGCTGTATCTATCAATGATGGAATAATATATATCTTAATATCGAATAAAATGTATATATTAAATACAATGAACAGAAATAAGGCCTTATGGTTCTGTCATGGAAACCGATTTCAATCTTCATATTTTCAATTATATGTGACAGGTGAATTATGCATGTCCATATGTTAAAGCAATATCCCTGTACCCTCCAAGACCTATTGTTGGTTCCTATAAAACTGAAGGGCTATAACAATGTAGGTTTTTCAGCCACTCTCTCTTCAAGGAGGAATGAAGAGTAATCTCTGATAGATTGGATGTGATGGGCTAAGTGGAGGCTAATGGCATACACAGATGTACTACCCCTTCTCAAATATACACATTTTCTTGATACTTTTCATATTTTTAATCATCACATATCAGAATGATGTCCGGTGTTCTTGGTGTTATGTGAATTTAGAGTCTATTTAAATTACATTTTATGAATTTTTCAACACAGATATTCACATTTTTAAAGTTTTCATCAAAAAGAGCATTTAATCTTTGATATTTTCTGAAAGGGTTGTTGCCATGACAGCTCCCTGGAGACAGTTGCTATGGTTATCCATCAGTACCCTCCAGGTAAAAGCGTCTCCCATGGGGCTTATTCACAATCACTCTAGCATACATTAATATAATAGCAAATGTTATTGCTTAGCATTATAACTCAATGCAAGTCCTGTAGTGATTGCTGTCTTTATTATTGAACGGGTCAACTCTCAGTGCATTTTTGTGAAATGGATTTAACGAAGGATGAGATAGCTCCCCCTATTCCTCAAAGCTCTTAGACATTGAGGTGTTTTCTACTGTTATTCCCTTTTTAGTATATATAAGCTTTTTCTGGAGCCAATAGCCATAATGAATTAGAATATGAATACTGTAAACATATAAAACCATTCTTATTTACATATTATATATTTTTAACTACATATTGGATTGTGAAGCCACCTTTCATGGTTCATTGAAACACAACTCAACAAGTCATGCAACTCATATTGCCCCCTAAACAAAATCATGTCTTGTCTTATTCATTTAGTAATTCTGAATTATGGCTTTACTTTCAGATTCTAATACCAGAGAGTTTCAGTTCAGATCTGCTGGGTAACAGTGGGAATAGTAGTGGAGGTGGAGACATACAGCGGCTCCCCTCTAATCCCCTAGCTACCTCCCTCCTCAATCTCCTAGCTACAGTCCTACTCTGCCTCTCAAAACACATCAGTGGTGGTCATGCTACTGAGGTTGGGGCATCAAAACATATCATCAGCTCTAGCGGTCATGCTGCAGATGTTGGTGCATCTGGTGATGCATTTATATCACGTTCTACAGACATAATCAGGTGAGTGGTATGGAGATGGGTTATGTTTTGGGGGCATGCTCTAAAGAAGGGACTTTGTGGTGATAGGTAATGTTTTGGGGGCATGCTCTAAAGAAAGGACTTTGTGGTGATAGTAATGTTTTGGGGGCATGCTCTAAAGAAAGGACTTTGTGGTGATAGGTAATGTTTTGGGGGCATGCTCTAAAGAAAGGACTTTGTGGTGATAGTAATGTTTTGGGGGCATGCTCTAAAGAAAGGACTTTGTGGTGATAGGTAATGTTTTGGGGGCATGCTCTAAAGAAAGGACTTTGTGGTGATAGTAATGTTTTGGGGGCATGCTCTAAAGAAAGGACTTTGTGGTGATAGGTAATGTTTTGGGGGCATGCTCTAAAGAAAGGACTTTGTGGTGATAGTAATGTTTTGGGGGCATGCTCTAAAGAAAGGACTTTGTGGTGATAGGTAATGTTTTGGGGGCATGCTCTAAAGAAAGGACTTTGTGGTGATAGTAATGTTTTGGGGGCATGCTCTAAAGAAAGGACTTTGTGGTGATAGGTAATGTTTTGGGGGCATGCTCTAAAGAAAGGACTTTGTGGTGATAGTAATGTTTTGGGGGCATGCTCTAAAGAAAGGACTTTGTGGTGATAGGTAATGTTTTGGGGCATGCTCCATAAAAAAGAATATACTTATTTCAAGAAATAAGATGGTTTAATTTTTATGAGGGTAAATTTAGGCGCACTATAATGCAAAGTCCCAATAAATGTCTCTACTTGAAGTAACTCTTTCATTCTTTTACACATGTTTTCTTGAGGCTGTGTGGTGAACTGGCTATATAATATGGTCACTGTTTTTAGCAGTACAGGGTATCCATGGTTTACCATATATGTTGAATCAATGAATATGGTTTTCTGAAAATATCCAAAACCAATTTGGTTCAATTGACAGAAGAAAGCACTGTGAATATTATTGATTTGTGTTCTATTTTAGCTACATTATCAGCAATTGTGTTCTATTTCAGCTACGTTATCAGCAATTGCGTTCTATTTCAGCTACATTATCAGCAATTGCGTTGTATTTCAGCTACATTATCAGCAATTGCGTTCTATTTCAGCTACATTATCAGGAATTGCATTCTATTTCAGCTACATTATCAGCAATTGCGTTCTATTTCAGCTACATTATCAGCAATTGCGTTCTATTTCAGCTACATTATCAGCAATCACATTCTATTTCAGCTACATCATCAGCTATTGCGTTCTATTTCAGCTACATTATCAGCAATTGCGTTCTATTTCTGCTACATTATCAGCAATTGCGTTCTATTTCAGCTACATCATCAGCTATTGCGTTCTATTTCAGCTACATTATCAGCAATTGTGTTCTATTTCAGCTACATCATCAGCAATGGTATTGTGGATAAGTTGACCCAGTACTTCAGTAATGTCCGTGGTCCAGTGGATGGTGATGTCCAGGGGGCGAACTTCCTTCTGCATAGTCTCAATCTACTTACTGCCATCACTAGAGTCTCTGCAGTCAGGTATATACATGTAGTGTGTTATTGATACATGGTTACACAAAGATGCAATCTTCCTTTTGAAATAACTTTCTCAATTATCATGGGATCTTCATGAATTTTCATAAAAAGATAGAGTGTTCGATGTAGGAGATAATGGTGAACTTACATGGGATTGACAAAATCAATGACAAAATGTTTTCCATTAGGTTCCCCGTTTCCCATCATCATATAAAAAATTTATTCTATGAATGTGACTTATCTCTTGGAAATAGTTATTTATCTAGAAATTATATTTCAAAATCCTATCTTGAATGAAATGTAATTTTTGTTCATCATTTATTGCTATGATCTTTGTAAAATAGCTTTGGTCTCTTTACAAATGGTGTTCATATCATTTTATAGGCGTAACAATATATTTGAGAAAAGCCGTATTGAGGATACATCACAACTCATCTCAACTCTCCGTGTCACTGAACTCGTGGGGATTGTGTCTCTGATGTATGGCATGTTACTGCACAGTGGAGCCCCAGCCAGGGGTGACAATACACCCCCAGAACTGCCCACCCCCACCCTGAATGTCACAATTTCTGGTATCAAGATGCTCAACCATATTGCTGCCTTAGACCTCTGCATGCTTCAGGTACAATCAACAGATATTTTAATTTATTCAATGATGGTGAAATTAAGCATTCTGATTGGCCCATGTGATTGTAAAAAATATTTTCACGCTATGTGATAAAAAAGTATAACACTCTGATGACACCGGATCAGACACTGTCATCTAAAACATCATTGAATTCTCATAAAATCTAGAAAATATTTTGCCTTTAAGATGGTTTCAGAAAGATGTGGTACAGAATTCCTCAGGCTCAAAGTTTTCTGGATTACAATTGCAATCAATTTATTGCAAATTTTTACAATGGTCTATTACTTGGTTGTTTTGGTTCTTCACAGAAACTGCCATTTTCTATTTTTGTCTAGAATTTAATATTATATTTTCTTCTAGTATATGTAGAATTCCATATAGAATGAAATAGAAATATTCTCATATATTTTTGTGTAAGGGGCACTCTATATATACTTAATAATCTAAAGTGCCCGAGGTGTCTGTAAAAATAGAGTACCACATATTCTAAGTTGTATTTGATAGACTCCATACAATACTAAATGAGGTATTTTCTTATAGCTTTAGTTACTGTTTGAGTGAAAGGACAATGTTTCATGTAACATTTGTGTGGAATCTTCTTTTCTTTTTCTTTTGTGCAATAGACACAGAAAAAAATTGAAGAAATCTCGTAATTACCTCATGCTTAATAATCTAAGAACATCATTATGTTAAAATCAGGAAAATTACCATGTGATGCACGATTCGACTCTACCTGTCTAATAAAGAAATACATGTTGCTACTTAGTAGGCTAATAAAGTTGATGTTTTTCTGTGTATTAGGTATAATTTATGATGAGGGCATCAATCTATGACTGTTTGGCTGTTAGGTTCCTAACCAACAAATTTCATGTCTGTGTTGAATTTATCATAATCTGTATAAATATCAATAAAATGAATGATTACATCGTATGTTTATAAAAATTGATGTTAAAAACAAATGTCTCTCTGTTATTCACATCCCTCTCTTTTTTATGTGTTAAGTGATTTGTCTTCTTAGTTTAGATTAAAATTAAATGTTGTTATATTTTGTGAGGGGGTATATGGTGTTAATCCTCTGTTCTGTACAACTGATTACACAGAATCCATTAGACGAGACCTTCTCATCGATCCAATAATTTTGGTGACTTAGATCCTATCTAGATTTATTTTTTGTTGATACCCTATCATTCATTGTATATATGATGTTAAGTATCTGCATATGATATTGCCCTTTGTGCTTTTCCATTAACTTTAAAAATTGTGAAAGCAACAGTTTTATTGTCAAAATGAAGCGAAACATGCTAAAAACAACGATAATTGCTAGCGGTCGGGTTATTCCTTTTTTCTAATACATAAAATGGAGCCATGTTTATTAGATTGAGGTTACAATTACAAATGAAACAATTATTCATTTTTGTACCATGATATCAGATTAAAAGGATATGATACAGCCGCTGTGTAATGAATGAGTTTCTAATCGTTGATAAATGACATTACTTTCTATCTTTGACAAAAGATCAATCATATAAATACTGGAAAACATGTTTTAAATCTTGGAATATATTACGTATATTTTACTAATTCAGAATTTTGAAGTATTCTTGCTTAATGGTAACAAAACTTTTTCAGGATCATTGATTTCAAAGGCAATGTTATGAATTTGTGACATTTAGAACTCACGATTAGGAAAATCTGTGAATTGACGAAGTCAGCGAAATCAGCATGTTTTATAGAAACATGGTGTATAAATATAATATAGGACTGTTTGCCTCAAACAATAGTCTTAATCACTCATATATATCCCTCACCAAGTAGAAACTAGCTCATCTTGTATCTGCCTCAGGTGAGAATACAACACAATTACTAATCAGCATTTTCTCTTCGGGCTTCTTGCAGATTAAAAAGCAGAGCTGAAAAATTACGAAACTGTTTCTCTGAATTGTCATATTTCAGAAATCATATTTAACATGCCAAATAATACCTAATAATCATACAAATGTAAATGTTGTTATTAAAAGCACTGTTTGAACCAAGGACATTTTGATTTGAGAAATGTACTTTAAGTTGAAATGTGATTTTCATTTCTGAAAACAAGGTAGAAAATTAGATGTTTCATTGCTCCGGGCCATCTCTTGATAGATGACGAAAATACCAAGAAACAATAATAAATATGACTCGTATCTTATCACAATTTTTCATCATCCCATGGAGCAGAGGTCAGTAGGGATATAGAAAAGCCATTGGCCTGTCTTTCCATTCATCTGTCCAGGTGATAACTCAAAAACCAGTTGACAGATTTGGTTTAAATTCTTTAAGACCTCTGCTCAAAAGGGAATTTTCAATATGGCTGCTCAATTCAAAATGACCACCATAAAAATGTAATTGTTGATAGTGAAGATTTTGCCAAAAATAGACACCACTACTACTACCTGCTTATTTTTATTTTTCAAAATGATGAGTGATTTGAAAAACATTTTTTGTTCTTGTGGAGTTGCTGTTTTTCTAGTTTATAGATACGAGCGTATGTATTACAAATATTATCACAATGCATATGGTGAAATATGATTTTCGGAATTATAGTGTTGATTATCATTTAATCATCAATTTCTCAATGCATGTGTTTATATTACAGTATTTTGAAACAAAAAATATTTTCGTGCCGAAAATTTTGAATTAAAGAGACTGTCTGGTCTTAAAAAATATTAAAGGAAAAGAATATGGCTGGTTTGATACGTTACCTAATTGAAGTTTCCTGTCATGTTATGCCAGACATTGAAGCTCAAGACATTATCACTCGTTTAGAATGAAAATAGATGCACTTTATAGTTTATAATGTATTAAAAGAAAGTAGATATGCTGACTGTAGAGCCAAACAATCTTATGATTATAATGGATTGTGATCTGCAAGTAGGCCCTGGCCTGAATTGCGTCAATGTATTTTTCTATGGGTTTTAACATCGCCTCTGTGCAGTCTCCTAGATGTAATGGTTTAGCGTGGTAGTGCATTTAGCTATGATATGGTCTTAATGGATTAACTGAGTAACTTCCTCTTAATGTGTAGCTTTTAAAACCCTCTCTGCCCCAGTGTACATTAGACTGGGAATCTCCAGTATCAAACCAGATCACTCTCTAATTGTCAAACAGTTCACAGGAAAGTAAATTTCAGTCTGAAAATTTTTGATTTTTAAAAAATTAAATGTATGTTAATTGGATAAGTATGAATGAAATAATTGAATTCGTTTCAACCATCGAAATACGATATTACAGGATTAAAACAAAAGTGTGAGTATTTTTGAGTTTTTAAAATTGTTTTGGTCAATTGTTTTATAGCTGTGTGGACAGTAGTGCAATTTGCGGCCAGCACAACAAAACATCAGTAATATATGAGCCTCGCAATATTCATCAGGTCATTTTGGAACACACAATTATTTCCGAAACATATGGCGTCCTACATTTAGGCTTGTCTCAGTCAGGGGGAAACTAAAATAATTTTCCCTAATTGGAAAACTCAGGGAACTTTAAAAATGCAAAAATATTCACAGAATTTAAGAATTTTGCAATGTATGAAATACCATACAAAACATTTAAATGAAATACAATTGCTTTCAGTGGATTTTTATTTGTCTATTTTATATTAGTTTCTCTTTGGTTAAGAATTAAGACGGGGAATGTCATGGTTGTATCAGGAAAAGTCGTGGAATTTAGATTTGAAAATATTCTGGCAACCTTGCTAATGGTGAGCAAATCAAGTATTAAGAGCATTGCTCTTGGGAAAAATCCTGGTCATTGAAATTTTTGTTACATTATATACCAGATTTTCAATAATATTATTCACAAAATAAATCATTATTGTTTTGGTACAAATAAATCCCTGATTTTCTTAACACTGAATTTATGTGCATAATTCTGTTGATTCAATTTGTGAAATAATAAATGATAGATAAATAATGAATTCAAATCAATTTGATTAAAAGACAATGGGTTGATGCTTTAGGAATAGTAAGTAATATGTCTTCAATTAGCTAAAATTTGAATTTATTCATGTTCAGATATGTTACGATCCAATTATCCAATTATTTTGGAATATTTTATATTTTCAGGAGGCTTTGGGAGAAGAAGGAACATCATTACAGTTCCGCCATATTGCAAGTTACCTAATATGGTATTGCTGTCAGCGAGAATGTGAGGATTTACTCCATGAGGTGATTGTTTGTGTCGGACATTTTAGTGCCCTCTGCAATGACAATCAGGTACTCCTATTTTTTAAGAGCTGAGAAATACTTGATGTGATAGATATTGTTTTTTACGACAGAATATTGAAAATTATCCATTCCTCATAAATATACTCAATCAGTTATTTTGTTGCAAGAAATCATGAAAATATATTTTTCTTTGTATAAAATAATGTTCCATTCTGGATGAAATAAGAAATATATTTCATGATGCAATATTTTGCTAAATGCTGTTTTTATTCTCAAACATAATTCACTGTGAATTTATTGTATTATGCAATAAAATTCTGTGTTCTGTGTTATAACCTCATATAAAGTATCATCTGACAACAGTTAACAATCATTGTTTGATGCGATGTCTAAAAGGTTACTGACTTGTGAGATGTCCGCATTAAGAACGAATAATATCCACCATGAAATAGAAATAGAAAATATACTATTTAGATAAAATATTTTGAAAAAATACGATTGAAATAATATATCAAGGTGCTCTTGGTTTATACATTACCCATATTGAAACAATGACACAATCCCTTATATTGCATTCTAATATTCATGATACCTTCCCTCCAACAATAGAACGTTGCGTGACAGAATTTATTAACGTACCTTCCTCAACCATAAAAAATAATCATTCACAGCTTTTAATAACAATTATCCCTATTACCACCATGATTCACTCGCTCAAATGCTTCTAGGTGGGATTTGGAAGTTACATCTCTCAAGATTATAAATAGAAGATACTAAATACTTGCATTATTGCAAATATTAACTCATGTTGAAGCTTTGCATGTAGAAATATAGATGTTCAACTTGTTAGTGTATTTTTTGTCACACTTTTTCAAAGTGCTATAATAGTTTACATTTGGTGCAGAATGTTTTGTGACCTAATTATGTTAAATCTAGGGTATTGATTTTGGATAGTAAAGCTTTAAGCCTGTACGACCCCCCCCCCCCTAACCTCATCTCCAGGTAGGTGAAGTCATTAGAAAGGGAGGTCCAAAGAAGCATTGAAAATATTTGGATGGTAATTTTTACAAATAAACAATAGTCTGAAAAAATATTTTTTAAGTGTTTTCCCATCGAGTGATAAACCACAGAGGTCATAATTAATCCGCTGTCTAAAGCAGTAAAAATTTTGCTATTGTTTTATTTGACTCAACAATTTATGTTGTTGTTGCGGTGAAAAAATTCTCCGTCAATGGCTAATGGAACAACAGACCACCTGAGCCTTTCTATACATGTGTACCCTTCAAAACGATAACCCGCTATTATCATTATTTTACACATAAAAATATCTTTTGATGATATATTAAAGGATTAAATGAAACAAAGGGAGTTATTATAAAAGGGAAACCATGCACAAATATAAAAGAGTTAGTCCGGCAGATTTTTAAAGAAAGTTTCTGACCTAAGATTTTATTTCGAAAGGGTATGTAACTTTTTATAACTCCAGATCTGCAAAACAATAATTTGTTTGCAAGATCAGTGTCTGTATTTGTTATTTCTGTCTACATCTGGGATTTTAAGATTTCATTCCTAACTAATTCTGTTTAA
Organism: Owenia fusiformis; assembly: GCA_903813345.2. Lineage (NCBI taxonomy): Eukaryota > Metazoa > Annelida > Polychaeta > Sabellida > Oweniidae > Owenia > Owenia fusiformis. The sequence continues at coordinate 15,538,629 of CAIIXF020000010.1, forward strand.
AAACAACCAGTTACATAAGAAAGCATAACTGGCAACATTTGAAAAGTAGAAAATACATGAATAAATGCTTATCAAATAATGTAAAACAAATCCATAATGATATTTATAAGATTGATACTCAAAATATAATTTAAACATCTCAAATTAAGATATGAAGGATTAAATGAATATAATGAGCTATTTTTACCTAATTAATTCCAGCTTCTATATTTTGAGAAAACATAACAACTAACAATGGAATATCATTGATTTAACAATTTTATTAGTATTATACTAATACTGTATACATTTCTAATTAATTCAGAAGATACCTGCTAAAGAGAGGAATACAACATGTTAAGTAGGTTGTCACAGCATTCCTTTAGCGATCTGAATTACGGAATAAACCTTCATGTATAACTCACAAAGTATATAAAATCTTTGTATTTACCTATAAGGACAACGTCTTGGAGGTTCTTGACTGTTTTATTTTATCCTCGTAGAAAAGTTTTTAAATTTGCTTACAAGAGGCAAAACAAATCAGAATTTTTTTATTGAATTTCCAAGCGTAGGTTATAATTTTTGAAAGATACAGGAATTAGTTTGTAACCGAACTCCTAGAAATCTATACACGACACAATCCGAGAAGCTAATACTTTCGATCTTTGGCCCAGTTGGATCACGTTTTATCCTGCATCCATTAGCGGGTCAAAGGTTATAATGGCTATCGGCACAATGCGGGAAGATTCACTGCAAACACGACGGGATAGTTTTTGAATAATAAGAGAAAAACATCTATTGATTGTGTATTATGTTTCCCTCTTTTTCATTGGCATCAACATCCCCCAAGGAACGCTTAATTACAGTTGCTAATGATTCAATGTATTTCATACTCAATATAATATACAGACAGAACAATAAAGATTCATTATTTTTAGCAGTGTGACATTTCATACGTTGAATAAGTCACGTGTAACAAGAGTTACATTTCTTGATATCTATTTTTTTAGATAATATTTAATGACAACATCTTGATTTTATACTTGAAGACAATTTTGTAATTCTTAGATTTTCACTCTGTTATCAGAGGCAATAAAACAAATAGTTGGACAGAATATTTAAGACTTCCTTTGGTTTGGAACTACTTTTCCATTTAATTTTATTGTTTAGTTGTTTAGTGATACAGTGTGCATTAACAGAAGAGGTGTAAAGAATGTAGAAAGTCAATGAATGCAATGATTTTCATGCTTATAACAATGGATTAAGGAATTTCCGTAGCTGTTCCGTAGTATATAGTAGCCCGGACAGAATTGTTCAATGGTCACTTTTTCTTAAATAACTTTTTTAATTTTCAGTATTATCAAAATCTGATTACATATTTGAAAACTAGAGTGAAATTCTGACATACAAAAAAAATATTTAAGGAACAGCTCTTAATTTGTTGATATTACAGGCAAATTAAGTTATTAAAGAAAAAGTGACCATTGAACAATTCTGTCCGGGCTACTATGGATTATATTGTACCCAATGATAGTCCTGTATACATCTCAGTTTTGAAGTGCAAATCAATTAACCCATCCTAATACGTGTGTGATCAACCTCCCAAAAACTATGCATCGATTGAAGATATGAAGAGCTCATTGATTTAAGATGACTACATACAAAGAAACTATGCATTAATTGAAGATACATACACACAAGGAAACTTACTTGATTGAACATACAAACAATTTTTATTTATTTATCTTGACAGTGGCTCACATGCATGCATAGTTATGAAAGGAGCGTGGGCATTCATTAAGAAGTTATGTACATATAAAAACCCTCAATTCACTAAAATAATGATGATCATGCCATGGTTTACAAATCACAAACATTTTTATCAAAATTTTGCATTCAGATTATTTTATTTTATTAATCATAATTCTGTTCTAATCATTTTTATTATTATTTTATTATGGTGTGTATTGTATCAAAAAATCAATTTGCTTTTAATTTGTAATAGAAGTGACAATTAAATGTAACAATTAGAATAAAATATATTGGGATGATCAATCATACTTTATCATATTTTATGACCTGAATATGACACTTAATATGTACTGGATTAATTTACTAATTTTCATATTCTTCTGGTATGCAAAATAGTGTACCACTATATCTTTTTGTACTACAAGTATAAAGGCATGGTTTTCTCGCATTTTATTCTCTTTTACAAGTATTTTATTCGAGCATTTTATTATATTTTTTGCCAGTTTTATTAAACATTCTGGCAAAAGGCAAAAGGAATTAACAAAACAGGTAGAATTAATGATGTTTTAATTAGGCAATTTTCATTAGAATTTCTTAACAGGTAAAACAAATGAAAAACAAAATTATTATTAAAAATTATAATTATAACTCGGTAAAAACAACTATAGAAAATCTTGTGTTGCTGGATAACTATAATGAAAACCCTTGATTTGTGTTCTTTTCATTTTGGAATAATGTTTGAATGTCAAATGTTTCTACTGAATCTTATATAACGTTTTCTATACTGGACAGTGAGATAGATGCGGAATTATCCATCCCACTCCCTAGATACAATAGATATTCCCGCACATACCTCGTATGTCAGCGGTTAAGAGATACAAGTTAATACTGATGCTGAAATTATGATACTCATAGCTGATGAATATATTCTACAAGTTAATCTTATTGAGGAAATTGACTCCAAAGCGAGCAAGTGTAAACAATTTTCTCAACCTCAAATGATGTTAGAATCCCAATGACATCTTCAGATATCTTGATTTGCAGCTCAAATTGCCGATCTTCCTTCCCTGAAATCTGAGTCTGTGTGGTTATCCTAATTTGCTTATGTGATAACATAATGATAGTATTGGCTACATTCCCTTGTATTAAACTTTCTTTGAACTTTTTTCTAGTATTAACTATAGGTTCTTTGGTCAAAATTTGGGGGATTTTGGAATTTCGTTCTGTTCATGTCATGTTACACTATGCAGCCAGTTTTTTGTCTTTGTGATATTCTGAAGGGAAGAAGTTGGAAATTTAATTTCAGAGTTGTCTTCAAATTATTGTATTATTTTACCATGTTTGTGATGATTAGACAGTGTCTCACATCCAATTTGTAACATATCTACCCTCACATGTAATATAATTATTACTAAATAATAATTTTTCATCATTTAAAAATGATTAATTTGAAATCTTCACGGGGGTGCAAAATAAGATATCATAATAGATATCATGTAACAGATATTAGCTGGCAGACAATGCTTTATTTTAATTATTTAAGATTTTCTAGGCTTTTTTCTAGGTCTCTTTTTCAAGAATTGGCCACCAGGTGGCAAACATTAAATGAAGGAAAATGAAAATTTGAAAGATTTAAAATTATTTATGGAAATATTGGGAGAGAAAGAACTTGGTTTTTCAAATTCAAACATTCACATTTTGGCCAATAAAAAAGAATATTTAATCTTGTATTGATACAAATTTTATAAACTTTCTATTATAATTTGCATTTGAAAATATTTTAATCTGTAAAAGAGTCAGTCTTCTAAACTACATTGTAATGAGCATAAATTCAGATTGTAATATACAATTTTGATTTCTCGAGAAATTACTTATGTGTCAATATAACACTGTCTTTTTATATAGCCACCACAAGTGGTCACATATTCTTATAGTCTTCAACTTTTTTGTGGATGGTGTTCAGTGGTCGGCGTCTGGAGTTATGAGTTTGGCATCTGTAACAAATGGCAGGTGGTGGCATTTTGCATATTAATGTCTTGTTTATTATTTATATCCATCTGATACTGGAACTGTGTCTGAAAAAATGACAAGCATAAGTGAATGAAAAATTGACTGATTAAGGCTATGCTTTGAACTGTCATGTCATGCTCCAATTCTTCACAATGTTTGCAATATTATATGTTCAATTTTATTTCTTCAGCTGTGTATTTTACCAAATACCCTCCCCTAGGTTATTCATGCTGCAACACATTTCTCTATAATTTCAGCTGTTTATTCAGTCAGGCCAGCCCCCCACAGTTCTCCAGCAACTATGCAGTCTACCATTCCAGTATTTCAGTGATCGGAGACTGACCAATGTCTTGTTTCCCAGTTTGATTGCCTGTTGCTATGACAATGAGCCAAACACACTGATTCTGCAACAAGAACTTAGCTGCTCCCTCCTTGCCAACTTTTTAGAGGTAGGTACAATATTAGACCCATATCTCAAATATAGGCTTTGCTCATTGAAATCTCGTTTTTAATGAGATTTTGAGGAGTTGCATATTTAAGTAATGTAGTTAAGATCCAATACACTCTGATCTCATATACCACTGATTAAAAAAAACAGCCTGATATTTGCACCATTAATAGATACAAATGTACTCATATATACTAAAGCATGAAACATTCCTTGCCTAGTAAAGAGCGTGACACATCCGAATTGCGTACACCTTATCATTTAAAAAAGATTACTTACTTCATGATCAAATTTTCAAACTGTGATATTTACAGAAGCAAATGTATCTATTGGTGATGCAACTTTTTGATCAACCCTTCTTGTAGGTGTGTTGTAGAATCAATTATGCTCAGAGGTCATTCAAGTAAAAATTCGGGAAAATGAACTCTTTAGAAAGTCTTCTATGTTTTTCATGAGAATTCTAGCTGACACCATGTGAAATATTGAACAATGTTCATTTTTGAGAAAGAACATTGTATTCATCAAGGAAGGAATGTCGTCCAAACTCAAAATTTTACAGTAATATCATTAATTTATTTTTCACTCAGTGAAAAAATGTTAAAAAATAAATTCAAACAAGTTCACATCCATATTCCCCAACTAAGCTGTACAACTCATTATGTTCTTGATTTAGAATTCTTCCAAAGATCTGAAGAAGCTTTTAGAATTTCGAAAACAATATCATATCCAGCAGATCGTATTGAAACTGGCAATTTTAGTTTTGTCTCTCGTAAGGTTCTAACTAATTGTGCTAAAAGGTTTTCGACATGAATCCATAAACTTTGGTCTAGTTTTGCTTTACACGGTCTGTACCCCCTGGTGATGAGGATATTTAACAAGGTGTTGATCATCCATAAGGAGATTCCTCCGCACCAGCTTGTTTTCTTGTTGTTAGTGTTTCAGTGTTACTTGCAATCCAAACATAACATTACCATGTTTTGGAGCTCGTTGGCTATGTAGCCAGGTTTATCATTTTACCATTACTATGTACTTTTTAAGTTTAATTGAGCATCCTATGAATAAATATTAGAATCCTGAGGTCTTTGTTCAGCTGATAAAAAAGCATAAACAATAATCTATTGACATTATAGGCTAGTTATAAGACTTTTGGCTTTGTAGCTATGTCTTGTAAAATTAAGATTGTCTGTAATGTACTTTACTAGAGATCTAATCCAAATATATATGTTCTGTTGTGTTTATTTTAAAGTAGGATATTCATTGTTCATTTTTACTTCTATATCATTAAAGAGTGTTACGTGTCTTCCCCAGTGTTTATGTTATGTGGAGCAATCTCATGTTTGAAAATAATACGTCAAATATTGTGCTAGATGATCTGCTTGCTTCAGATAAAATTTCTACCATTTTCAACAGAGAAGGTCTCTCACTATTTATACTCCCACCTCGATTGTCTCCTCCAATTGGTTAATATCAGGTCACATGATCTGTAGTGTGTCCCTGGGAGGTGACCTCCTGTTACATTTAGGGGATTGGTAGCTGGATATTTGATGTGGTAGATAATAGATGACTATCAATACAATCTAATATGGCTGCTTTATTTTTGTTTATTGACAAAAACACATAACTATGACAAGCTTTCATTAGCTAAGAGTCAAGTTTTTTTTTTATCATCTTTCATATTTATTGTAAGCACAAGTCATTTAGATACAATTACAAGGGGCAAAGCGCTGTAAGCATTAGATGTCCCCTTATATAATTAAACAATAAAGTACAATATTCATTTTAACCTGGATGTCACCTGTAAATGGTAGAATGCCTTGCAATGAAACAAAAGATAGGAGGGCTGCTGATATCCTGGGGGAGGGGTAGTATGTTGAGTTATAGTAAGTAAGAGTCAAGTTATAGTTGAGATGTCAAGTTCTACCAAAAAAAAGATTTACTATCAAGCTTTAACATATAGTAGATTTTATTATTCCAGTGTGTTATTTATAAACCACAGGACTAATTCATTAGCTAAAAGTTGCTATCATTTCATTGATATATTATGATTTCATTGATGGAAGTAATCTAGTTTTAGAACACATTATCTTTGGTAAATAATTAAAATAATGTACTTGTTGACGTATCTGAAAGTGATGATCTTAGAAAATTTTTGGAATATTTTTCAACATATTTGATTTCCCAATCTACATCTAATCAAAGCCTATATAAATATCCACGTATAACTTTAAGCATTTCACATATCAGGGAGTATCTAAATTAAGAGAGGAGTATGGCACTATCCAGGCCTTTCTCTCATATGTAAATGGTTCAAAGTGGTTGGCCCTATATTTATAGTCCCTGGCTACTGACACTTGCATACTCTGTATGGTTTCTCATATAATTTGAAAAAGAAAAAACAATCAGAAAAAGCTCGCAGATTTTAATTGTTTTCTATATCACCATCAGAAGTAGTGACATATTGTTATAGTCTCCAACTTTTTTGTGGATGGTGGTTGGTGTTCAGTGTTTGGCAGTTGGCTTTTGGCAGTCAGTATCTGTAACAAATGGCAGGGGGTGACATTTTGCATGTTAATTCTCATAAAAACCACAAAACATTCATGAAATACTATTAGCACCTCTCTAATGTAGAATACTATTATAGTCTCAAATGTTTGTGAATTAGAAATATGAATGGAAGTCATGAAAAATAATGAATTTGTGTTTGATAATATGTTTTTATTTATGACTAATTTGTATGTATCATTTACTAATCCAGTATCCTGTTCAGTGGCTTTCAGAGTGACAACCCATCAGTTTAACATATACTCACTCGTCTATTATTACTCGCGGAGTTGTACTTAATGCCTTTGTATAACATAAAAGTATTTTATATAGTGAATAAATATAATATAATAGATATAATAGAAATGGTATGATACATGTAAAAAAACAAGATAATTAATTTTTGTGAGCAATTTTATAAGCTGGATCCAAATAATCACCTCTGATGTCATAACAACGATGTGTTGGTCACTACAGAGTTAGATATACATGTACAAAAGAATACAAAATGAGACTGAACTAACTCCAAAATAATGATTCATGCGTGAATTAATTTACGAATTTTTACAGTTAATCTTACAAATTACATTGATTAAATTTTGACTTGTTAATCACGAAAATCGGGATGATTTCTGCTGGCATCTTGTCTATTGCTAATAAAAACTGATTGATATATTCATTAGCTAATAGTGAAAAAGTAAAAATAAATCATTGTAGATTTTGTTGTAATATTTAATCAACATGAGACGTCAAGTTGAAACTATAAGCAAGATTAAAATTATCGCAATGTCAGGGAATATTTAAGTATGAGTTATTGACATCATTTCGTGAACATATTATTGTGAGCTCATGAGCTTTATATCATTGGTTTGACAAGAGGAGTCAAATGTTAGTGAAATTCTAGCACTTATGAGACCCGGAATTTGCTCTGACAAAAATGAGTCTCTGAATCCTTGTCTTAGACCCCATCTTCCCATGTTTTTCCCTACCTCAGAAAAATTAAGGGGAATTGGTCTTAGATGTTTATAAAACCTCAACATGGACTTTCACTGCTAGGACACAAAGTTGTACCCTGAATTAAATGCTAGGCTACCACTTATGGTAATGTGAGGTTACCATTACCAAATATGGAAGATTGAATTCTAGGCTACCATTACTAGTGAAGATTGAGTGCTAGGCTACCACAGCTCTTTGATTATGGCAGATCGAATACTAGGCTACTACTACTTTTTAACTACACAAGATTGAATGCTGGGCTACCACTGCTCTTTAACTATGGAAGATTGACTGCTAGGCTACCACTGCTCTCTTACTATAGAAAATTGAATGCTAGGCTACCACTGCTCTCTTACTATAGAAAATTGAATGCTAGGCTACCACTGCTCTCTTACTATAGAAAATTGAATGCTAGACTACCACTGCTCTCAAACTATGGAATATTGAATGCTAGGCTACCACTGCTCTCTTACTATAGAAAATTGAATGCTAGACTACCACTGCTCTCAAACTATGGAATATTGAATGCTAGGCTACCACTACTCTTTGACTACAGAAGATTCAATCATAGGCTACCGCTGCTCTCTTACTATTGAAAATTGAATGCTGGGCTACCACTGCTCTTTAACTATGGAATATTAAATGCTAGGCTACCACTGCTCTCTTACTATAGAAAATTGAATGCTAGGCTACCACTGCTCTCAAACTATAGAATATTGAATGCTAGGCTACTGCTACTCTCAAACTATAGAATATTGAATGCTAGGCTACCGCTACTCTTTGACTACAGAAGATTGAATCATAGGCTACCACTGCTCTCTAACTATTTAAGATTGAATGCTAGGCTACTTCTACACTTTAACTACAGAAGATTGAATCATAGGCTACCACTGCTCTTTAGCTATAGAAGATTATACTTATGTTGTGTTATGTTATTTGCCAGGGAAAATGTCTATGAACGAGATACTCTTCCATTAACTGATTAAGGATGAGGTGTGAACATCCTTTTAAATAGATGACAAACATAGAGAATAGAAACAATCAGCTTTAACAATTTCTCCCATCTACATCATCTTCAAATAATGCCATAGTTACTAGCAATAAAAAACAACCACATGGAATCATAGGTGACTATGTATAACTCGATCCCACGACTTTTTACTGCAACTCTTGTAGTTCTAAATAAATTCATCTGATTAGGCCTTCTAAATTAATCCAATATTTTCCTTATCTCTTGACCATACCTTATTTTCACTTGGTGACATTTCGTCCAGCATGTTCGCTTGACTTTTTCAAGGTTACCACTACTTCTATTGAATCTATTGAATATTGAATGCTAGGTTACCATTACTAGTGAACCATAGCTCTTTGATTATGGCAGATTGAATGCTAGGCTACCACTACTTTTTAACTACACAAGATTGAATGATGGGCTACCACTGCTCTTTAACTATGGAAGATTGAATGCTAGGCTACCACTGCTCTCTTACTATAGAAAATTGAATGCTAGACTACCACTGCTCTCTTACTATAGAAAATTGAATGCTAGACTACCACTGCTCTCAAACTATAGAATATTGAATGCTAGGCTACCACTGCTCTCAAACTATAGAATATTGAATGCTAGGCTACCACTGCTCTCTTACTATAGAAAATTGAATGCTAGACTACCACTGCTCTCTTACTATAGAAAATTGAATGCTAGACTACCACTGCTCTCAAACTATAGAATATTGAATGCTAGGCTACCACTCCTCTCTAACTATTTAAGATTGAATGCTAGGCTACCACTACACTTTAACTACAGAAGATTGAATCATAGGCTCCCACTGCTCTTTAGTTATAGAAGATCATACGTATGTAGTGTTATGTTATTTGCCAGGGAAAATGTCTATGAACGAGATACTCGTCCATTAACTGATTAAGGATGAGGTGTGAACATCCTTTTAAATAGATGACAAACATAGAGAATAGAAACAATCAGCTTTAACAATTTCTCCCATCTACATCATCTTCAAATAATGCCATAGTTACTAGCAATAAAAAACAACCACATGGAATCATAGGTGACTACCATGTTGAAATGGACCATGGCCATTCCATGGTATACCATGGTACGACCATGGTATACCATGGTATATGGCCATGAAATGCAATGAAATACCATGGTAATACCATGGCCGATCATGAACGTTAAATGGCACCATTGCATTTCATTGTTAACAGTGCGTTTTTAACATGGAGTTTTCCATTGAAAAAATACTGCCGTTTCGCAGTATTTCATGGTCAGAAACCATCAAATGCAATGATATCATGGTCAAGTTCTCGGCCATGATATCATTGCATTTGATGGTTTCTTGACCATGATATCATTGCATTTGATGGTTTCTGACCATGAAATACTGTGAAACGGCAGTATTTTTTCAATGGGAAACTCCATGTTAAAAAAACGCTCCTGACCATGAAATGCAATGGTGCCATTTAACGATCATGATATACCATGGTATACCATGGTCAATTAACATGTAATTTTGTATCTAAAAAATACCACCGTTTCACAGTATTTCATGGTCAAATACCATCAAATGCAGTGATATCATGGTCTAGACATTTAACCATGATATGCAATGGAGCCATTTAATTATCACGATCTACTATGGTATACTGTGGAAACTATACTTAAAATTTGGCATTTAAAAATACTGCTATTTTGCAGTATTTCATGGTTGCAAACCATCAAATGCAATGAAGTACAGTCAAGATGTTTAATCGAAGACTGGAGGTTTGACTTACAAAATATTAAGTTGATCTCCTATTTAACCGACAACAGTCAAATAAAAGTAAAGCATATTTGTTTAACAAAAAAAAATTGTTTCTAGGGTTATTAACTTAATTATTCATAATAGAAATTAATTTATTAAATAAAGGAACAAAAGTATATAAAGTTGTGATTTTGATTAATATCAGAATCACTAATTATAATAATTTGGTTATCTAATCAACATTAATTAATAAAGATATTTCATGTAAAAAATATTTTTTGAACATGGCCTTTCATTGTATTTCACTGCATTGCAAGAAAGATCATTGCATTTCATTGCATTTCATTGCATTTCATTGCATTTCATTGCATATCATGATCAATCATTGTATTTCATTGCATTTCATGGTTAAACATGGTATTTCATTGCATTTCATGATCCATTTCAACTCTGACCAATTTTAGACTTGAGACTCTTGTAAAGTTCTTTTTAGCAATGAAATACCATGGTATAACCATGGTATTTGATGGTCAGGTTTGACAATGAAATGCTATGAAATACAATCAACCACGAAATGCAATGATATGCCATGATAAATGATAGTTATGATTATGGCAATGAAATACCATGGTGTGACCATAGTATTTGATGGTCAGGTTTGACAATAAAATGCCATGAAATACCACCAACCATGAAATGCAATGATAAAACCATGATAAATGAGAGTTATGATTTTGGCAATGAAATGACATGGTATGACCATGGTAATTGATTGTCACACGGTACAATGAAATGCCATGAAATGTCATCAACCATGATATGCAATGGTAATACCATGGTAAATGATGGTCAGGTACATAACAATAAAATATCATGGTATGACCATGACATTTGATTGTCAAATTGTACAATGAAATACCATCAACCATGATATACAATGGTAATACCATGGTAAATGATGGTCAGGAACATGGCAATGAAATATCATGGTATGACCATGGTATTTGATTGTCACATCTTATAATGAAATGCCATCAACCATGATATACCATGGTAAATTATGGTCAGGAACATGGCATTGAAATACCATGGTATTTGATTGTCACATCTTACAATGAAATGCCATGAAATGCAATCAACCATGATATACCATGGTAATACCATGGTAAATGATGGTCAGGAACATGGCAATGAAATACCATGGTATTTGATGGCAAACTTTGGACATGAAATACCATGAAACATGGTATAACATGATATACCATGGTATACCATGGTCAAAAATTGACCAAAAAAACATCATTGCCACCATGGTCAGAGTTGATGGCAATTTCATTGCCGATCATGATAGACCATGGTAAACCATGGTATACCATGGTATCATGGTTTACGTTTAAACATGGTATGTATAACTCGATCCCACGACTTTTTACTGCAACTCTTGTAGTTCTAAATAAATTCATCTGATTAGGCCTTCTAAATTAATCCAATATTTTCCTTATCTCTTGACCATACCTTATTTTCACTTGGTGACATTTCGTCCAGCATGTTCGCTTGACTTTTTCAAACTGCATCACTCGTTGTTTATAAGGATAGAAAAGCATAATCATGAGACTTGACACACTTAAAAGTCATTGTTTTATTGCAGTATACTTATGCAGGGGCATGTGTTCAAGAATATAGACCATACTAACATCATGCGTTACCAGGTTGTGCATGTTATTCCATCTTGAAGATGAAATGATGTCATAGATCATTAAAAAAAAAATTATAACCAGTTAGACTATTATAATATCTCTAAAGGGAGAGTGATAATGATATTCTGAAAATATAAATCAACAGTTTAATGTAACTGGTGAAATAAATTTTTTGAAAATGGCAATTGTGTCTCTGAGTGCATTCCATAATATTTACATTATAATATGGGAAAGATATGCCAATGATGAGACGTATTTACATTATAATATGGGTAAGATATGCCAATGATGAGACATTAGTGTCTAGTTGTTCAACAGTAGGAATCTTGTACCTTGTGTGCATTATCACACAGTCCCTGTAGGGCTATAATGGAACTCTACACAATCTGTTCTTCTCAATAACCCATATGTAAATCCACATACACATCATCTAAGATATAGTCTATTTTTGATGAATATTTCAAAATATTGAATATGTTTTATGGTACTTTTATATACTTTGGAGTATCATTGCTATGTCTGTATTAATAATTTCTCACTCATTGATATTCTTGGGGAGAATATTTGCATTTTGGGTTCAACCGCCGTGAGATTTTTTCAGGGGTAAAGCGGCAATGTCATATGTCAGTTCACTGAAGTGTCCCATGGGGCCTGTTCTCTATGCAAACTACATGCACGTAGAGTGGGGAAGAGATTTATTTTAATAAAATACATTAAGAGGTCCCTCCAGGGATTATTGAATGTTCTATAAAGTGACATACTCGATTGTAAATTAAGGAAAAATTTAAATAAATGGTTATATTGGAGTGTGGTTTATTATGGGAATTATTTTAGATTATGCTTTTTGGCTTTGTATGTCGTACTTTGTTGTGATTTACAAATATTTGTATTACTTATTCCATAAAGTGCCCATAAGCAGTTAAATATGTTTAATGCCCAACGTTACTAATTTTTATAAGACCCATAATGTAAGTTATATACGTAAATATATGTGTAATTCCTTATGTTTGGCAATTTAGAGGATGTTATTGTTAGTGCCTTTATTGTATTATTTCCTTTTTGAATTCTACAAAGAATCCTGTTTGTATGTAGCAGCTCTAATTGGATGGAGTAAATAAGCCATATTTTGCTGTTATATTTTTTGTTTTCAACCATAGGTCAACAAATTAGATACAATTCATACAACCCTAGATTCCAAATTACAGTCCCAAGTTAACAATTAGAGAAAGAGTTAAGAAATAGTGCTAATTTAGTGCAAAATAAACAGTTTTGTTTCACCCAAAAACACTAAATCCTTGCCAAAGTTAGCGCTAATTTGATGCTAAAAATGTGACAATTTATCACTATTTCGTGATATTAAGGACTTGGTCCATTAACACCAATGCATTAGTTGAAACAAATGGAGGAATATGTAATTCACATTAGAAAATGCACATGCCGATTTTAAGTGCTGATTCATTTTTGTGCTTAATTATGCTGAATTTGTATGCTAAATTCCAATAAGAAGTGCTAAATTAGCACTATTTTGGTAGTGAGGATGACAAAATTGCAACCAACATTTACAGGTGTTGTATATTTTGAGGCATATGGACCAATATATATAGCAGATATATCATGTTGAAAAATACTTTCAAAGTGCAACTTCAGAATTCATTGAAGTCCTTTTAGTTTCATATTTATATGTTTGTTTCCAGGGCAAAATCTTAGAATCTCAACAGGAAAAGCTTCTTCCAGTTACCACTCTAAAGCAAAGAGGTAAGTCTTATTCACATCTTTATTAGGTATGATGCCCAAATGTTGACTGTTCAATGGAAAACAATTAATTACTGTATGTTGACCCCCCCCCAATAAGGTGAAATAGCTGATTTGCCTTTCACTTTAGTTTTTTCAAAAATCAACATTCTTCAATAATGATATCATTTTATACTCCCCCCCCCCTAATGAAATAGACAGTTCTTCCACAACTGTTGGAATTTGGACCCTTATCAGGACAATAATATAAAAAGTTGTTTTAAGACTCAGAAATGTTAAAATGATGATATTTTGCTTTATGTCTTGTGGAGGTAAAGTGTGTCTATGAGAGGGTCACAATGGCTTGAATCTGTTCACTCAAATGGTACTTGTTAGACTGCAGGGTTAAATTGCTTTGTTCGAAGTTTTGTAGCAAACTAATTTTGAGGTGTTACACAGGCACAAAATCCTTATTTCATAGCTTTTTGCCAAAAATCCTTTAATTCAAAGCTTTTTGCCGAAAATCATTTATTTCAAAGCTTTTTGACAAAAAATCCTTTATTTCAAAGCATTTTGCCAAAAATCCTTATTTCAAAGCTTTTTGACAAAAATCCTTTATTTCAAAGCTTTTTGCCCAAAATCCTTTATTTCAAAGCTTTTTGTTAAAAAATCCTTTATGTCAAAGTTTTTTGCCAAAAATCCTTTATTTCAAAGCTTTTTCCAAAAATCCTTTATATCAAAGCTTTTTGCCAAAAAATCTTTATTTCAAAGCTTTTTGCTAAAGAAATCCCTTATTTCAAAGCGTTTTGCCAAAAAATCCCTTATTTCAAAGCTTTTTGCCAAAATGCCAAAATGTCTTGTGACAAAGCAATTTAACCCTGCTATGTAACAGGTACCAATGATAAAAACAAAGTGTTATAATTCCACTTGTCAGTTAGGAGTTAATCTTGGATACCTGTCTTTAAATATGCAAAGAGGCACAGGTGGGTGATGATGGGCTTCGATACCTGATCAATCACATACCTTTAATGCAATGAAACACGCCAACCAACCATTTGCTAGATTCTATTTATGTCTTTTATTGACTCTTCGAATGTCATAAGAATGACATATTCGTCACTGCGTGGTACAATATACAAAACTAAACTGCAAAGGTCAATGACTGTATTTACAATAATAAAAATAGTTATAGCAAGGAATGTGTTGTTGTAAAACAAAACATGACAATTTGATCTATCAATTTTCATATAACCCTTATGTATCTTTACATGTAGATTTCAGATATGACATCACTTTGACTAAATTTTAAATATTTAATGACGTAAATCAAGATTATTCTAATCTATTGTTGTATGAAAGATTAACAAACTGAATGTAAAATTACTGAGAATTTTTACGAAATGTCAGGACTGCCAATGACATAAAATTCCCTCCAAGCGTCAAAACAAAAACGTTTTCTTTCTACAAATCATGACACATATTCCTTGTCTTCAAATAAGATATAATACTGCATAGACATTGGGATCCACAGCAAGTACATGTATTATCCTTTGGAATACTGGCTCACCAAAACGTTAGATAAAGTGAGACTCTGAGAAATCAGAATAACTGCCTAGACTATATAAATGTTTTGACTTTGACTTGATTGTCACCTTTGTTTTAGTTGGTCTAAGAATGTATAAAATTCCGGCTTATAAAGTCTACGTCCATACACATTATTTGTATTTGCTTTGAACTCAGAGACCAAAAAAATAAATGACCATGGCCACAGTCAATAAAAAGTCTCAGACCATTTTGCTTTTGTTTTATATTGAATGGAAAAAATTCTATCACATACTTGAAAAATCAAATGGAATGCTATGAAAATATATTAATGTTTGAAGTTGGAGACATGGATTCGGAGGCCATAAGAAATATATAAAAACCTCAATTCTTGACCCTGTATACAATTTGATGGGGGGAAACAAACACGATAAACTGAAGAAATGATGGAAAATATACACAATATAAAACAGTAATAAACTGAAATGGAGTTTTTAGAGCTGGAGTAATTGCTATCCACACCAAAGATTATTCTCCACAAATATTTGTAAGTGGTTAAAGAAATATTAAAGAGGAGAGTGTGATAATCAAGATTATCCCGGAACACACCTGGAGGCATAAGGTTCTTATAAGAGTTTTCACCTGATTTGGCAGGGAAGAATTGTATCAAGACTTAATTATTGATCATTTGCATTGGTTGTTTTTGACTTAAAACCCTTTTATTGAATTATGTATTCTTAATTCCAATAGAGAACCTCTTTGTTTTGCAGTTAACTTTAAAAAAGATATACTATAGTTGCACATTTCAGTCTTCATTTGGTCCTACCCATACTGTGACTAATATTGTCAAACCCATTCATGTTGAGGAGAGTACAAATACAATGCAAAAAATCTTCATTGGACCAGCAAAGAGATTTAGCAATTTTATATGGAGGAAAATGATAGATCAGAAAACAATCCAGGATAGCCTTTTTCAAATTCGGGCTCCCCTACCTTTTAGTTTCTTTGTGGATCTTAGAGGCATGTGTTTATAGAACACTAGGAGCCTTATATAAAATTGGCCCGTCTTTGTTATAAGAAGATACATTATAAGTCAGCTTCTATCAATTTCACTCGTTCCTTATCTGCATCCAGGAAGGAGCACAGTAAATGAAGATACATTTCTTTATCTGTAGATTTTGATACAATATTAAATAGACAATTATGGCCTTGATTTGTATTTTTCATTTTTTATTTACTTAAGAATTTGTAGTACATTCTATTTATTCACCCATTTCTTTGATTTCCTTCTTGTGACTTATTCAGTTTTTCTGAGAGTGATTTTGAATGTTAAGACATTTCTATTTAATTTAGATTGTTTACTACATGTCTGTTTACTTTATTCTTGCTGATTCCACTTCTTTGTTGGCCCAATTTGCATTTTAAAATGTAACCACTCTGTGATTTTCCTTAGGAGTAAAAAGGATCCGGTTCCAGATTATGCATATATTGGTAAGAAAAAGGCCTGGCTATTATAAGCATTAATGGACCGTGGTTTTTCTGTGGATGGTTTAGTGGAATCAGCTGTTATATGAGAGTGCTTTTTACCTGCGATCTTCCTGGAATGGTTATATTACTCTATGGTGATTCTTTCACTTGAAACTAATAAATACCAATGTATTGTGGAGATTGACATGGCATACTATACTACCTTTACCATGATTCATAACTAGGGCAATTTTGTATTATGTGCAAATCTAGAATTTGAGATTAAAGATTTAACAGACAAACTTTTCTTTTGAATATCCATCTTATAGGCTATTATATCCATTTATTATAACGTTTTGCTTAATATATTTGAATGAAAATCTAGTTGGAAGTGAGAGTGATATGCCAAAATTTATGTAAATGCCATCTTCGCAGGCTCAGTCTTCACTGCGTTCACCGATGGGAGCCGAGTGAACAAGATGTGTAAATGTACAATATGAGGATGGGGAAATGGTTTGACCACAGCATAAGTGCTTTTTGCCAATGTTTATTAACTTAGGTAAAATATACTCGGATAATTATCATCCATTACAAGCTATCATTTTATTCTGTTTTGACGCTTAACAGAAAATTAATTTAGAATTTTATTATCATGTTGCCTGCGTCTAGTCAGCGACTGGGATGACGGAAGTCAAGGAAGGAAAAGTGTATTATCACCAAGCAACTGAGGAATGATAATGTATCTTTATTATGTGTAACCATTAGTGAACATTAATTCCGATTTATTCTCCATTTTGCATTAACTTTAACCATCAAACTAATTTCGTTGTTTTTTAATGCAGATGGTATGTACTAAAAACAAGACATGTCACTATTTTCTAACTTAACTAAACATTATGATGATGACAGTTATTCCAAGATTTGCCTTGGTTTTTGCCGGATTATGTAGCTCCAATCTCCTTTGTTATATGTAACTATCTTTTATTGTATTGATTACAATGACATATTAGTCAGTACAGTGTAGAATAAACTAAACTTACTATAAGCTACAAAAATATAAAATATATACAGCATGACAAAATGCAAAAGTATAAGTCATAAGTTAGTTTAAAATACAACATGAAAAAATGTGAAAATATCAGTGTGATGTATCATTGATACAATATTCATCAAATCTTAAATAAACAGAAAAACATCCAGCAGTTCTAAAAATAAGGTTCCATTCAAGTCAGTTTATGCATTTTTTTACTTGTACATGTTCATTATGTAAATTGAATTGTTAATTACTATATACTGTATATGGTATAGACATAGATTTACAAAGGGTCTCAACAACATCACAAATGTAATATTTAAAACTGCAGTACTCTCTTGAATGGCATATTCACTATCTTGTGATGATAGTTATAAAAGTGTCAATTTGTTTCCGTATGCTAAGATCGATCCTTGATGTCTAAAACATTGTATACTTGAGATAGGCCGTAATGAAGAAGCAATTAACTAATTAAAAAATCCACAAGAATAAATTCATAGAGATCATTGTTAAATTACAAAATACTGTAGAAAATAGAGATATTAAAGCGAGAAATAAAGAAAACGGATGTGCAGTTAGCACTTGAAATTATACAGAAGCAAGAAAATTAAATATAGATTCACATTTCAAGAATAAATCTTGTGAATCTCATCATGTGATAATATGCGTGGGTTAAAGCCATTGCTACAAATAGGATACTGCAAAGTATACTTTCAATTGACATTTTAGTCTTACTTGACTAAGTGTACAACCAAGGAAAACAAGAAAAGGCAATTGACTATAATAAACCCTTTATATTATCCAGATTTCAAGGAAACATTTGTATAACTGTTGTGGAAAACAACTCAAAAACAACTCAATCTCCATTTAGAATGACAGATCAAAACATAAAAAATTTTTTTAATTGTTTGAAAATCGATAATGTTAACCTTATTCTGGTTTAAGATATATTAGAACCATGTCACTGAACACAAAACTGTACTGGATTATGTCAAGTGTCTAAATTACAGAAGCATATCTTCTCATTAAGGATTTTTAATTATCTTTCTTTGATCATTAATAGTATAAAAATTATAAAAAATCATTTCCTGCACAGAAAACACATGCTTGGTAAATGTTTAATTTAAAAAGTAATATGATTTTTTTAAATCTGATTTTCCATTAATGAGGGTTTTTTGTTTTGTACTTTGTTAAAACAAAAAGGTGATTTTGATAATGTAGGAAAGCCAACTGGAGATATACATTGTGTGATAATGATGATAGATGTATAATACCACCTGTATAGTGAGAGCTAAAGCATCATTATATCATCTACAAACAGTATGCCCTGCGGCTAAAATATCACAAGGGTCGTGTTTTAAAATGTAAAATAAGACGAACTAGAGAGTAATTTCCAAGGAATGACATTAATATCTATGAAGCTAAAACTCTAAATTGTATAGAAATCCCAGAAAATCTTAATTTAGTTCATGTTGAGAGAGGAATAACATGGAATAAAGAGGAACAGAGAGAATATTTAGAATTAACATGCAAGTGTTTAAAGGCGACATTTATCTCCATACAATTGCATAGTCAATATTACCTCTTGAGGCTCTAGTCAATTAAACTACAATTAACAGAATTAAATGAAATCATGCATGGCGATTAATAAGAAACTCTTGTTAGTTTTGTAAATTAATGAGGACTCGTCTATTGTGTGAAAGTCAACATACTGAAATTAAACAATAACATTGCAAAATAACACAATAACAATAATCTCTCGAAGGAATATCATTTCTGTCTTTATGAAAACCAGCCTGTTCATCTTCAAATGAGAAAAGTCCGTTTTTAAGCATGAAATTATCATATTTGGATTTGGTTATAAAAATAATGATGTACTTTTTACACTTCAGGATTTACTACAGGAATTTTGATTTAATATTGTGAATAAATTGTTGATCAATTGCCTGCTTTGAATTGTTATCTTTGTTTTAACAGGTATACAAAAGCTGGTTTTTTAAAGATATTTTATTAATTTCACCAGAGAATTGAGTTTATATTAAGTTTTACCAATGACCATTTTAAACATTGTCTGTTTGTTCTTTGCTCTTAATCTACAGCCAAATAATCTCATTTCCCAAGCAAACCTATAGTCTTTGTCTTCACTGAACATCACATGCTGATTTATTTTAAGAAATAACAATTTAAGCATTAATGTTTCCTGACATTGTTTAGAAATAATTTCTTGGGGATCATTAATGCTTAGTGAAAGCAGTAAAATAATGTTGATGCATAATTTTGAGGACAAATTACCAAACATTAATGTTCATTCCCACTGATTTAAGAAGTCAAAATAAAACATTGTTAATGCTTTTCCATCTGGAATTTTTTTTATACAGACCAAAAATATGAAAAGGACCCTTTCTAAATTCTGAAGACAATTAATCATATCTTCAGTTTCTTTGATGATGTTTTTTGAAAAAATCAATTAATTGTAGTCTGTAGAAAATCAAAGCTCAAAATTTTTATTTTTGTGGAAATTGAACATATATACTAGATTATTTTTATCTTATATTCTTGTTATAACACATTTCCATGACAACCACCAAAAGGGAAGAAACTTGTATGAAGATAAGACGAAAGAATGGATATGTGAAGTAGGTATCCATATGGCATCCCAAATATAAAATCCTACATGTTTCTGGGCAAATTATGCAAAAGAGAAAGTATAAGATAGGATAATGGATTAACACTACATCTTATGGATACCTAAAATTGTATTAACGTTTAACATTTTACTTGATTATTTTATTTTTGAAAGAAAAACGAGAATTGTTAAATCTCAGATGAATGATTTTTGAAAGGTATGGCTTGCCAATGGCGCCTCCACACTCCATGGTCTTACTGTACTGCTACCTTGTAGTCCATAAACACGTCATAAACACAAGAGCAAAGAAAAATATTTGATTTCACGGCAATAAAATGAAGTTGTAATGAAGCGGTGACTTTGAGTCTTCTTAGCCACACGCTATAAAATTTTGGAACACCTAAATTTTAACACTTGTAACCTTTGATGATTTGTGTCCAGGTTGGTATAATAAATAGGGCTCCACATGAGGAATAGAATGATTCTTCTTTTTTATATGTGCATAGGTGCTATATGGCGACATTAAATTTTCAATTTAATAGGGTGGTTGATTAATAAGAAAATCTCCATGTAATCAACATTTATTTCATTCTCTATCAAAAATGATGAATTGCTCAATGCTTTGTGTTGATTGAATTTTAAAACACAAACAATAAAAAACATTTGACCATCTGCAAGGCATACGCTATAGTTAAACACATTAATACTCAATTTCTCAAATAAAAACATCATACCTAATATGGTCTCTAATACGTTCTCTACAGGAAAAATCAAGGGAAGTTTGAAATTAGCCCAAGTTTTTATTATAGCATCATATGTTAATTGAAAAGCTCCAAGAAAACAGAAAAGATAAAAAGATGAAAAGCTAATACATTACAGAATTTTGGTCTATTTGTAGGACCTGCGTGATTTCAAAAAGCCACTGAATATTCTGAACATATAGCACATTTAAGTCACTCCCTTTGAATGAGCTTATAATGATTATTCAACTTGTTTTTAACTATCACTTGTCAATTACCTATCCTGAAAAAGAGTTATAGCCGAACCATAGACAATAGAAATCACATTGGGGTTGGAGGATTGTTTTCAATAAAACCAGAACTAAATTAATCAAGTGATTTTAGCAATAAGTTGATAGAAAATGAAATTTCCCCAAAGAGTTGCTCCCACATCTGACAATAGTTCTAGAAGGTGGGGAATTACACACATCATTACCTTATTATGCATATTAAAGTAATAACTCCTGTTTTCTCCCTAGGGAGACACTCCACTGTAATCCAACCTTACAGATTTTTCATCCAGCTTTTGCTCAAAATGTTATAATCTTTTAGGATTGAATTATTATTGTATGCAGAGTAGAAGTAATCCTTGGTCAATTTTGAATATCATATCGTTTTAATATCATATCTTTTCATGTTTTACTCTTGGTATTTCATACTTGTTTCATGGGAAGAGAACTCAAATATGACTACGGGTCCATGTTACTAAAAAACTATACCCCCCTCTTATATGGTATTAACACGAAGAGCACCCTCCTCTGTGTAATGTATAACTATCAAGATTAAACTGTAGGTCCTTGTTAAATCTAACATATGAAATGGCCTGGAATTGTAGAAAACTGTTTAGAATTAGACACATGCACAAAAGTATCTAGCACAGAGAAAAAATGATAAAAATCCTTGTTATTAATTTGACCTTATAAAAATGACCCAAACACATAAAACATCCTTTTTTCAATACAAAATATTTCACTTCTTATAGCATTTCTACCATTGAATTGTACATTTGGCGTTGTGACCACATTGACACATGTTCTTGGGTGAAGGTTTAACAACAGAGTTGTCATTAAGATCAGCTTTTAATTAGAGGCCTCAATGGTGGCCCCAATCTTAGTATCAAATATCAAAATAAGAGTTTAAGACTGTACGATTCATCATACACCAATGTCAATCATTTCCCCTATTGGGTCTGTGATGACTACTTTAGTCTCCATTTGGCCAGTGTTTTTTTCTTTTTTTATTTATTTATTTGTTTGACACACACTTTTTATTTACCGATGCTATATAGTTCTACCAGCTTGGAAAACTGTAAAGGCAGTTTTAGTGTTCATATTATGAATGCAGGGGTTTCACTAGAATTTCTCACAATAGGCTATATAAATGAAAACAATGGGCAAATTAATGGAAATCATTAATTTAACATGGAAAAGTTGAAAAGTCCCTAAAAACAACAGGCAATTTTGTGAAAACAACTGGTGAAAATCGCCTGTTGTCTGCTGCTATGAAACCCCTGGAATGGTCAAAAAATAATATCATATAAAAACAACAGGCAATTTTGTGAAAACAACTGGTGAAAATTGCCTGCTGCTAATGAAACCCCTGAAAAGTAAGATAAATGTGTATTTGCATCATGTTACAAATGTCAGCCATTCAGCAAAATAATAAAACAGTATAATTATGCAATATATATAATTCCGTAATTATTTTGTTATGAGAAAATTTGTTATCGATTTAGACAGCTTGTACATGATTATATACTATATTTATCGAACACAGCCCCCTACGATCTTCCATTGTCTTAATATACTGCAATTCTAAATAAGCCATCAAGACCCATCAACAACATTAACAAGCAACCCACCCTCCCATCATGATTCTAGCTGGTCACCATATGTTTCTTTACAACTTAGAGTAACTTCATTAACCTCTCTGACCAGCCTCTATCTGCTCTTTAGAATATGTGTATGGTTGGGTGGTACCTGGGGTTATGAACATTATGTCTTCTCTAGCCTCTGACCAGCCCCTATGTGCTGTCTTGATTACATGTATGGTTGGAGGACCCTAAGGTTCTTGACATTATGTTATCACTAGCTTCATTAAACACTGTGACCATCCCCCATGTTGTACCGCCTGTTGTACCCACGTACAGTAAAATCTATCTTAGTGAACACTTGTCTTTAGTAGACACCCTTCCTCCACACATACTGTACTAAATTCTGTTTTCCTCTGCAAAAATGTTAAATATACACAGGTTTTACTGTATTGTCATTGCATATCTACATAGTGTTGTATAAAATTATCGGCTTTGTGTTGCTAGAAATAAGGAGACAATTAACTTGAGGCAGGACTTCTTTCTGTAAAACTTAAAGAATGACTTCGTGGAGGTGAATGTATATGTGCAAAGTTTGTCAGAGTTTTACTCTATAGCTGTCACTATATATGAGAGCGTAGTAGCACAATTTTACACAGAATAACACACATAAAAATGAAAAAATATTGAATTGTAGCTCTGCCTAACATTTGAAATGTAGTGCTTGAAAAACATAAATGCAGAATTGTAGGGTTTAACATTGATATCAATGGAAATGGTTGCTTTTGTCCCAAATGGTTTCAATAACTCAGATGCGAGTAGGTAGTTACCAGTTTCACCCCTAGGTGTCTCGTTCGGGTCAGATAGCATGGTGTGTATAGTAGAAAGTTCCCTTTAACTTAAATTCAATGTTTTAGTGGTTCAATTTTCATATCACCCTTATGTATCTAATAATTACGCAAATTAAAAAATGTCCAGTAAAAGAATATGTTATCTGTTCAATACAAGAAAAGATGTTTCACTTTTTGTGATATTATAACATGGGGTCTATGGGGAGTCTCCCCGAACTAGAAGACACTTTTTCAAAAGTTGATAAACATTTTTCGAAACCATATTACTTGATGTACTTTTACATGTAGATTTCAAATATAACATCACTGACATGGACTGAATTTTGAATATTTAATGACGTAAATCAATATTATTTCTACTCGCATCTAGTCTATTGTAATTATGTCAATGTTGTAAGATTGCAGCATATGGTCAGTTGCTATAAACTGGCTGTTTAAACAGGTCTATCCAGAATAACTTTCCTCATAATTACTTGATTAATTTTCTGATATATATGCAGTTGTATCTGATTAGTCATTAATCTTGATGTGAACATAGATTTTTTAATTTTTCTGTGTACTAAATAACGTTAGTATGAATTTTATCATCCCAATCATCATTATTCTTCATCATCATCCCAATCATCACTGATGCATCCCTAAAATGTGTAGATAAGTATGTATCAGCAAACAAATTGTGTATGAAAATATAGACAATGTAAGATCATGTAGATAACCCCTGGTAATGAGTTAAAAACTAGGCATTTTGTCAGAAGATGGAACTTTTGTTAAATTAAAATCCCTGTGTGAATCACAAAGATTTTCTTAAAGACAATAGGCACTCAAGAATTGAACAGAAGGCTGGCATCCTCGCATTCTTTCTTTCTTGAAATATGTGTAGAAAATTCCTTTGCCCCCAGGGCAACACTTTCGGTGAACAATATGAACGTCTTCAAGAGCTATTCACAAAATAAAAAACACAAACTGTTAGCTTTATATGAATGGAGAGTGCCTCGGGTGAAGATCCTTAGGAAATATTTTGGCAGCTCAAGACTTGAGATTCATTGAGATGAAGGAGTATGACAGGCATCAGTAATCATCATTAAATTGCCATTGAAATATTAATAACCGTAATTAGTCTAAAGAGATACTGAATGATTTGAAACTCTATACACTCATGTTGAATGCATTAGAAAAGAGAAACTGGACATTTAATAACTGACCCACCCCCAACCTGCGTCTAATTTCAGATTTGATCTCATAAATGGTTTAATGGATATTTAACTTTACAGGTATTGAACTCTATAGGGAATAAAAATACAATTCAATAAGCAGTAAACAACCGATTTCAATTATTTTATTAATGTTCAAAATTAATTATAAAATCTGTCTCTCTAGCCACAAAGAAATTAAAAGGAGAAAGTAGTAATTTTGATCGTTCTATTAGAGTCAGAAAAATACCAGTTAGGCGCAATGGTACATGATACTCTATATATCTAGTAGCATGGTATACTTGTTTAGTATTAGATGTACATTATGTTTGATTTTTATCATTTGAAATTCTTGACCAATCATATTCAGAGCATCAAATAATGTTCATTATCATTTTGTTGTCACGCTTGTAAATACATATTATTAATAGGATTTTATTCGTACTGATGCCCTTTTAGGGCCAAACGTACATCCGATATACAATTTTCAATAACAGTAAATATCTATATAAGAAATAGTACGGGAATTCACTTTTACTCAAAAATAACAAAATAGATCACAAAACCTTGGAATGAAAAGATGCTCACAAAATATAAAGCTCCCATCTTCCATTTTATACAACTTATATAGCTTTTAACAAACAAGATCACAAAACCTTGGAATGAAAAGATGCTAACAAAATATAAAGCTACCATCTTCCACTTTATACAACTTATATAGATATAACAAAATAGAGGAGGGGGGCTATCTCACCCTTTAAAATGAGGGTTTCATATGTACTGTAAATCAATGGGATAAGTCTTACACCTCAATTTAGAAAGGAAATAACTTATATGGGTAAATACGAGTTGGAGTATTTTGCCAACTCTCTTAATGGTAAAGAACTAAAGGAAATCCCTTGAACAAAATTATCAATTTTAAACACAGAAAAATGATGAGGGTGACATTATCAACAAGGGTACTGACGGTTCCTGTTATTAGGCCCTCAGGGTCTAAACGCTATCAAAGCAGTAATCGATTGTGACTCTATTTCAAATAAAAGTTCTTCAAAGTAAATATGCTAGAAATTCTTCTATATTTTTATTTTTAATTGTTGTTGACATTAACATCAAAAATCAATAAAGTCTTTTGTGTGTGATGGGTTCTGGGTTGGCTTTTCAGTATTATCTATTCTAGGTCTTATATGTTTTGTATTTACTCTTCATACACAGTGCAATTACGGAGAACATCTAGTCCAATAAAAGTACTGAGCATCAATTGTCCTGAGATCTGAAAATGTATAATAATATGAAGGTTCTTGGATTGAAAATGGCATTGGTTTCTGTTACATTGATATATTAAAAGTGCTTTACCCACTGTATTTTCAACTGTATATTCTACAACTACAATTCATTGATAAAATTCTTGTGCATTCTCCACTACATCTGTAACTGTATTCTGCATTGCATCTCAAACCACATTCTCCACTGCATCTACTACTGCATTCTCCTTGCATCTACTACTGCATTCTCCTTGCATCTTGTACTGCATTGTTCACTGCATCTACTTCTGCATTCTCCTTGCATCTTCTACTGCATTCTCCTTGCATCTTCTACTGCATTGTTCACTGCATCTACTACTGCATTCTCCTTGCATCTTCTACTGCATTTGTTCATCTTCTACTACTGCATTCTCCATTGCATCTACTACTGCATTCTCTTTGCATCTTCTACTGCATTATCCACTGAATCTTATACTGCATTCTCCTTGCATCTTCTACTGCATTCTCCACTGAATCTTCTTCTGCATTGTCCTTGGATCTTCTACCACATTCTCCTTGCATCTTCTACCCCATTCTCCTTGCATCATCTGCTGCATTCTCCTTGCATCTACTGCTGCATTCTCCTTGCATCTTCTGCTGCATTCTGCCTGCATCTTCTATTGCATTCTCCTTGCATCTTCTACTGCATTCTCTTTGCATCTTCTACTACATTTTCCTTGCATATTCTACCACATTTTCTTTGCATCTTCTGCTGCATTCTCTTTGCATCTTCTACCACATTCTCCTTGCATCTTCTACTGCATTTTCCTTGCATCTTCTACTGCATTTTCCTTGCATCTTCTACCACATTTTCCTTGCATCATCTGCTGCATTCTCTTTGCATTGTCTACCACACTCTCGTTGCATCTTCTACTACATTCTCCTTGCATTTTCTGCTGCATTCTGCCTGCATCTTCTACTGCATTTCCTTGCATCTTCTACTGCATTCTCCTCTGCATTCTGTGAGCCTCCCAAATATTGTACATATGCAAACATATATGACATAATTAAGATATAGTTCAGAACTGAGCAGATTCTCTATCTGATCCTGGCCTAGTTTATTTATATGAAAATAATAGGTCCATAAATTTGACAAGCTGCTAAAGAAAAATAGATGTGTAGGTTGATAGTCAGATCATGTAACCATATGGAGATGTTTAAGATAACATTATTTTATCATCTGTGCACATTCATAAAGCTAACTGTATGCTTCATACTGTAAATTCAGTCATACATTATTTACCTCTTTTTTTATTAGTATAGTATTTTTTCTTTATTTTAATTTACTTGTTGAATTATATTGTGCTGAAGCTATGTTGATAAAGGTCATCTGGATAATTATGTAAAAATTCATAAAGGAAAATACAAAACAAATATTCACTACAATTTGTTGATTTGTCTTTCTAGCTGTATGGTTGTGTAGGATTCCACTATAGGACTATCAGATATCTTGTGTTTTTTTGCGCAGTTGTGATTTATATTGAATTTTGGGTAAAGTTTCGTTGAATTGAAGATGGTTCATTGATCTGTACTAGTGTCTTTTGTTCTTTGTCCTGCTAGATAACAAATCTGATGGTGCAGGATCGATTGTGGCTCAGTCCTCTGACATGAGAAGATGATGTTTCACGAGGAAAACACAATGTCTCTCATGTACCTGCCCTTGCTATTATTGTCTTGTGATATAGACTGTCTTTGGAGCTCAAACAACCCCTTACTCATATGATAACACTTACAGAGAATATATCATCATGTAGAAAGTTATTAAATCAATTTTAAGTTTCTCAATATACATGTACTTACAAATAAGAAAAACCAGTTATACGTATTGTCACATGTATAAAGTAAGGTTGTTGGCCTTACTCATTGTATCCCTTGATTTTATGTAAAAATATATTAAAACAAACTACATGTAAATAAAATGGAATAACAATCAAGATTTTTATGTTTGATATTCTGTGCTTGCAGAGAAATGGCAGATTGAAAGTGAGAGGATGGATTTAAGTGCCAGATTTCCCATTCATCTCTGGACTGATGCCTACAACTATTTCCATCAATCGGGAACACCCTAATAATATGGCTGCAAAGACATAGAAAATACTCTCCCTTTGCTAGAGTATATCGCTGTTCTACCATTTGCATTCTTTTGACCCGATAGTGCTAGACTCTGTGCTTTGGTACCGCCATCTCCTTGAGTTCACCTAGGGATGCTGCTCTACCAAGTATCCCCCCTCCCCATTTCTCAAAATTTTTACTATACCCGAGAGGGGAATACACCGAGAGTTCTTTGGATTAACCCATTTAAATCAGTATGAAAGAATAGTCAAAATCTTAGTATAAGAAATACATGGATCAGCTTAGATATTTAGTGATCGGAAATAACATTTAGGAATTAAACATACGCCACGTTGACAATAGATACATTTGTGAAACATTAATGGAAGATATATTTTGTACTTACCATCACAAAGAATTGATAAATAATATATAGTATGCTTTTAGCTGACTCTCTTTAAGTGAAGCTTTAGAGCACCGGACAAATACCTATGAGATGCTTTAAAATATTGATCAATCACTTAATGGTCTCATCCGAGGACAGAGGAAGGAGTGACGCTTCAGAAAGGAATTAAATGCTGCAGATGATTATGAAAATAACAATACATCAACAGGATGTAAACAGGCTTGTTCCTGAGTGTTTAGATATTGACGGGGGCATACCTGCCTGATTTATGTATTTCCTATCATCACCAGGCAGAGAGGACTCATGATGAAAATATTTCAATCATTATTACTACAAGTATCATTATTTGACCCATTCTGGCAGAAAGGCTTAAAGGCAGAATCGGATCTATAAGGGTGACAAAATTGCAAGTTGTGGGAATAATTGACCTAGTAATTTATCCCTTACAAGCTCAAATATAATATCTCCCAAAAAATCTGTGATATGTTATCAATTGGTGAAGTTAATTAAGATTCAAAGTACAAAAATTGTGGGCAATTTTTAAATTCTCCCAAATAATAAAAACGGTAACCATATTTATAAACAACTGAATGCATTATTGTAAAAAATTCCTGAAATAAAGTTTACACTTTATTTGGACATTTTTAGAAAATAGTCAAGGAATGATATGAGCCCAAAATATTCTTGAATTGAAACAATTTTCATTACTACGACGATGATTCTTAGTATGGATCATTACTAGATCTTATTCTGCCTTTAATATATGATACATATATGTACTATAGTGTCATTGTCTCGTACTGATGGGCAGGCAGGTGGAAGGGCTCCACAAAAATCTTGTTCTTAAGCTTGTGAGAGGTTGTGTATTCCAAGAGTAGTACAGGCTGTGGATCACACAATGACTCATATAAGAATCAAGTCAAAAACGTTCATGAAACATATCCATAGAATGTTTTTTATCTTTTATACAAGCTCATGTTCGACAAACTCTTTCCAATAATTTGACTTTGCTTCTTTAAAAGTGAGCTTCATCTTCATCCTTTTGTAGTCGACTCCGACACTCTGGGTATATTTTGACCTTGAAATGTTTGTCTCTATTAATTCAGACATTAAGTCCAAATGAACTGGCAACCCCTTGTAATATCATATTTTAGTACTGCATTTTGCATTATTTATGAGAAAATTATCTACAATCCTGCTGACATTCCATCATAACTTGAACATAAATCTTGTCTAATATAAGGCAATGGTTTATTCTAGAAGAGTGTAATCATCCTGTATGTAAAGTTTTACCTTATATTCATGAATACAACTGTCAGAAAGTGAATACCTCTATCTAGTAATAATAGACATCTCAAGTGTTTGCCTTTTCCCAAGTGAACACTTTTTCTTAGATAGAAATTAATCAAATTCTCACCTGGCTTATATCACAGTTGAGGGTTGCATGACCTAATGAACTGAAGACTGAGTTCTAGATATTATTTTAGGAATATTGTTTGATTTTCCAACAATATTCATTAGGACTTTTCAATGCTTTTTATTATCTCTGGAAATGGGTCACCAACAAAAAGATGTGACATATTGTTACAGCCTGTTTTTATGACTTGTTTACAGTGTTACACTCTTGATATTGTAACCAGATAGTTACATTTTGTGACATTGATGCCTGGTCTATGTAATATATAAGAAAGGTATTGTATATCAGTATATAGTATAACAATTTTTTCTAACATATCCAAAGATCTATGTTAAAGACTGTGATATTTTACTTGTTTTGTTTTGCATATTGTTCTATATGTTGATGTAACATTTATGTATGTTAGTTTGTATATTATCCTGTACAGTATTTGTATACATTAAGACTGAATATGAGGTTGAAACTGGTTTCTCGAGTAATATTTGCTATACCATGAATTTTTAAGTTCCAAAATTGTAGTCCGCAATTCCTTGTGCCCTGAGAGACTACAAAATCTCAAATATGTACATTTGAATATTGCAGTTTAGTCTCAAGTGACAGGAAATGACTAGGATTATTTGTCAATCCTCTACATATATGGGCATTTTAACAGGCTTTGCAGTGGACTGACAATAAAATGAATTTTGATCTGATTTCTAGAATAAAGTAACTCTGCTCTTTCAACCATTTGTTGAATTTTACAGATGAGTTTGTCTGTAATTATGATATATGTTTACTTAATTCAAATGTATACATTAAGTAGTATGTAATTCTTTTTTCTATGAAATTACATATGAAATGTCATTTCTTTATTATGTTCACGCATGTGTAATTAGTTTCATATGTGATAACTAAATTGTTTTAAAATGGAAATTGTTCAATAAATAAGTCAATCGATTCAATTGTCATGTTTGTCATTTCTGTTTTTATGTGTGGAAATTGAAATAAATATATGATTTAAATGTATATGAATTGAAAATAATAAATGTTTAATGAAACTAAAGTATTTTTTCTTTATTTAAGGTCAATCCATTTAAATATACAATTTGTAGACTGCCAAAGTTAAAAACATAGGCGACAGTTTATTTAGAAAATATATACAATAAAACTAGTTTTCATTTCTACTTTTCGTAAATACAATGAAGGGAGACCTAATCCCCAGAAGACCATTATTCTACATGTTCACATCCACGTTCTCCTAAAAAGGTGTTTGGCTTAAACTCTCTATTACATCGTGTCCTGGGTACTTTTGAACAAAATATGGATATAGCTTTCTGAGCTTTCCATCTCTCAAAACTGATGTTCATTTAGTTACATTTTTTAGTTAGTTTAATTTTCATTGTTCAGTTTGTTGGTGAATGGTTTTCTTTATTCTCTTACACCAACAGTTCATATATTTATTCATAATTCAATATGTCAAAAACATGATATGGAATCTCTTGTGACAAAATATTGCGTGAAGAACATAACATTAAATCAAGATAATACAGGATGACACCAAAAAATACCCACAAAAAGGAATGAATGACATTTATAGTACATCTTGTAACACTAATAAAGATATATCTTGAGCCAGTCATCTGAGACTTCTCGCTCCAGAAGTCAATTCATGCAGCATTATGCGGGTGTCATTTTTGTGTGACCCTGACACTGTATAGATTTTTGTCAGAAATATGATCTAACATTCCCATAGGTGACAAACCATACTATATCAAGTCTCAGAAACCTTGGAATTTAGAATAACAAACTCTTTTGTTATGCTTTATTTTTCCATTATTCCTCTAGTTTATTAGAGAAATAATCAAATCAGATAGTGGCCTTGGGTGGGTAACTGATTATATAATGCAGTGCAGTTGCCCAGCTATGTGTGAAAATATAGTATAGTAGCTGGTTGTACATAATGATCTCTTGTAATGTTCAAAAGAACTTATCATATTTGTAACATATGTTCCAGTTTTCAATAACTCCTTAAAAAGATGAAAACATGTGCTTACTTAAATAAGTAAGTCATGATCAAATCAAATATTCTTTACTAAAGAAAATGGAATTTCATTGCCTGATAGTTTCATTGTAAAATTTAAAAGTACATGTGTACGTACATGACTGTATAATTGGAAAAAGTCAAACACATGTGGAATGAATACATACCACCACTGTTCCACTGTATAAAGTACTAAGAAATTGAAATGATAAGATGAAGAGTGCGAAGACACTGTTCAAGAGTCAGTAACAAAATGACTAAAACATTCCATATTTATTTTACCCTTCAATTCCAAATAAGACTTTAGTTTGAAAGCCCCAGTTTTCCTGATTTCTACCTTTTCAAGAATTTTATTTGGCATCCCTGAAAGAGAGCTTCATCTATATGTTTACCCAGTGATCACTCCTTAGTCTTGCTACAAAACCCCCTAACAGTGAACACTACAATTGTTGTTGAAGTAGATGGGGGGGAGGTCCAGGGTAATAGCCCATTGGCTTCAGGGTACCTGACACTGGTGGATCCAGAATCTAACAAGGGGAGGGGCACATTTCAGTTTAGGAATAAATCGTTCAAAAACAAAAAAGAGGGCCCACCTTTTGAAAATTAACACCCATTTTTTTTAATTTGACCTAAAATAGGCCCAAAAAGGCCAAGTTTTGCCCAAAAAGGCCCATTGCACTTTGGGCACCTCCCCTAAATCCGCCAGTGCCTGATATCTTGGGCCCACTGGGTCTGGCCAAAAGTGTTCAGTTTGCCAGATGTTCACATTTTCAGGTTTATAGAATGGAAATCAATGGTAAGTGAAAAAAAGTTGGTACTGACAAAAGTGTTCAAATTGAGAGGTGTTCAGGTTAGAGAGGTGTTTGGATACACACGTTTTTTATGTATAGATCGTGGGGATACTGATAGAATTTCAACCCCTCATTCTTAACAAGACAGATAGTGTCTGGGTATCAAAATGGCGTACAGGGTTTTTCATTATTTGCACCCACCCCCTCATGTCCCTCAAACTCAGATATGCAGATGTCTCAGACATAAGTCTTTGTTTGAGATACCTTGCACTACAGTGTAACTTGTTTTGATCATAACAATGATGTATAAAACATATGTCTTGGGCATCTTTGAGGGTGTGCAAATATATGAACCACCCTGTATGCATTGATTTCTACCAGAAGTCATTTATAACGTGATCATAACAGTCTGACTGGTGCAATTGATTTTGCTTGTATTTTGTTGGTAATGTTCCCCTATGGTGAACCGGTATGAGAGGAAATAAAACATATGTTAGCTAGTCAGCGTAGTAGGCTGCTGTTGAAAGGATGTTGACAAAATGCTGGGATCTTGTAGTATGTGTGCGTGTGTGGTTAGGGAGGGCTTGATAAGTATTTTGGATCTAGGAGAGGGCCCGGGGGAGAGGGTGTGATTTTTGATTTTGTATTAAGATCTAGAGTATTAACATTTTTTGTTGTACATTTTTAGAGCACATCTTGCTCGAATTAGTAAGATATACTGGTATAAATATTTTTATATGATTTTACCAGTTTGTAAACTCAGTATCAGTGCTATGTAGAGGGCTTCTTTGGAGAGGGCTTCATCGTGGTTATAATGGATCTAGAGAGGGCCGTCACATATGTCAAGGGAACTTATGGGGTAATCTTGTTTGAACCCCTTGGAAACGGCCCTGAAGTTCTGAACCCCTCAGGAACATCTATATCCAACGTGTCATGAGGTTGAAACAACTG
Source organism: Owenia fusiformis (assembly GCA_903813345.2). NCBI lineage: Eukaryota > Metazoa > Annelida > Polychaeta > Sabellida > Oweniidae > Owenia > Owenia fusiformis. The sequence goes on from CAIIXF020000010.1 coordinate 15,572,781, forward strand.
CAATTTTGTAAATGCTGAAGTGAGCAATTTTGGGAATCGTCGGCAAATTTACCCACCGCTTTACAAAAACTTTTCACGGGTTTTGTATATTTCATACGTACGTGTTAATTTCCGAATATTAATATAGGGAAATAATTCAGCCTCAATCTAAAATGAATTGACCAAATATTCATGCTTTCTTGAGACCTTATTAATTTGACATTATGATAGAAAACTCTGGCAGATTTAACAATTGCCATGGGTCGTGTAATTATAGTGAAACCTAATTAAATAACCCATTAACCATGTTCTAATGAAAAATAATGATATTCTAATCAATCGTTCGGGGTTTTGTATTCTAAGATATTTGCATAACATTTGGATATGGGGTAACTGATGTTTTTATTTAATTAAGCTGTGTTGTTTCTATTAATTTGCAAGTGAATGTTTAAATAGTTTAGTAATGTCGGCACAATGTATGCTCTCCGCAACATTCGCGCTGACCTTTCTCGGTAAAAGATAAATACTGTTTGTAATAGAAGAATCTATATTGAATGAAATATCTAGCGATCAATGACGAATTAAACTGTTTCCAACTGGTGTTTTCTAATGCTTTGCTTGTACTCTTTACCGATGATAAATCTGGTGAGATTGCGTAAAATATAATTGTATATCCCAAAGTGTCACAATTGCGGTTCCGAGATTGTTTCTATCGGTTCTACGGTTAATAGGGGTTAGGTATTTTGCAAGTGTTTTTCCTGTGCTGTTCTTTGTGTTTGATTCAGGTATAATTTATAACAGATATGACTGTCAGGGTGTTCAGGAGTTGCATGCATACATTAAATAGTTGTACCACTCTTTCTGTACCCATCACATCTAGTTTTACAAAGGATTTAAATTGTACATTCTGAAGTGCATCGTCAACAGCTCACTACATTTGAAATACTGACAGTTTGCCACATTGGTTACTTTTCGAACTTTTGTCACTTTGGGCACTCTTCTCTTAACCCGAACTTTTATCACAGCGGACTTCAAAGTCCGTGCTCTCTCACGTCTTTATTTTTCTCACGACTTTAATCAGGACTCGTCCCCTTTCTGTATTCATGGCCATTGAGTTAATCCCACGCACGAGCAATGTTTGAGCTCTCGCCTTGTTTAGACTTAACTCTATTGGTTTACGGATTAAGCAAAAACAAAAGTACCATTATCGAATAAATAAATTGAGTTTATGAATGATACAGACTTGATGACAACAGTCCAATCAATGTCCCTAATGTATGCAAATACTAGTTGTAATATACCTTATGAATTATTGAGGGGGTTTAATGCACAGTTAAACTAGATTGGCTCTTGACTTGTTTGATTTCTTAACAGGGTTTGGTGTATAGTCATGGGATATTGTATCAAGAAGCTATAGGGACTGTTGAATACATAATCCAAAAACTAAACGTGAATTATTTATTTCAAGTTAATCCTTTACATTCTTTATACCTGATGGTGTAAATATTGGAATAATTATAAAAAGGTTGTCAGTGATTGTTCACCTGTCCATAGTTAAGTAGAAGAAAAGAAACGTTTTATCCATTGACCTTAAATCGAATATATGAAGATCGAGATCGAACTTGTCAGCGGTAACATTTAAACAGATGCTATCAAATTCGTGCCACTGTTGAATCAAGTAACTGAACATGACATTGATACCAACGATACATTCGATTAAGTCTGGTTGATATTTTAGTGAAATTATTTCTTGCCATTTTCGATCTCTTTCATCATCTGCTCCTCTCATCTGCTCCTCCAAAGGCAAGACTTCATCCATATTCATAAGTGCCTTCTTATACAGAAGTCATCCACACGCTCCTTCTTCCATCTTTTGAACGCAGCTGGGCAACGAAACTCATCGACAATACCTTCTTCCATATTTTAACGCATGGTTACAGGACTCATCCCGAAGTTCCTTCTTCCATCTTCTGAACGCATTGTTATAAAACTCATCCACACGTTCCTTAGCTTCTTCCACCCTCTACAGGCCTGCAGAGAGGTCATCTGACAAGGATTTTATTCATCCTGTAAACCTCCATGGTAATAGAGCTTGAAAAAGCGGATTTGGGTCCGGAGCTCTGCACTCATAGGACGTAAACTCAATAAGGATGAGCCTTACTAAAAGTAATACATCAATGTCGTTTGTAAACCATAATATATGAGCTAAATTTACATCTCTAGTTGAAGGTTTTAGTGTTTCTTACTCGAAAATTATCCGAAATTATTAATTTCTATTTTCTCCCCAGTGACACTTGAAAACTAAGTTTTAATGGAACACATTGTTTCTTTGGTAATTTTCTCTCCCCGAAGAATATCTTTATAATGGATTCGAGACAGTTATTGATACAAACGGTCACCATTTAGAGGCGTATTTGTCTCATATTCAGATTTACTGGTTTACTGTATCGGTACCCGAGTCTAACACTGATTTGGCGATGGACTTTTAGCAATACAAGGTGAGCCACAAAAGGGTAACCCAAGCAAATCTTGTTAAGGGAATCGACCTTGGAATAACGACCCTTCTTTTTGTCCACACACGTAACCACCACGAAGGGATGACGTGTTTGGGTTAAGGGAAAGACAAAATGGCCGCCAACTTCAGGCTCATCATTACAATACACACTAATACTTACTAATTTGCATCAAGGTGTCTTAAATTTGAGGTCGGCCCATAGTAGTAGCGTCTTATATTGAGTCAATGACGCCAGTGAATTGGATATTCAATTGTACAATTGTGCAACATACATTAAAAGTCTCCTCAGTCGCTACGCTCGCAAAATAACAATATCTGAAATAAATGTTTAATGTTCCAATGATGAGGATGATACATAGGTTGTCTATTGTGGGATCCATAGCTTGTATTATCCATTGGAATACAAGCGTTGGGTAAAATGGAGCGCTGATAAACCATAATGTAGGTTGCCTAGAGCCTTGCTTCTCAGACTCGTTACAGTCGCATCTGAAACAAAGAACTCGCAGTAAATAAATCGCTGGCGTTTTATATTGATGTGACATAAGTCGATAAAGATTCTATCCTCGCCGTTTGTTAATTCTCTGTTACCGTTATTACAGTAATCTTCATGGCGATCAGGTATTCACAATAAAGTAATCAGTGGAATTGATAGTAGATTAATTGTTGAAGACTTTAAGCGGATATTAAAATACTAGGTAAGATAGTCGAGATCATGCCCGTTCTTCCTAATGTCCGCCAGTTAAGATATTGGTATATTTTTTTTTAATTTCATCTGGCCATAGTACTCACGTTTTCATACGATGTTTACTTTTTATACACAGGATATCGCTAGTTTAGGAAGAACTGATATTTATTTTAGATGGTTTCAAAACGTCTCTAACTTTACACACTAAGACGGAAACAACATATCACCAGAAGAACGTCTCAAATGGTTATACGAGGGTACCACTATCCTACACTCCCTTCAAAAGTATTGGCAACATGTACTTTCAGAATGGACCTATTTATGTATTGTAACATCGTAAAACAAGCTTTTAACACGCGCAATCCAGTGGAGGAATCAATTTTTTGATGGGGGGGGGGTGTAGGCGCATGCAACACTGGCTGTCACTAGCAGAACGCCGCTGTATTTTTAATTGCTGCTTCGGTATTAATACTAGGGGTAAGTATATAAAATAGTTGTTTATTTGACAGATGACGTCACTTTATAATATGAGCGAAAAGAAATCCTGGTGGTACATCTCCAAAGTGATTGTGCAGTTGGCCTAACAATAGAAACACAATCGCATTATAGGTTTAGATGCGAAACGTATGAAGCGTATCCAACGGTGCCACCGTGCTCGCAGACCGTGTTTCATTAACTCCTCGAAGAGATACAGGTATTTGTACGTAATAATATGGTAATTAAACGACTTGCCACTAATCCCCAGAATCACAGACAGGCAGCAATGCATAGAACATTGGTAAACATGGGATGCAAATGTATCTTGGTGTTTCAGGAAAATACCTCGCCGTGTGACGCACCTGCATACAGGCGCATGTTAATCCATGCACAGTAAGCTGATGTCTCGCTAATCCATCAGCGCTTGCCGGATTTCAGCGTCTTTGTTACGGATGTGGGTCAGTGATTCTATAGACGTGTGACCCCACAGGCCCGTGGCATCATTAGTCTCGCTAACATCGCCGTCAGAAACAGCGGAAGTAAAAAATAATAATTCAAAAGTCAACTTTTATTGTGTCTATGAAATGATATCATTATACCTGTGTATCTTGTCTCTGGTCTATAGTTACAGGGTGACGCATTCAGGGAAATAGTAATATATGAGAATATTCCAAGATCTTTGGAAGATTACAATATGACACAAGTCAACGAACTATTATTCAAATCACTTATTACGGCAACTTCTTTAAGTTGATATGGTTTGTTGGACTTAGGTTTGTTAAATATATTTTTCTTAAATATATTTTTCTTTTGTTGTTCGTGTTTTTTAAACGAAATAACTGTACGGATTTTCATGGTGTTTCATAAGTAGTGAATTTTATGGTTATATAATGCAATCATAGGTTGTGTTTTTACTCACGAAATCGTAAATTGAAAAGGAACACAAAAAATCTCAAAAAATCTCATCGCTGATTATCGTCGAACTACCATCAAAATCCCCCAAAAAGCAAATCATGTAAAATTGGAAATTTTCTTCATCCGACCCATGCGATAAGCGATGCTTGAATAGTTTTGTAATAAACTAAAATAAAATCCTAATCACAATATTTATTAAGCAATCGATCTAGTTAGCAACTTAAATTTCCGCAACCAAACATAACATAAAAACATAATAATATAAAGAACAGAATAAAATCAAGAGAAATTTCCTCTCGGTGGTAAAGTTATCACTATTACTGATTAGTAACCGGTCTCGAAAAAAGCGATCATTGAAAACTGATCGAGAAAACTTGAATTATTAATTACATGTCCAATCCTATTCGTAGTACCCGTCGCCGAATCACCAGACATAGAACATTTACGTGGAATTAAGTTTGCAAATTTACCGTTTTTATTATAACGCTTAGAGATATAATACCAGGAGAAATTGAACACAAATTAATGTTTGATTTTTATAAAGCGCATTGGCTGTTAATATCCTGTGTCTAGGCTTCATTAGGTTCACTGATTAGATCCAGCATGGCCCTCTTAATAAAATCCCATGGTACTTCTGGTGCTTTCTTTGGAAGAGCATGCTAAAGAGCGGAACTAACACGCGAAATATGCGCTATAATAACGAACGTCAACTATTAAGAAATAAACGTTTTTAATATGTTAAACTTGGATAAAACACGGAAACTTTGCATGCCCAGGAAACTCATTTGAAAGTACAGTCGGGTCGCTAAGCTCTTATTTAATTTAAATGTATCATTTTTGGCATAGTATTCTAGTGGACATATCATGAAATAAACCATTTAACGACCCAAGTTTCGTGCTCTCGAGTCGTAAACGTTAACGGTGTGTGGAGCTGGATTATTCCATACCCCATTCATACTACTTGCGATCCTTTTTAACACACTGCACAATATATAATTACCATATTGCACTGCACACAAGAAGCCGGTCAGTCTGACGCCGAAACATAAAAACAACACCTAGAAACCAAATGTAAAGTGAATAAAAACACACGGAATTTTCTCCAAAATACAAATAAAGTATACAAGTCTTAAATAACCTGGATCATGGTGATATAAAACAAAAATACCCCGTGCATGAATACCTTGATACTGAAATCTTAACCCTGACAGAGAAACGCTTAACGCATCTTTTAACATTATTGAAATATACGGGAAAATTGAGTCAGAAAATTATAAAAACAACAAATAGGTTACAGCTTTTTATAACAGTATTTATATACTGAATGACAAGATATTTGTAATTGTACGTAATAGTGCCGAACATTGATATTGTAACACAGGGAGCGCAAATTGCCATTCATTAGAAAACCGAACATATCTTAAAGGCTATTAGTTGCCTTTATGCATTTTTAATAATCTGTATTAAATTTTGAGATGATGATATCAGGGATTATTTTCATTAGTTTAGTCTTCAAAGAGAAAGCAGATAATCCCAAAGGGCAGTGATCTACTCTTGTGGAAGTTGCCTCTGCGAGTGGACCAACGACTGATTGAAACTGAAAATTTTAATTATCACGCTATTTTATCCGAGAATTGTAGGATGATTAGATTTATTGATTTAGAAGAGCTTTTATTTGACATGGGAGTGATTATTATGGCGGGGCGTACCTTACATCTGGCTGTATGTGGAGACTGCGGCGAGGCTGGAAATGTACATTGGAGTGTGGGCCTTGTGCTAAAACGACACACGCAGAAACCATTACCATAGGTTCTCATACCCTCCCTAAGACTCGATTTCATTATCTTTTTCTACATAAGAGATAATTCTCTGAGGTGGTGAACGTCCAGTCCAACTTACGTTTTTACTTTTAGTCAAAGCGAAGTGAGTGTAAAATAAATAAAAAAGGCATTATATGCAACCACCTGTCATTTGTTACAGACGCCGACGAACACCGTCCACAAAAAGTTGGAGACTGTAACAATATTTCACCACTTGTGGTTGTGACATAAAAATGTAGGAAAATGAGCCATCTTCGGATCTGTGGGGTCTTTCAAGCCACCCGTCTATGATTGCTATTTCAATGAGTTTGTCCCAAAACGACTAACAACCACTTCTAGGACGAACGGAAAGCAAAAAATCAACCAGCATAAAAGTCTAGTATATTAACTTGTCATAAAACAGATGCCACCCACATTGAACCTGGCCATCTAACATTTTCAGTCGGGGCGTGGATCAGATCCATTGATTATCGCCGATGAAAATGAAACCTAATCGCCGTGTTATATCATGCAAGGCCGGTGTTTACTCGATGTTTTATTTCGACCTACTCCGTGACCATCCCCGACCATGTCCGCGCCATGGGGACTTGAATTAATACTCGCCGTTTGACTATCATGAATTTTTAAAATCAAGTGTTATTTTATAAAAGTCGCTTGATTAAATGAAAGTCATGTTCTTTATTGTTGTAATAAAATCTTCTTAAATTATTGATGAATTAATTTTAGTTGATATTTGCATAAAGGTACTCAAGAGACTGAAACTATCGTTTCACCTGTGTTTTTGTAAGCGATCCTCGATTACTCAGCTTAGAGAGCTTAACGTCACCAATGCGCGATCGATACGCTTGATGAAAGTGGAAAATCGGGGAGATGGGGGCAGCGCATTTCTCAAAATTAGTCCGGCACTAGAGACAGAAAACATCCATAGGATTTATTGTTAGATGTCGATACTAGAGACGTATCATAACATTATATGTCTAGACTCATACACATCATTATTTCAAACATTACAATACAATAGTATTATTACGAAATATAGGTCAACGTGTTACTTGCTTAATTCGAAGAATATCGCACTGTTGTCAAATTGACTCGTGCCGTCGATTATGTGTTATGCTCTGTTCTTCTATACGGCATGCAATTAGTTAATGGGTCCGTAATAAATAACAATACTTTCACAATCCTGGAGGTTTATAAGCATTATGAGCTGACAACACTATCTCTCACTATACGCTAAATTAGTGGAAACATGTTGTCACGAAAAATTACCAGATTATAACAGCATAGGATATTCACTGTTCTATAAATGGTGATAATGGGAAACAATTTGAAAAGGGTGATGCCCCAGTTATCCGAAAAGATTAGATGAGAATTTCAACGATCCTGTTTTGTCTTTTTGTGTTTCTGTTAAGGGAGAGTGACAACTTATTTTTTACTCCAATGCCACCAATGCCTCGTAACGCTGGCTAAACCAGACGCAACCCAATGATTCTGTTTTATTATGTCACTACCAAAAGACGGCGACATATTGTTTTGACCATAGTTTTTGTGATCGGTTTTCGTTTGACATCGTGTCATATTATTGCCTCACTTTTGACAATTTATCACATTAACAATGCTGACTTAAAAGATTTATCAACATTGAAAAATCTAATCTCGATTTGACTTAATTTTGATGAAAATTCAATTTAAAAATGATCAGTTTAGCCAGAGAGTGTCTCCTTTTTGGTCGACTTGTTTACGCATGACTTCCTTTTGCAAGTCTGTGTGTTATTTTAGCATTTTGATTTAGACAACTTAAGAATACTACTCAACTCTAAAATTACCACCATACACATTCCTATGTATCATTATGTTTACGACAACCATTGCATTGTGTTTCTAATCTTGCCTTTTGTGCTTTTTCATATGAATCTTTTGCACTGCGGAAAATTATTTTCTCAAGAAAAAACAGATGTACTCCAAGCCTATCGTAATCTTGTGGTACCGAGCGGTGATTGAATATAAAGCCTGTAAAATAATAATTTCTGCCATATTTGATGTCTCTTTGGGGGATTTCAAGTATCTAAGATACGTGGTTTTCCGAACGAACATTTTAATTAGCGAAAGAATAGGAAACTCTGGTAGATTATTGCACGCATCAATAAACAAGATCAGATTGCAGCTAATTTCTGCCACCATTCTTACGGGCATGACTTTTGCTCCCTCAAGACCTCGTTCTAAATCCCCATGGAATCACTGTGTTTGCATAGGAGATATTAAACACAACCAAAAGTGTGGATGAAATTAAAAGATCCCGATTTGTTTTTTGTCAATTTTGTTTTATTTGCTCAAGTCGTTTAAGTCTACCAGAAAATCGTGTAGGATATTTGATAGATTCTATTAGATCTTGGTTAGGTATATTTGTTTTACTGGATTCGATATTGATAGCAGTTATTTAAACAATGGCTGAGGTTTCCAGGATAATTCGTGCATCTTCAAATGTATGTTTTGTATCAAACGAGTCCATAATCCACAATGCAAGACACTTAACACGTGATCTTATCCAACCAATGAGAGTAGCAGGAAAGTCACTCATTTTAATCCATTCAAATGTCACATCATGCATGCCAAAAACAATGCAAGATTAATAGAAAGATAAATTTTACGCGTTTTGTATTAATAGAAATATTCTTAGGGAGACAAAAGAATTTTCAAAATCAGAAAAAAGAATGCTACTCTTAAAAATGAGTAACGGTGCATACTTTCTGCCAAATATTAAACTTAGCAGTTAATCGATGCTTTAAAGCTACAAGCTAGTATATTATATCTATAATCTGGATGAATAAATTACATGTATGTAGCCATGATGTGGACAACTGAAAAAACGCCTCTAAAAAGAAAGAAAAATGTTCCTTGACAAATTGAAAGGGCAGCAGTAAGATACCAGTTGAACAACTGAAATTATTCTATGCCATATGGCCATCATTCGTAGCTCTGCCTTGCCACGTTATCAATCAATAATTTCTATTGTCATAATATTTATTTTTGACCATACTCTGTGTATATTTTAATTACCAAGTTGTCTAATGTTAGCTTTAGAGGTGTACGATTACTCGTAGTAAGGAAAAGATGCGGCTACATAGTATATCGTGGTTTATATCTGCTTGAGGAGATACTTAAGCCGCAAAAAGATCAGTTTTACATTTGTCATTTACAAACATATGTTTTGATATTTCCATTTCATAAAAACATGTTAAAACCTGAATCCAATTTAAAAAAATTAAAACGCACGTGCTTGGTAGACATTTAGATTGAAGTTTATTTTTTGAATTTTTCATCGTAGACTTCAAAGGAAAGCGTGTATGCACGTACTTAACAGATATTGGAACATGCAGCGGCCTCTTACCATGGAGAAGTCATATCATATTGATACGGTTACGTTCGTCCGACAGTAAGCCTATGCCCAGTATCAAATTTTTCCTATCCTAATTGAGGACAATTGTTTGGAAAAATATAAACAGTTTAACACGTGATTCAATGGGACGTCTAGGGTTGCCAAATGGAGAGGGGTGCATTTTTAGGAATAAATGGTAACTGGGATCTAGTCGATTCAGAAACGAGTCAGGTGATATAACATTTTTTTATTTTGGGAAACACTGTTAAGATTACAAAACACAAAAGGAAACGTTAAAAGCGCAAACAGTCGATATCCTTCCCATAGAAAATATATAAATTAATACAGAATTGTGTGTAAATAATACAAAGAGGAAATGTCAGAATTACTATAGTTGTGTGTCAAGATCTCATCTGTATTAATATGCATACATACAAAAACAACACATTGTATGCAAATGCCCAATATGATCAGGGGAGCTAGTTACACCGCATAATGTAAGTCAAATAACATTGACATGATATCGTTAATTTGTCTTTCCAATAGTTCCGTATATTTGATGGAATAGATGACAAAACACACACAAAATGATGACTGGGCAATAATGGAGCGACCAAGATGTCCACTTAGGTCAGTTTGCGTCATCGGTGAAGACAATACAAACTACTGTTGATATTGTTGATTTGGAAGTATAGTAGTTAGGAAAACAAGGGTTCCACGTCCAGAAAGCACTTACAATCCATTATGAGGCCACTGGGAGTAAGCGAGGACCAAGTTGCGTCAGAGAGAGAGGAACAATTGATATCGACCTAATGTAAACACGTGTCCAATGAAAAAGAACAGATTTAATGACTATTTGTTTTGATCTCCTACATGTCAGAAGCAAATGGCTCCATTTCCTGACACTACGATATAAGTTTATACATTACTTAAACTATCTACGGCTAATGTAACTGATGCTTTGAAACCCCGTTAATGGCATTACCAGCGTCCCATTGTTTTAGATCGCAGTGTAATGGAGAGCATTTATTGAGTGTTTACTTCATAGGACCTAGGATCGATCATATTTTCAATAGGTAGAGATTTTGCACCTGTAGAATCACTTAAATACATTAATCCCCTTAATTACTTTCTAAACACTTTGGTTCACTTATTTGCTTCTGTTCACTATAAACATGTTGAGATCAAAAAGTCAATTAAGATTGATATTGAATTGATTGTTCGTTGTAATGTCACTAGGTGAATTCGCTTGCAGAGTCTGTGCGTCGGTACCCTCCAACGTGCTACTACTCATGGAAACGCGTTCAACACAGCTACCGTATCTCAAAAAACAATCGAGTAGATTTTTAAAGACATTAAACTATCAGCATGCATGTACATACATGCTTTGATTCAATTAAAAACAGCTACACAGACACAAGACTAGTAAATAAAGCATAATGTGCTGGTTCGTGTTGAAATGAACAGATTCTAGTAACACATTTACGTCGTGTTTGATGGATTGGGGTGTAGTTGAGGTCTCCGTCGCCACTTTAGGGGGTCCGGGTAGATGGTATTTAATAAACTGCGCGTTGAAGGGTGAATAGATTCCTAGTCTATCAGCGGTTGAGAAACAGTTGGTGGGGACAATAGCAGAAATGGTTAACAAAGAGCGTGAATTTTATGTTGACATTCCGCCGTTTAACGGCACGACCCCGCGATAAAATGGTCAGTGCACAAACTCGAAAATGAAAAGAAAACGTCTGGTGTTAAAACATGGAAAGTGAGCGAGATAAATAAATTACATTCAACAAGACAATTCAAACTATTTCTGCATTAATAATCATACATAAAAATAAACATTATGTGCTCATGAATGTAGATCACATGTCCCGATAACTTATATTTTTTATATGATTTTGCTATAAAAGCGAAATAAACTCATGCAACGTGTGCCTTATTTCAATATTTGTTGTAAATTAATTTTTATTTTATTTTATGATATTTGTGGTTGGTTTTTAGTTTAAAAGCTAACACCGTTTTTTAAGGTAAAAAACTTCAATTTTTTCAATTATAGAAAATACATTCTAATATTTCGTTTATTCTGTTACGCGGTAAACACGATACAAAATATATGTCATATTCCGCAACGAATATGGCATATTCACTTGCGGTGTATGACAGATTCACCTGCGGTATATGGCATACTCACTAACCAATGAGAACGTGATACGGAAGTACGTAATTGTCAATTCCATCGATTGAACAAACGGGTAAAAGTTTATAAATTATTGAAATGATTACTGAATCATCAGTACAGTGCATTGAATATATCAACTAATTCAGAAGTATCACTCAGCAATCTCACGAGTTAAACTTACTTAATAAATCCAGGGTTCATATATTACTACCCGAAGCACTAACTATACTGGTAATCCAGCGTGGTTTTACATTTAGAGTTGATTCTGGCAACCAATCAAATTAAGGCTTTTCTGTATCACGTTTTCACCTGCGGTATATGTCATACTCACCGCAGTATATGGCATATTCCGCAAGTGAGTATGACATATTCCGCAGGTGAGTATCGGATATTCACTGAAATTAATGTATCGCATATTCACTGCGGAATATCCCATACTCACCTGCGGAATATGCCATATACCGCAGGTGAGTATGGCATATTCATCCGTATCACAAATACCGCGCAACCATGAATATATGCCATATTCCGCGTAACATATTCAACCTGAAAATACCACAAAACTATTTTTCTTCTTTTCACAACCTTTATTTTACAAAAAAATTAGAAAAGAAGAAAAAATAGTTTTGTGATTAAATAATCCAACCTGAAGAACATGTTTAAGAATCTGAAAATAGTATACATTCTAATCCCCTCTTGGAATTACGTTAAATGTAAATGAGCTAGCTAGCTCTAAGTCTCTTAATCTTTTATTAATCTTGATCAGAGAATAGACGCAACAGATGTGATGTAAACTTGAACGCAAGTTAAGGCTATGATTAATTTGAATGTTGTGTCCGTAACAATATGTTAGACTTTTACTTATATATAGACATATTTTACATGATCTAATCCATTTTCAATCCATGAAGAAGACCAGCCTCCAAACATTGACCTGAAATGTAAATGACCAAACGCTAAAAACAAGCAAGCGTTCACAGTTCACACCTCATTTGCGAACGTTTTCTACTTCGTCGTCAGCAAACGTGTATCTGGTGTGGTCGAGATATAAAAGTCAGATATCGCTCACGTCGGAGTTACAATAACATATGGGGAGTCCATTGAGCCACTTGAAACAGTCATTCTTCCTATCCACTACGAACAATCTTAGCAGATAACACTCAGTTTAATCGTACTTTAAACGATGCTCGTTGAAAAACTACATTCATTTACTTGTACAAAATGCCTATGAAGCCTTCTTGGTTATTAATCAAAATATTGAGTTGGCTGGCTAAACGCTGTGGTCATAGTCATTGTGAAAACACAATGGGCAACATTTGTAAAACTGAATCGACTGTCTTTCTATTATGATGTATTGAATTTAAGTAGTCACGTCATTGGCAAAAGTAGCGAAAATGGGGCCATGTGATGCCATTTGAAGTAGTTGTCATTAGTAAAATTGTTTTGTCTGTCATTTGTCTGTTTATCGATGACAATGGCATTCGTCACAATGCTGTGACAGTGCTAACCATGACACTGTCACTAGCTAATAAGAAATGTAATTGCAAACGGTAACCATGGTTTTTTGATTAGAACCAATCGTGGTATTGTCTGTCGAAGCAATGACGACGGGATTAGTGAAATATCACGCTGACATGAGTAACTAACAATTGTATTTTTAGTGAATATATGACACTGGCATTATAAACAATCGTCATGTGACTCGAAAATATGACATTGACATAAGTAACTAGTGAGTGGAAAATGTGAAACTGGCAAAATTCACATTGTATTATAAGTTTGTAATGTGAGTGAAAAATATGACACTGGCATTTGTGACAATTGTATTGTGAGTAAATAATATGACACTGGTATGAGTGACAATTGTATTGTGAGTGAAAAATATGACACTGTCATAAGTGACAATTGTATTATGAGTGAAAAATATGACACTGGCATTTGTGACAATTGTATTGTGAGTGAAAAATTTGACACTGGCATAAGTGACAATTGTATTGTGAGTGAAAAATATGACACTGGTATTAGTGACAATTGTATTATGTGTGAAAATATGACACTGGTATTAGCGAGAATTGTACTATATTATGAGTGAAAAATATGACACAGGCATCAGTGATAATTGTATAATGAGTGAAAAATATGACACTGGTATTATAAACAATCGTAATGTGAGTAGAGTAGGCATTCGTGTCAATTGTATTATGAGTCAAATATATGACACTGGTATTAGTGACAATTGTATTATGAGTGAAGAATATGACACTTGCATTAGTGACAATTGTAAAATGAGTCAAAAATATGAGACTGGTATAAGTAACAATTGTATCATGAGTGAAAATATGACCGTGGCATTAGCGAGAATTGTACTATATTATGAGTGAAAATATGACACTGACATTAGTGACAAATGTATTTTGAGTGAAAAATATGACACTGGCATTAGTGACAATTGTATAATGAGTCAAAAATATGAGACTGGTATAAGTAACAATTGTATCATGAGTGAAAATATGACCGTGGCATTAGCGAGAATTGTACTATATTATAAGTGAAAAATATGACACTGGCATTTGTGACAATTGTATTTTGAGTGAAAAATATGACACTGGCATTAGTGACAATTGTATAATGAGTCAAAAATATGAGACTGGTATAAGTAACAATTGTATCATGAGTGAAAATATGACCGTGGCATTAGCGAGAATTGTACTATATTATAAGTGAAAAATATGACACTGGCATTAGTTACAATTGTATAGTGAGTCAAAAATATGACACTGGCATAAGTAACAATGGTATTATGAGTGAAATATGACACTGGCATTTGCAAGAATTGTACTATATTATGAGTAAAAAATATGACACTGTTATTAGTGACAATTGTATTATGAGTGAAAAATATGACACTGGCATTAGTGACAATTGTATTATGAGTGAAAAATATGACACTGGTAAAAGTGACAATTGTATTATGAGTGAAAAATATGACACTGGTAAAAGTGACAATGGTATTATGAGTGAAATATGATACTGGCATTAGCAAGAATTGTACTATATTATGAGTAAAAAATATGACACTGTTATTAGTGACAATTGTATTATGAGTGAAAAATATGACACTGGCATTAGTGACAATTGTATTATGAGTGAAAAATATGACACTGGTAAAAGTGACAATTGTATTATGAGTGAAAAATATGACACTGGTATTAGTATACAATTGTTGACTTCTCCAGAGGTCAACCGGCAAAATTGTATACCGAGACTGTAAACCGAGAAACTACTGTTGACAGAGACCGAAGGTATTTTATACAGGGTGATTCCATAAATTGCAACCCGAAATAACGTACTCAATTGACGGGCCCTTTTTGAACTTTCTTGTGTACACCACTGTTTCTTCAATTGAACACTCTAAGTACATCATCTGTACTTAGAGTGTTCAATTGAACAAACAGTGGTATACTTCCTTTGCAAAAATAGGTCTTCTTTAGAGAGATCATATTTGCCATTAACCCAGGCGCTCGCACTAACTTGTTCAAATATACTGTATCAAAAATCTGTTATTTTTACTTTTTATTATAGACAACGTAATACATCATTATTGACAGAGTTATACTGAGCTTGTATTCGCAAATGCAAATAGCGGCGAGCGAATACAAGCTAAGAAAGTGGACATACATGAAAACAATCCATGAATGACTTTAGTAATAAGAAACAGAAATCCCAATTTTTTTAAATCGATTTTTTTATCAGAAGATCTTTTTAACGGAAAAAGTATAGGGAGACCCCTAAACACTAGGCTCTGTCATTCAAGGTAGTCGTGATTTCATTATAAGTAGATAACTGTTTGGTTCAACGAACGCTCTCTCCACACAAGAAGATTCCTGAATACTGGAGAAAGCTATTCCCAAATTGGGTTGCAATTTTTGGGGTCACCCTGTATTTTTCTCCTTAAAAAGATCATCTGATAAAAATCATCTGATTATTACTTAATAAAAAGATGCAATCAAGCCAATGTATGCACACGCCGCCTACTTATCTAACTGTTTCCGAATTTGTCTGTCACCTGGACTATATTTGAGATTTGGATCACGGTGACATTTCAATAAGTCTACATCGCGCTGACCTTTTCCCAGATTGCCCATTCATCCACCGCCTTCCCTCCAGATATTTGGGAGACGCGCGTGTAAGTGTGCGCTTGCTGTACGTACTTTGTGGACCGTTACCTGTGGTGCATTAGTACTTTGGTTGTCCATGCTGGTAGCGGCGAGATGTGTTCGTGGACGAGCTAAAGTGGCATAGCAACATGTTTTTAAAAGTAACAGGCTTTCGTCCGCCACTTTGATACTCATCACATATCGTATTCACAACTAATATACTTGTAATTTATAAGAATGGGGAGTGTATGCCTGGGTGAAATCTGTCACTAACCACGAATCGTGATTGTATCGGTAGCAAATGAAGATGTTGTAACCAAGAGGGAATTAGGCCGTGACTACTTTATAAAAAGGGGCTAACGTCATATTTTCTTAGATTGGATTTCTTATATAGGGATTTCTTTCGGTGATACTTTCAAAAATGAAGACATAAAACTTATCACGGAAGGTGCAAAACGGTGATTATTCATGTGGTGACGATGTTGTCACTGGCCTGGTGGGACAACGCCATGATTTTTTAACTGCCGCTGTTCATATGGCAAAATAATCAACGCCGTGATTCTTTATATAAGAGAAAAACGCCAGAATCAAACCCATGCTCGAAAATGCTCACAATTCAATTGCCTTTCTGTACGCAAACATACAGAAATAATTGCTGTACAATTTTTTGCGCTATGTTATATCAAATAACAATCGTATCATTCCGTCCTGAAGTCTAAATCTGAGATCCTGTCCTACATGAGGTCAAATAGTCAATTAGTGTAATTAAATTCACGGGTATCTTTTCATTTAGTGAACCGTTGCCCAATGGTAATCGAAGGCATTTTATGGTGATTTTTTGAAGTCACGTTGATTCAATATTGACAATTTATTAACATTCTTTGCTTAGAAAATGACTTTCTCATCGTAGTGTTGATCTGGCGTCCATGCAGATGTACAAAGCATATATTTGCATACAATTGCCACTGAATATTTTACGGAGTTGGTCAATTGCTGAGGATGATGAAAATTCTCCATTCATAAGCTTCGATCGTTTTTGATTTCCTATTTATAAAAGTTTCTTCGAGAGTGAGTACAACCATGCATTCTGCATTCACTGATGGATGACGCTCAGAACAAATATGAATGGGTAAAAAGGTCAGCAAAATGTGTTGAACCTTGGAATAAAATCATGGTTTAGTATTCCCAGGTTGAACCAATCCCTTTTGGTCACGTTACCCATGGTCAGATCTTGGTTGCACTATCAATGGGCACTGAGCTCTACAAGATTTTTCAGGCACCTGGAGTCGTTCCACGAAATGCTTAGGCTATCCAGTGTCAACGCTCCTGATATGACAATGCCACCGCGAAAAGATGTTCTTGGAGAGCCTATTGAATATGTGTCTGATTTTATGAATGCAAGTTGGGATTGGACGTACTGTGTTAGATAATGCCCGATAGCTAAATACACGGAAAATTGTCCAGCAGGAAGGCCCAGAAGCCCTGAATGGTGTAAGTGTAAAAGCATCTGTAATCCCAATCGATGAGGCAAAAGGTCGCATCACCCACAATTGGCCTGGAGTCACATACAAAGCCTAGTCCAAGACTGGAAATAAAAACTGTAGGTACTCATAGCGCTGACCACATTTCCCTATGATAACAAATATTTAAAGAGAAAGTCAAATGACGCTGGACAATCCGGAAGTTGTAAGGCAAACTAAATGCGTCATGTAGGTAACGTTTCATGGAAACAAACATTTGACTCCAGTGAAGATGTGCTTATCTTCCATCGACGTTTGTTTTCTTGGGTAGGGGAGGAAACGCCAAGAGACAGTCCTTTGTTTGGACCGTCATTCAACAGCCAATCAATGTTCCTCGTATTGAAATAAGAAACAATCAAAATAGCGTCATACAACAATAGGCCTACGGTTGTGATTTGCACAAAGACTTGAGGCGGATCAACTATT
This sequence comes from Owenia fusiformis, assembly GCA_903813345.2. NCBI lineage: Eukaryota > Metazoa > Annelida > Polychaeta > Sabellida > Oweniidae > Owenia > Owenia fusiformis. The sequence continues at coordinate 15,590,830 of CAIIXF020000010.1, forward strand.
GATTATCGTGTATTGTTGCCTCAGAGACCATTGTCATCTAACGAGCTACAAACTTCCGGCAACAAACTTAACTGCGAGGCGAGAATTAGCGCATATAGACCCCTAAGTTGCCTGGGAATGTGAGTGGAGAAATCACTGTCCATGATGGAAAATATGTGTGATCGATCTCTCACCCGGATCACATTAGTAACTTCCCCTTTAAGCGAGCATCGAGCCCACCAAGATTTCTGTACTAAAATCATAAATTGATGGGGTGCTTGACTTTTCTAGTTTTAGGTTATGGACGGGGTTCAAGATCAAGACACCATCCTAGATCCTATATTCCTATCCGAGCACCATTTATGGATTGCTGACAGATAATAATGAGACTTCAATCAATGCTTCTACCAAGTTTTAGACATGTTTACAAACACGATGCTAAATTAATGTGAGGATGGATTATCAAATTCTTAATTAATCACGATGGGTTCAATATGTCATGTTATAAAAAACAAACTTTGATTTTGCTAACGTTATTCTGGACCTGTGGATTTTAAATCTTTCTATATGGGTCAAGATGTTGCCACAACGAGGTGGCGCCACTGTATCAGAATTTAATCCGAGTTAAGTATCAAATGTATAGGCTACTGTTTTAGACGCTGGTAAGTTAATGTTATCCTCGAAAATATAAAGGTACATTTCCTGTATAGGTAGTTTTAATGATCTCAATGTTTACAGAAAATAAAAAATGTTCCAAACGGGGAATTGTAAAAATATAGACGATATTATGCTATAGTTAATGTGTGGGCTATACAGTTTTAGTGAGGCAATTTAATATGACTAAAAACTATAAACATGATATTTCACTTTTGCACTATATCAATTTTTTCGTGAAAATATGAATTTCGATTCCATTTTAAAAAAGTAAATGAACCAGAGAGCATCTCGCATATACCATTTGCATTCGTCCGTTTTTCTTAAAAGAGAGTTTTGTCGGTGGCTTATAACAAAACACAGCGTATCTCGCCCACCACTTGATTGCTATCAATCGTCGAAGAGGTACAGGCATTCTCCACTCACAATTCGTATGTCATCATTGATTTTGGAAATTAAACTTGAAATAGTAAAAACTAAATAAACCACTTGAATTACTGAAACACGCAAAGATAATCTCGAGCTGTTGTTTAAAGTGCGATTCCACTTTATTGACGCATGTTAGGAAATTATTTATACAGGTTTCTAAGCTCAAACACCGCCCTTGGGGATGTTTGTTGATGTTTTTGCTCAACGTGAATGTGATTAGGGGTGTTAATCTTTATACAATGGACTTAGAGCCCCAGCACACACATTCTGCTCCCCGTAATACCTACAGGTGGTAGTTGCTACACCTCTAGTCTATAATCGCATTACTCCCATCGCCTCTCGCCATTCACTTACCAGTTAGCCCTGGGGCTAGGATTCCACGCCATAGAATCCCTGAAATAATCTGATTGTATTTCAGTAACACCTCCCTCTCAATTATTCCCGGGTCAATGCCTTGAACTATCGGATTATTGTTGGAATAAACTTCACATAGCTCAAGACTCTCGAGGTATGGTACAAAAAACCGCCGTCGAAGGATCTGCTGTCTTCTCGCCCGTCACACTTTGGCTGCATCGCTCACACCTAATATCGCCTGGGCTCAAAGAGCTGTAGCGAGCTCAACCCCCGAATATATCCTTCAATCTGCATGAATTAAGATCGACATATTTAATTGTATTTTTGGACAAAATTGATATTTTAAAAAATGTGGTCAAATAACTTAAGTCTTGGTGAAAAAATCAAAAATTCTACCAATACCTAGTATGTTAAAAATTCCAAATCTCGAGCACCTCGAAAAAAATAACAAAAAATTATCCCCCTGATCTATTTGGAAATCAATTCTTTAAATCAAAAAAGTAATAAGAAGGCAATGTGAAAGTGACCCTGACATATGATTCTTCAAGATAGCCTTTACCAACTGCTATGAAAGATAGCTTTGTAGTTAATTCGGTATTGAACTTGTAAGTATAAACAATTATCGTATCTTATAGGGAGGGTCGAAGTTATCCGAATGTAAGTGGAACCATATGCCTTGTAGAAGTTGGGCCCTCAGCCACGAAATACGTTCACTGCGTACATGCACCGATCTTTGAATCATTTCCAGCTTCGATTGGTTTAGTTGATTTGAGAGCATGCTCGACCTAACCGAATTAGTTTTTACACGGCCAAACGGCAATATCGTTAATGTGACCCAAGAATAAGCTCGATTGCAACTGAAATTATTCATAATGTTGCGATTGTAGATTATTTGTCTGGCTAGGCCCCATTTCACTTCCCTGTGCCGCCAAAGTGAAAAGTCAGCTCTAAGATCAATTGAATTACACGTGCCTCAGTGAGCATCATGCTATCGGACATGAGACCCAATCAGGCGTAATAAATATCACTAGAAATGAGGCAATCCTGCACAACAGTCATCGCCTCATTTCACACAATTCACCAAGTCCTATAGTTGCCTTGGATCTAAATCGTCAACAAAAGCTATAAAATAAACTAACCAAGTAAGACCCTGATATATTAGTTTATCGGACAAACTCAGTGACTCGCCAGAACACAAGATTGACCTCAATGATATTTAAGCCATGGGGTATGATTTAGAGATGACTTTTTCCATTATAGGTTTATTTTTATGACCAATAATATCAAATCTTTTGGAATCATATTGACACTCAGATCAATCATAAATATTTAATGGTAATGTTTCATATGATCAAGCGGCAGCCTTCTGAAGTTCGAAGACGATGACACAGAGACTCGTCAAATTCCAAACCCACACTGTGCATTTGTACAAGGATGCATTACATCAAGTCTTTAAAGTAATATCTATGCATCATGATTTGACCCATAATATGACATTGACCTATAAATGTGGCCTTATTAGGAGAACAAACAATTAGCCTTTGAATTGACCTTTACCTTGTATATTTATATAACCTTGACATTGGAAGACATTTTTTTGTTATTTGCTTTTCAATGTTCAATTGTACTTTGCCTTTACGACCAGACACATGATTCATGACCAAGTAGTGTTTGGAACAAGTCACCTGCCTTTTACTGAAACACAATGATGCTGGTCCAATTCAGCGGAAATAAACAGAACAATACGTCATCCATAAGAAAGTCACAGTCATGTCTTTTATACTACTAATGCATACAGTCATCATGAAAGTCACAACTAAGAAGCTCTGAATTGATATTTTAGGAAAAAACAAAGAATTTGAATATGAAAAAATGATGATTTTAGTGTCATAATTATACAGTATAACCGTTGCTCATTTGAAAACTAACTAAGGAGAATCAATCGTAAATCAATTTACAGGATCGTTAATAAAACTTGACAAAGTTTCATTGGGGCACTATTGGAAAATTAAGATAATGGAATACATTTTTTTGATTCATTGGACACATTTTGGAACACATGTAGCTCCAGATAACACCATTCTCCATTGCCTCATGAGATAATCTGAATTAAATCTAGATAATTTCATTTAATTTGATTTTAATTTAATTAATGATGCATGTTCATGACTCTCCTGGAGTGGAGGTAGTCAGGAATCATAGAATATCAGTAAAGTAAAAAAAAAAGTCTGTCCATGCGTATCGAGTCGTTCACTGGTTTCAAATATTCAATCTATTAAAGTCACATCTAGTTTTTTTGTTTAGATCTTTATTTAAGATTTACTTCATCAAATGGTAATAAAAATCGAGTGCTTTTCAATAAACACTAGGTATTCTCAAACCGTGGGTCATTAACCATGAAAGGATATCTGATAAAACAATAGGAAATGTATATTATGGCGTATCAAAAGCAACGCTGTATATAGTGTAGTGTAATCCTCACGTACATGGATCATAAAAGAATGTCTGCAATAAGCACAACCCACCGGTCTCCTTGCACAAGTTATTCTTCTTTAAAGCTTTAACCAACCAGTCCTTCAAGACAATTGAATTCAATTTATATTGTTATCAGTGCCTACATGGATGACACATTTAAAGGACATTTCACATTTGAGGAAAACTTATTAAAAATACTAATGATTATTGTTATGATATGACAAAAGTACACTGAATAGTTCCCACAAATGTTAACAAAAGCAATTTATTAGAGAAGATGATATTTACACTCCCCTCCATAAGTTTGGCAACCTGAGCTCCCTCATTGAACTACGTGTTAAAGCCTTTTTACGTTTGAATTTTTATTTACATAACCCGTGAGGAAAATTCGTATAATATTGATGGAAACGTAACGTGACTATATTTTGAATGCCTCCAAATTTTGCCAATTTTTTCCTCTGTTACAATAGGTCGAAGATTGATGATAAATCTGATGATTTTTTGAAAATTGACATTCCTATGTAAACCAATGGGAAATGGTAGGTTTGCTGCAAGCCATATGACAGAATATTCATCCATCCAAGTTCTTGCAAAAATTATAAGTTAGGTAGTCAATTGAATTTGCTAACTTTAATTGTAAAAATTAATATGTTTCTTCAGGTCTTCAAAGTCAAAATTATTTTTCAAAAAACTCCTCCCATTGAAATTTCAGGAAGCGTAAAAATGATTTCCAAAAATGACTTTGAAGCTCCGTAACTTTAGTATTCATAAAGTAAACTAAACACTTAGCATGCAAAAATGTTAGACAATTCAATTTTCTATATAAATATATTTTTGGTGAATCTTTTACTGGATAGATATCCTGAAATCAGATTTGCCCCGAACCCACCATTTCCCATTGGTTTACATGGAAATGACGATTTTCAAAAATTCATCAAATTTATCATCAATTTTAATATTATCAATTTCAATATTATAGTACTAAGTATTTTCTTCACAGGCTATGTAAATAAAAGTTCTAACGTAAAGAGGCTTTAACACGTAGTTCAATGAGGGAGCTAAGGTTGCCAAACTTATGGAGGGGAGTGTATCTAACAAAATCCTAACCCCGTGTAAACGTATTTTGCTGTAGATTAATTACCCATTCCCTTTGAATAAGTAGAAGGAGCAGATGAATACTGCCATAGCTATGATCATATAAGCATTGATGACAACATGATAAGTTTGAGTCATTTTGATAAGTTTCTTTCTTTGTAATGTTTGTTCGTTATCGCAGTGCTTTCACCGAATTTTCTCGTTAAAGCAACATACCTTCAATTGGCGATGACATGAAGGTTTTACTGTTCTATGCCATATGTCCACGAAACCATCTGATAAAATGCAAGTTATTCTAACTTTAAACAATAGGCTACACTAGCAATTCTTCATGTAATGGATATAGATGAAAAACGACGTCATGGTCTTATGACTCCATTGTGTGGCTGGGCCCTTGGAATGTACATCTGCTCAAAATAGTTTAACTACATACACGACAAACTCAATATTAATTAAAAACACACACACAGGTTTTTATATCATTGAATTAAACTTTTATTTTTTCAAAGTTAATTTTCAACATTTCTGCAGATTTTATAAACGGCCACATGTAAACAATATTAATAATATATGTGATGATGATAATGATGACAATCATGATGAAGATGAGAATGAGTAATGACATATATACATGTAATGAGAATGATGACCGGATGATGTTTATGTAAGTGACAAGGCCTGTGTATGAATGACAAGGCCTCTGTGATGAATGACATGGCCTATAAGGCCTCATGAAATCTCGTTTGATAAGAACGAGCAATAAGTTAAGAGACCACGTGTACGTACAACACGTATATAATTATATTACAACTTATTTTATATACTTTAGATAAATTTATGAAATATGACAGTCAGTTCTTCAAAGAGAGACAATTATATAATGTCGGACAAACAAACATGATTTCTGTCTTTATTTTGTGCGGCTGAGCTCCCATCCACCACGTGCATTTGACTATAAGACATTTTTTGGTGTGAATTTAAAACTTCTTTGATTGACACAATAGTGCTATTTGTTGGTTTGACAAATGACGTATCGAGTTTCTATGCTATAAAATGCTTGGCTAAGTTTGCCTTATCAAATGTAGTAGAACCCGAGGGCTCGCGAGACAGTTAAAGCCGCAGATATACGATACAGTGATAAAAGGGGCGCCTATATAGAGTCATATCTATCTGCGGTAAGGCTCCGGATCACTTGCTTGTCGACACAGTTATACTGATGTCTCAATTCATCGGGACAGTCAATCCATTCATGAGACATTTCACGTCTTGAGGTTTCCTGTGGACACTGATTCAGGGAAATGGCATGGATGTTTATTTCAATTTGCAAACGCTATATCGTTTGTCAATATCTCCCCTATGAAGATGTGTTGTCCTTGTTTGTAAGTTGTCATGGTATGCAGCTTGTTGTTTAAGATTTTTGAAACTGGAACTATGAGCTCCTACACATCGTTTGGAATGGATCCTAGCTTTGACTTAGATGGTTATGCAACCAGCCAGTTGGCCATGAAGTCACGTGACATCAGTTCCGAACTGACTGGTCGGTTCATTGTCATTGGCTGATTGGACTTGATAACTCTGATGGTGTACCAGCGTAGTCTGAGGAGACGGAACTAGGGGGATGGAGTACTGTACCATCATCTAAGCTGTAGACGTCCCCATCGTGACCCATAGGATGGCCGTCACCGTGGTCGAACGAATTCACCTGGAATCATAGAAAATACTCATATTTAGCTCAGGGGCATTTACTCTCGATATTAGTTGAATAGTTGGCAATTATATTGATGTATTATCATAATAGTAATTACATGTATTTTCTTAATTATTTTATTCAATTTTTCTCGCTTTTTGTATATTGATTCTTCGACTTCAAAGGTATGCGTAAGATTTTACTCTTAATCAAATAGGAAACCAGAAGCATGTGCAGAAAATTCGATTTTTCCATCAGTCAATGCGTGATTGTATACCTAGGCGGATTTGCATCAAATGTACACAAAGAGTCACCGGTCTGCAAGAAGCAAACGTTCTGGGAAAATCTGACATTTCGTGTTCTCATTAAAGCATATTGGGATATATAGGAAAAGTATTATAGACAGAGGTCAATACTAGATAAAGGCTTGCACAGCAACCTTTCTTGTTAAATCATCAAACAAACAAAAAACAAACACAAGACAAAATCATAATATCGACCAAGGACGTCTTCCCTGCATTCTTTCAGGGCATATCGAAGATACAGTTTCCTACGTGGGACCATCTCTTTATTCAGATTCTCAAACTCCAACTCGACATGCTTTTAATATTCATAGTAGATTTTTTCTCATGTCTCAAAATATCAGATCGATATTTCAGTTTCAGGTATTTCTGTATGATGAGCCCCGTAGAATGTTTTTGTTTGATGTTCGGTCGTGCCAGCTAGCAATGGCCTCACACGTTGTCTTGCTTGAAGCTTCAAACCCCCACTTGAAAATCATCAATATCCATGACGTTTCCTAAATCAATTCTAACCCGGACCTTACTCTGTATACTGAAAGTCAAACGGAACTGCTCCAGAAGAGAGAAGTTGGCATATTCCAGCAAATCCAGAACGCTCTGTTGTTATAAACAGCACGAGAACGATAGTCTACCAAACTGCCTCAAAACACCAACATCCCTATACCTCCAAGCCATGTCAAAGACTAGACTAAGAAATATGAAGAGGTTAAAATAAACGGAAGCTCTGTGGCGTCTATTGGGAATGCGGGACACGCATTTTCATGTAGTTTTGACGGTAGTGAATTGGAACCTTAGAGTCAGGTGCCGCAAAAGCACGGGCCAGCAACAAAATACGTAAAGTGACACCTTCCTAAACATGTTTCTGACATAACAACCGACTTTCAATTTATCAGATTTGTAAGTTGCATTGAAGAGATCATGCCTTCCCCTCGACGTATTTAAAGAGCAGTAAAGCAATGTGACTATGGTTTATGCACGTTGCATGGATGCAGTGAAGCCATGCGAATCCCAGATGACATTTTGCCGGTTGAGTGGAAAAAGTTTCTGGAGTAATTGTCTCTTAATCGTCTGGATAATGTGATCAAATTTATGATGCAGTTAACATTCAACTTGCTTTTCTTACTAGAGGCACAAATAGCAACAATAGAAAAAACAAACATTCAAAAAACAGATTTCAATGATATTTAAAGCTCTTGTAACTTCCAGCCACCAATTTAGCATCCAACTTGCTTTACCAGAGGCACAAAATCTCAGATTCTACAATATCTAATCATAATTTTGACCAAATTGCAAATTCTAGACATGGTGTCTTTATTCAATTTCCGCAACTCATAACAGTATAATTCTTGGAAAAGCAAAGATGGTTAGAAGCATTAGATAAAATGTAACTGGCGACTCTAACTTTCCTAACTACTAAAGAGACCATGGGCCTATAGATGAACTCATTCCCAATACCAACATGCTACCTCTACTGCCCGCTACAACTACCATACTCAAGCGTGTGGGCAATTCACCATTTAGTTTGTCTGTGACCAGGAACGTCGCATCATCAACACACACTAAAACATTTGGCTATAAAATTTGGCTTCCAAATTGAAAGGGCACTAAATGACGAGCGGAAATCATTGCCAAATTGACTCTCAGTATGACTTTGTAAGTCTGCTAGTGTGTGTTTATTATGCGACAGTTCTGCACAGACGATTGATCAGGCCAAACATGATTAGACCTTTACCGGGTCATGGCTCATTGTTCTTCGAGGCTAACGACAGTATCGTCTTCATCACTAGTATCAACAAATCGGCTCACCAGTTGCTGAAACGGCGGCTGGTCCAGATCACTCTGCATTGCGAACTCGCTGAGGGCTTTCCATGGAGGTTGGTAGGTTTGTACCTCTACGGGGTTACCCTGTATTGTATTTTCATGCCTGATTGGACTAGATGCTACCATGTGGACACCCTGTAGCGGCCTCTGGAGACCATTCTGAAAAACACAAATTGAAATGATTAATTTTCTATTCTATTTTCAGATGAATGAATGTTGTATTGATTGTATTCTTATGAGTTCTATCAGCATTAGAATCATCCGACACTTGTGGATGTTCATATATTTGTTTATTATATTTTATCGTATATCACAATCTCCTCAGTCAATTATCTTCTAATATTACAACAATTACACGATTTTAACATGTACGGGACTTAGCTATGCATAATGCATTGGGGAGTGTTTAAATCCAACCTCGCCGTACCCTCATACAGCACGAACATACAACCACCCAACCTTACAATATATCTTAGTTGGTCATGGATCAACCATAATTAGAAAATTATGAACCGATTTATGATTTGCTGACAATGTTAAAAACCTCATAAGATGAAGTTCGTGAGTATGTGAACGCAGTCACTGTTATTTCACAAACTTTAATGATATCGGACGAGGAAACCAAACCAAACTGAGAAACGTCGGTAGGGATGTTTAATTATTGATGGTGCATACAATTATTGCAAACTTGCACAACACCAGCCAGAGTTGGAAGCATGTATACAAATATCGCAAAGACAAAGGGAGCCAAACGAGCTCTGGGGAATATTATCTAATCAACCTTTTGTAGGGTTATCTGAAGCATTACTAGTATATACACATGTACAGGTTCGCGAGTCACTACGCTCGTACTACACGAGCGGAAAAATTATAGTCGTCCCTTATTTGTATTAATTTTTTACACATTTTTATATTCACACTAGAGTATAATACTATCATTCTTTTTTTAGCCATTGCCCTTCTTTGATATCTGTACACTTTCTTAAATCAAAATTTTGAATTATTAATTTGAAGAAAAAAAGTAAATAATCGAAAAACTGTTTTAACTAGGCTCCAATATTGAACACATTGGTAAGGCCGTTGGCTGCCAAAGTTTCATAGTTCCAGTCAGTAGTAATCCATCTTCACGTATATGCAGAGAGGGCACTTGAGAAATCTCTGGTTTTTCTGTAGAATCAAGTTTAAAACATGTACCTGCATACCGACTCTGATAAACACAATGACAGACCGGTTGTATATTCTGAACAATCTCAAACCTTGTGTTGAAGGTAAAAAAATGTATGTACAAATAACTCAAAAAATAAAAATGTTTCATTTTCGTTCGGTGTATTTATTTGATCAGCAAACGCTTTAATTTCGACATATCCCAGATCATTGTATTATCATATGCTTGTGTGGCTTGGAGTGGTATCTCTTTCTATGGGCGATAATACAGGAGATAAGGGCTACTGGATGCTAACAAAAACCCAAGGGAGTTCTGGTTAAAGATAACATTTGTGCTGCTGATCGTTCTACAAGTGTTCTTGCATAACGAAGTTGAATCTTGAGAATCAACCATAATATACGGACTTCTACAACTTCTTACCACACACACATACACAAACACAAACACATCATCTGCCATACATTTTTCTAAAAACACCCATTTATTTGACTGTCTAGTTGCACCAGTGTTACATTATAGTGCCGGCGTATGGGGAACAAACAAAACAGTAGGCGCAGCCGCAACTATTGTACAGAACAAAGCCCGGCGTTTCTACTTAGGTGTCGGCCAACACGCGTCAAACATAGCTACACAAGGAGATATGTGTTGGGTCTCAGTTGACACTAAGCAAAAAGTGGAAGCAACGAGATTGTGGTGTCGACTCAAAAACATGTCAGAACACAGAATAACAAAGAAAATTCACCTTTGGTCTCTGACGCAGCATAACTCGTGGGAATATAAAATGCAGCGTTTGTTACGAGAGAACAACAAACCAAATCTTATCACTGATGGTGAAATCTCCGGTGTAAGATCTATACTACAATCACTTAAAGACCATCGTATTGAGGTCGAAGCCGACGAATGGCATGCCGCACTTTGGAACGACCGTCATAATCCTGAAAACGGTAATAAACTCAGGACTTACCGATTGCATAAAACACAAATGGTAACGGCGGAGGAATATGTTAGAATTCCTATGCATAAACATGAACGGAGCAATCTAGCCAAGTTAAGAACAGGCACTCTTCCCATTAACGTTGAACTCGGACGGTATAGCGGTATCCCCCTTAATGAGCGACTGTGTACTTGTTGTAATAGAAATGCTGTCGAAGACGAGATGCACTTTCTTATAGACTGTGACTTTTATACTGATTTGAGAACAACACTCTTTGAAAAAGCAAAACAGTCTGTACACGATTTTGATTCACTACCAACACTTGTTAAATATTGTGTAATACTAACTACCACTTCTTTACAACGATTACTTGCTAAAACCATTGGACACATGATAAGGAAAAGAAGAGAATTATTTTAGTAATTACAAGTTTTAAGTCTCTCATAAGCCGATGCCGGCTGGGCTGCTGTTTTAATTATTTATTGATTTTATATGATTGTAAAAAATTCAGCGTGAGACTCTAATAAATATATAACTAACTAACTCTAAAAATCCTCCTAGCCTTATAACTTGTGTTCCAATTCCTTGTGACCCTCCATAAGGACCCACCTAAACAAGGGTAAGTTAGATAGGACGGGGAAGACCCAATGATTTGATACAATACTAATAACACAAGAGATCTTATTAAACATTGGTTATCATTATTATCTGAATATATTAATTGTGGTTTTCCACTGCATAAATATTTGGATGTGTATCTTCTTTAGTCGTAATTTTACTCCATAATTGGACTTTATCTCTCGCACACGCCGTAATCACTTTTAAATAACTTCATATCATATCTCACTCTGGTATTTAACGCATGCTATGATATCACAAGTATCAAAACATTCATATCAGTTAATAATAATATTAGTATACATTGAGTATCAAATTTATCTTACCCAGTAAACAATGGACTTCATATCTACCTAGGCTATAGACGTTTAACATTGGATTTCAAATAATCAGAAGATTTTCATATCTTTGATTTCATGGACTCATAATTTAATTAAACACCCATGATTCTATACATCATATGTTTAAGAAGAGATTTTCATAACCGAAATTGCGCCCGATGAAAATAAATAAGTAAAAGGTAATTTCGTTGACATTTGTCAGGTCACGGTTGAAGTATTACTACTCAGCGTTACCACACACGGCAGATATATGAGCAGAAACATACTCCATGCAGAACATTTTCTACTTCAATAAAGATGTAGACGAAGTGTAAATGGCTTTGCTAAAATACTACGTAAGTTCACTAAAGACACCCATTCTTTGACGATAACAGTTATATGACTTATTTCTAAACTCAAAATCAGTGAAGAGTAACTTCCCAAGTTCTATACAATAAACATTTTAAGTGAATTTTTTGAGTGATGACCAAAATTTCCTTTCGACTCTTTTGCCACTCTTCCATTCCCCTCATTTTTCTAGCCCCACCCCTGTGTAGACTTTAGGTGACCATTGATTTAAATGGGGGTGGTGTGGTGGTGGGATACACAAGTGGCTAATCCCAAGCCTGTTGATACACTCAAATATATTACACGACTATATACTAGTAAACTGTTGATACAAAAATAAGTCGATCCCTACTTATTGTATGGCAGGTGGTCTCGCTATCTTAAAGACGGTGGTTATATCGTTCTGAAATGTCTCCAGCGCCCAGTGACTCCAATATGCTGCCATAAAATCATTCTAAAGATACCATATCATTGGCCCCAGTTGAAACAACTGTGCAGTTAAACACGATAATTAGAAAGCATAGCTATTTCTTAGGTTTCGATATATATCTCGTGATGAATTCCCCAAACCTGGTGGCAGTCACTGTAACAGGTGACAGTTCAAACATTTTTTCCAAAGGACCAGTTCTGATAACAAAGTATTTTGACCATGTGCAATAAGACGCTCAATAACGTGGATTAATAGTACTTGTAAAAGTTACACATTTACACAGCGTATTAGTTAACAGTCAGTTCTTCTTGATTTACTATGTGCATATCAAGATTATTGTAAATGTTATTGTGATAGTTGGCATTGGGAATGGATTTAGCTGAAAACATATGTTTGTTATTTATCAGATGTACTGATACATATCTGATTTATTTTTTCATAGACTGTATCGTTTTCGTAGTAGATCACAGGCTTTATAACAGGTTCTAACACGATTGAGAGTTTCATTTTAGATGTTGAGAGAGTCTAATCGATCAAAAGAGAGTGAAGAAACAACACATTGTCAAACACAAGCGTGTAACTCCGTGTCCAACATTTGAATTTGAAGCAGTGCGTGAGCCCAACATCCATCTAGAACCCTCAAGTAGCATCTTATAGCATTGAACATGATGCTTGTCCTAGTCAAAATAGCTCAAAAGGGCAAAAAGAAGTACTTGGGTTTAGTTTCTAGATGTAACTCTCAGTGTTCGACTTTCACTTGTAACGATCAATCACTTGGGATTGTTCCCTTGTCATCTGCTATTTACTAAACTGGGGCGCAATGTTTTTACAAGACAGCCTCGTGAGGACATATTTCAACACAAATGAAACAATGGCCATATTTTATTCATACCAAACAATCTATTTTATAACGATGACATTATGCCCGAAGTTTAATAAATTTGACAGCCCTAGTGTAACATTTAAAGAAACCCAGACTTGCAAACGTTTAATTAAAGAATTTCCAAGGGCCCTATAAACTGATTTGTTTTTAGGACTATTGAATTGCATTTTGTTGGTATTGCTGGGAAAAATACAAGATGCGATATGCAGAAACCAGTGTGATCAGTGTAGCCAAGTCACTACCAATTAGAGTGATATGGAAAATGGTAAAATCTGGTGAACAAGTAGACATACGAAGATACATAGTTTTACAGCCACATAGCCAGGTTTGTGGCTCATTCATTGTATTTTAAATGTCAAATATTGACCTATAAAAATATACATACTTTATATATCAAAGGACTTCCGATTACATATATAGATTTAATGAATTGACATTGATTATTTTGTGGGTTTTTATCTCCAGGTCATTGAGTGCAATTTTTCTTAATGAAATATACACACCGGCAATCTGAGAACTCCCATATAAATCAGAATATATACAAAATAAAAAATGAAACTTTTGATTCAACGAGAAATGCAACTAAATCATAGAAGTTTTTCAATAATGAGGATGTAGAGTATCACAGCCGTGTGAAATATGAGACAATACGTGTAAAGCAAGATCTGAATGTGAAAGTATGTAGCCAGCGATTGGACGGAATGTAAAAAACTGAAACACCTTTAAATTCCAATAAAACATTATCAACCAATAAAACCAACAATAAAAATAGACGGACTTATTCACCATCATCTACGGTTTCCTTTTGCTTTGGACACAATTGTTTTAGACCTAAATAGTAAAATATTCCATGCATGACATCTTATACTGTGGAGGAAGTGTGTTCTCTAAAGCAGAAGCGATGGTAGTGGATGGGAGGCGCCGTTACCTCCGCCGACTCTGTCTCTGAGCGCCCATCAACAGCTGTCCACCTGACACTACCCAAAATACCAATCTTAACATCTCAATTTTCATACTGAGAATTTACTTCAAAATATATCAGCAGCTCGTTGTACAAAACATTTACTCATTTTATCTTAGAAAGTTTTATTCTCGATTTACTTATAATTCAGCTGCCCATCTCAGGAATTAAAACCTTAATAGCTGAATGAGTAAGACTTGAATGGTACTTTCATAAAAGTGAACAATGGTTTGATGTTAGGTCTAGATAGGAAAAGGCAACTGTTCATTTTATTTGCCTATATTTTCTTGTGAATGCCAAGTTCGACAATATCCAGTGATGTTATAAGGTTTACTCGTAAATCTTGGTCTGTCAGAAGGGCTAAACAACAACAGAAAGGATAAATAATCACATGTGTATTTGGTTTATTCTCGCCACACACTCTTCAGATATGAATCTAACAGTGGAGATGTTTTTTCATCCATTCACAATCGTTTACGATGTTATCTGACATTTTGGCCATTTTTCTACTTTTTATATGTCGGTCAAACTTTTTTCTCAAGTGCAACCTTGTGGTCAGTAAGGTCGGGATAATGATGTAATGAAATCAGATCCAAAACATGCAATGCTAGCTTCCATGTATGGAAATCCAGTATTGGTCAAATTACTAATCTGTCTGTCAATATCTATTGTAAGTATGTGCATACCAGATATAACAGAACATAGATTAGGATACCTTATGAATATTACCTCATGACATTACATTAATGTCCCACAAGGTCACGCTGCATCGTAAGCGATCATCCATGTATATATTGCTACAGTAAAGTGCCTCTAAGGTGTAGTTGAGGCCCAGTTGAGGACCGCTCAGGTGGTTCAACAAGCCTTGAGGGGATGAAGCACGGGTAAAAAGAGGGTAAAGTACCCAGCAAAGTGTCTTGACGATAGTTTTGTTCGAATAGCAAGTGCATGTGTGTTTTTCTACTTAGCGTTCATATGCCTGGAAGCCGAGCAAACAGTTTTTGACAACTAACACACAGTTTGACAATAGAGCGAGTAGCAGTAGGGATTATTCTTTAAATCCTATTGTCAACAGAGTTACGGGCCACAAGTTTGGGAATTAAATACCTATTGAAGCTCTGTACACAAACTTAGGCCGTTCACAAGAGCGCTTCTGTGGACAAGAATTAGCCTGTAAATCTGAATACAACTAACAAAATTATAAGCGTTTTTAACCATGACCACATCTTTATGTTTAACTGTTCAATCAAAGGCTATAGGCCATCTAATATCGCATTTATATATCAACAAGGAAAACCACCCGCATTTTAAGCTAATTTATTTAATATATTGCTGGGAATATTTCACAGATTTTACCGACTTGTACAATTTTTTAATTTATAGAGTATGTCGTGATAAACTACGATTACTATATTGTCTAACAGTTGGTTATCATACCGGACTGTCACTCTCAATCTATTCGTTTATGTCGGGGTTTATCTGTCATGCGGGTTGAGGCTATCAGCCCTGCTATCAATCGCAAGATAATCTTGCCTCCGGGCCAAGCTCCTGGCATATGGCTAAGGATTAGGATAGGCTTTGCCTCGAATCAAAGTCATGTCACCGTTTGGCATTTTCTTGCACAAACCATAGCAACGTTTGAGAAACATCTCTTCGACCAAGGTCAGATTTTGAAGCTGTCCAAGTATTTCATGACAGAGATAAATCAATGGTGACCTTGAATATCTGCAAATAAGCAAACAAAAAAAGTCCGTGTGTTTTCTTACCATCTGATCGACCTGTATTTAGGAAGATTCAGATTGCCGTGATCTTTCCAATGAATGAGTAGATAATGAGACTCTATTTGCATCTCTTGTTTCCTTATTTGCAATTTGCCTTCCATTTTTGTAGAAACTTATCACAGTATTCAGCTAATTCAACCCCGTTGAAGACACCATGAATGCTCATGATGAGCTCAAATATTTTCTTCCTATTGCTCCATCACGACATGTCGATGAACAGCTTGACTTAGTGCATGGAATCTTCATTTGATTGCAAGAACTTAGAATTTTGGACATGCGAATGCATTTTATAATCAGATTTTTTGATTGAGGATAGGTTCACACCATTTCTGATCAGAGATATGTATGGTGATAACACCTCATTTGTATACAATTCTGAGACGATCCAATTTCAATTTTTTTCACATTTACACAATATGCCCGTATTAATTATAAACAATAGGCATAGATATTAGATCCCTGATGGTATACGGACCTTTCTAAATTTCATCATTATCTTAAACTGTATTTGTTTTCTGTTTTAATAATCAGCGAGACAAGTGTCACTTTATGTTCGCCTGGTTTGTTTATGAATAGAACTCCCGTAGATGCCTCCGCCTCTTGAGCCTCTAGCTACAACCAGACCAGGGCGATAGCGGCGAGTCTTCCCACATTTTGCCCACAATCTCAGACCACCGAGCCGTAAAACACACACTTTTCATTACATTTCATGCCCAATTTTCTCTAAGTTTGAGTGTTTGTATAGTAACGCATAACCTCGTGAAATTACTGGATACCCAGGGTATAATCAGGTAAGCCTTCCACAGAGATAATTATAGTCGACCAAGCGGATCTTTTGTTGCTCCATTCATTGCACAAACTCCATATATAATTTCCTAAACTGCGTGATACCCAAGAACATTTTAAACATACAAAATCTTCGCAGCAAATTCAATTATGATAACTAAATACTGCTCAGAAGTGGATAATTAAACGTCTCTTGTGAGACAAATATCTTTATCATAGCAATTTGGGAGTAAATATTTGAGATCATTATATTGGTTTTGGATATATTTAAATCACAATTATAAAAAATGGTTCATTAAATGAAAAGATGTATGCTAAATAAACTTACTTCATGTGTGAACAGGCCCTGAAAATAAAAAATGATCCATAATAGGCCATGTTTAAATTAAACAATGATGATTTGATAATTAATGCAAATTAATAATAATTTGTTTAAAATGGATGTATTTTTCTATGCGTAGTCTTCTTAAAATTAAAATTATGTTATTAAGTATTCATGATTTTTATAGATTACCTGATCGTGAGATCAAACATGACAGTTAGTTATACGACTATAACAAGTCTAATTTTACACTCGTTCTCATAATAATTACCATGTTTACGTTATTTTTTATCAACTCCCCGGATCTACATGGTTTTCTGTTGTATGTTTGGGCATTCATGCAGTTTTTTATGAACTTGAGATGATGCTGATAAAACTGTTAGATGGAGCCAGATAAGGAAGGGACCTGACCCGGTTGTAAACACCACCAAACTCAGCGATTAATGAAAGCTGACATTTCAGAACGAGGGTACCTTACAAAATATGGACGATAATAATATGAATAAAACACATTTTAATAGAATATTTAATTTTAAGATGTTTTACATTCACCTGCAGTTCGATATCTATCTTAAAAACAATGGTTTAGTGTTTGGAGACATTATATGCAGACTTACCACTTGATATATAGGTGCCAACGTTTCTCTTTGGGCGAAAATATCTCATTAAGGGGTTATTTATATATTATTCAAACATAGCGCTCATTATCTTAATCATATTTCTTTAAAAAATGGTATGCCTATTTCTATGTTTTTTATCAGAATGATCTAAGTTGTCTTGGGATAAATATATTAAGTTACACACCTGTCAACGGGCAACATCTCAATAAAGCAAAAGTTTGTCACTAAAATGATAACATCTCAAATAAAAAATTGTCCCTTTACATCAATGAAAAATGTGCACACACCGTCTTTATATCTCCATTTCAACCATGTTTGGCTGTAAATAGTCTATAAACAAGGTATAAAACCAGTGTGTAGAACTACCGTGAATAGAATAAAATTTCACGATTTTCGATCCAGTAAATATTATCTGAAGCTGAGTTTTTCGCTAGACAGATACCTTATAGCCATGCTAGGAAGACTTGGTTAATTGTAAAGTTCTCACACAAATTAATTATGCTGTTTGCAATTGTGCTTTGTTCAAAGTTTATTCTACACCAATAGAATATCGATCAGATGAAGTTTGCCAATAAAAATCACGTCATTTTAATATGATTTCAGCTATTTGCCATAGTATCTTATGTCCAAACACTTTATCCACACAACAGCTCCAAGACAGAATCGTTATAACCGTTTACTTATAAACGGATGGTGTATTGTTGGTAATATATTGTATGGACAGAGTATATAACCCTAGGCAACGGCAACAGCCCTCGGAGTGCGAACAGATCGATTCTACATGTACACCCACCATCAAACCATTTCAATAGACACAATTCCGAGAGAGTTGAATCATAGAGTGAAGACGTGACACTCATAAAGTCACGCTTGGGTGATTTCAAAAAGGGGTTTCTTCAGTGAATTCCATAAGAGGTGTGATATGGTTACGTCGCCATGTAGATTGATGGAGCAAACCACAATCGTTCACTTTTGTTTCTAAGGGTAATCCCTCTGTTAAATACGAGACCAGAAACTCTCAGACTCATCTGAAGAGCCAATAGTGGATATTTCATTGCTTGTTGAAGTATATACAGACATGTATTATATCAACTTCCTAGCAAGTCTTGTGGCCAATTCTTCATAATATCTGTATCCTATTTCCACTGACCCTACTCTAATTCGTGTGTATACAGCAATTAAAATATGTGGTGATTTATAATCAAAACAACAGATTTGTCACTGTCTGTAAAAATGGAGAAATGTATTGAAATCCCAATATTTCTATAGCCTTTTATTTCAAATAATTGCAACAAAAGTATTGCCCAGTGATCAGAATCCCCTCCTATCAACATTAATATTCCATGCCCCTCGAGGAACTGTCATCCTTCAGCAATCTTTCACATTCTCCATTAATCTCCATTGATTTACGAGCAATTAGCTAATGAGTTGACTTTACATTATGTAATTACACTGTCACAAACAGTGTGATACACCTACTAAAAGATATATTTCACCTTCCAACTGCAACATTCATTTGTTAGACACCAATAATTCAGACACAGCAGCGACTCTCATTTGCTCTACCCTGCGTGCAGAGTCTAGTTAAACGAAGCTCTCTTTTAAGAAGTGAAGTCAAACGAATGCAAAGGGTACATTTGCTCTAAATGGAAACTAAAAACATGAGAGTTGTTAGTTGAGCACTGAAACACATCTAAATTCAATTCAGTGTATATATCGAGGCTCAAATGGTCAGCAGCAATCACTTGTGACTGTAGAAACCCTCTGGGAAACTAACTTGTGCAGTAGTACATAAGTCAAGTACTAAGCATGGTGATAAACAGCTTCATTGGGCAATTGTGCATGCTAGATTTGGAATGATGATAAATACCAGATAAACAGATACCTCTGATGGTAGCCAGAAGCCAGAAAGAATGTCTGTGTTCCATGGCCATCATAGACCTGTAGTCTGTGGTTTTAAATGATGATAATGTTGTGCATGTATGCAGATGTTTTAGATTTTTATTTTTCAAAATTTCAAGTTTGACTATTTTGAAAATTTTGATAGCTTATTGTCTTTGACCCATCGCGGTAATAACTACGTCACATGAGTCTATTGTGAGACGTGTTGCTGACTCTATCAACTTAGACCAAACCTAAGCGGTAATTGATGTGCCTATTATGAATATTTTCGAATTACCTTTACCTTAAACTCAATAAAATTATTTGATGTTGATATTCTAGATAGTTTTTAATTATTCTACATGTTCTACATGCTAATATCTGCACAAATGTGGACGGATAATCTGACTGAACAATGCATGCTACATTGTAATATAGTGTTTTATGACGAATATATGGAAAGTATTTATTCACGTCTGAAGTAGTTACCATAGCCACCATTGAGCTACAGACCTTGGAATTTGCTACCCAAACGTTTTCACAATAATGAAACGTGTACTTTCGTCTATAACATGTTTTAGTTTATAAATTGTGTTTGACTAGTGTTGCTAAATCAGTCTGAAATGAGAAAGTCAACCAATTAATCCAGTTCACCGAATGGCATTTCAGTAGAACAAGTCGTAATATGACAAGTTATGATAAAGCACCATGAATTCATTCAATATTTCCCCGTGGCATATGCAAGTGGTGTTTAAGACAAAAAACGGTCTAAACAGGGATCTTCATCTGAGGTGATCATCTCTTTGAAACTGTAGTTTATAATTCAGATGCAATAGATGTATAAATGTCTATCAACTATTGTCCAGTTAATTAAATGATTGCGGTAAAATATAGTCGGAAGTGAAAAAATAATTCAATGAGTAATGTTACAGAGACCTTAAATTATAAGCTTCTAAATTATTACTGTTAAGTCACTTTCTCAACGAAAGCTTTCAGAGGTTTCAAGGATTCAAATTTCTATGTAATTTTAGAGATATCATTTCAGTGAGTTACTTAGTGAAATTACAATCGAGAAAAACCAGAGTATGGAGCATTAGGCAGAATTAAGGGCTTGAGGACTGACGATATTAACCCCGTAGTCATTGTTTGTGCAAATGATAAAGCATTGCTATTGATTACAGCTGATTATCGTGCCCTATGATAGCACCATGATCACTTAAAGACAATTATAGATACTCCGCTGACACCCGAGAGACCTGGGTAATTAGCACCTTGCTTTTTTCTTGTAGATAATCCCTATACTTAGTATATAAAAATTGGAGTGCATAATCTAAGAGGCATATAATGGCTGACTTAACCGGGGCAGATAGGATTAATTAAGTTCAACGATCAGGATGTGCACTAACTTTACATGAGAAAACCATAATTATGAACAAATTTTAGAATTAAAAAGTGTCACATATACTTAGTACTGCACTACTACATATGTCTTCCCAATCGGTTATTTCAGTAACATAAAAAGCATAAGAATAGCAAATAACTCTTAACCCTGTTTTTCAAAAGCATACACCAAGTCCCCAATGCAAGCAAGGGGTGGAGTCAAAAGGAAATCAAAATGGTTGATACAAGGAATACAAGCACAGGGGGAATATCACCAATTTCCAGATCTTGGGCCTGCTCAATGTTAACTATGTTTATATTATATTACGAATTATTTGTATTATTAGGGAATCTAGTGCTGTTGGACCCGAATGGCCTCTACTTATACATTTTAACCACCCCTCTAGAATATTTATACCACCATGCTATTGATTTATAATCGCATACAATATTCATTGAGCACAGTGTCGAGGTGACTATAAGAACACCAGCAATGTGATCAAAGAATCTAAAGGAAACCAACATACTATATTACTTGTAATATTCAATGAAGTTTTGCCTGTTTCAGCATTGTGCTAATCTCCTATCTAAGTATTATTTTAGTGTCTAATGATTCCCAAAGAATTGTTAACTCATATGTGTTCTATTATCCTAATATTATTTGTTATGGTGCAAAAATCGAGGTAATAGTACATATAGTTTTGATACGTTTAATCAAAGACAAGGTGAGATTGAAAATATGAAACGATTACTTCTTATGAGCATTAAAGTTGACTCTAAATGATAGCAGAATGAAAGCAGAGTTATTATTTATTACTTTTTATTAACATAAACAATACCTTTGTTGAAAGTTAATTGAAAAACTGTGTTAGTGTTTTACCATTTTTTTGTATAAAATTATCTAAGTCATCGGGAAGGCATTAAAACAATGTTGCAGCATATCACTTTAATATCAAATTGCACTCTGAATTAATTTTACATAGATCTTAACATTGTTTCAAACATAATGTTGAAAGCCTGTCTTGAAACTGAGACTCTCGATAGAAGGAGAAACATTTCAACTCGTCACGGTGTTCCTCATGACAACGTACGCCTTTAATTATGCATAGAAGAGATAGGCTTATGAGCTTGAAAACAAAGAAAATGTGACTCTGCATCGAATGGCGTTGATTTACGAGTGACATGATGAAATAGTGAATGAAATATAACTATACAATACTACACCTGTATTATTTGTAAACCACTTACTTAACATCTGAATCTACAAATTATATGAAATGTTGAATTAATTGCAAGATGTAATCTACACACTTTAAAAAGTATTTGTTTACACATACTTTTATACTTTAAAAAGAAGACGACTGATAGCCACACGCAGTGTTTATTAATGAGTTGCATGAATCATATAGATAAATTATATATACTGTATATATATGAAAAACTAATTTATGATATGACATAATGGATTTACTTTACTACGTTCTTAACATGGCTCAGTTCACTTTCCTTCAAGCAACTTCTAAGACCAGGTGGTAGATAGAGTCATAAGCATGTGGAAAACATCTTGAAAACAGCAAATTAATTGCCCAGTTATATTACTAAACTGCTGAACGGGGATTAACCCTCTTTATCCTAATCCACAAACAGGTGTATATGTGATTACAGGTAAGCCCTCAGGTGTAATAAATGATTATATATTGTTCTGATAACAGGCGGCAAAGACGAAGTCAAGATGCAGACAAATCTCATTGGGAATCATCATTTTTAATTAAACTTTGGATATTAATTAGTTTCGCTCGCCATCATTATATAGCATAACCTGCTGTTAAGACAGTGGCTTGAATGGCCAGAGGGGATGTTATAATCATATAACAGCTATCACAGAGCCTAACATCTCCTATAATTAATGATTCAATAACTTGCAGAACGTTAGCAAAAGCTGTAATTTTTTATTCGCAATGTCATAGAGTTCATTGTGATATAAGTCGAGGAACAAAATTGTATTTTTCATGACCATAGAGCTCTATAAGTTGTTGACTTAGAGAGTTTATCATGTGAATTCTACCAGTTTGTATTGAAGTGCTTCAAAGAGCTCTAGTATTTCTCAGACACCTTGTAGAGAAACCTATACAGTGGTTTATATGCATAGGTTTTGTTATAAGGAGTTTCAGTTCATGTTTGTTGAGTGTAGGTTTACTTCGAACTTTTCTTTAACCAACAAAGGATTTCCTTAAACCAGAAGTTAGGTTTACCATTCACCTGGCCAGAGAGACCCTCAACTATGATAGAGAACTAGATATAAGGTATGTGGAAAATCCGAGAATAAAGCGCAATAGTTTAGTAACACAGCCCAAATGCGCTTGTAAAGTAAGTTAAATCCTCATAAATCAAGCAAAAGAAAGAATTAAAGTCCAACTAAAGTATCGAACATAATCGCATGATTTATAGACCATTTATAAACATATTAAAAATTTGGTCGAATGCTGTTTTATATTTGGACCGATTTTCCTTACTAGCGGAACAGTTCCTTTGGAGTTTTTCTTTTTTTACGTAATATCACGAAATAAAATATTAGTTTACCTTTGTTTGCTGTTCTTGCATTTGCTTCATGTGGATGCTCCTCTTCTTGTCTTTACATCGTTTATTTTGGAACCATACTCTTATGACCCTTGGACTAAGTCCAGTCATTTCCGTAAGTTGCTCTTTCATAAGGGCATCTGGCCTAGGATTCGCATTATAACAAGTTCTTAATGTATGTAATTGTTTTTCATTTAAAACTGTCCGAACTCTTGTTGTTTTCGATTCTTTATGAGATCTTGACGTCCTCCCATTTGATGTTATTTGTTCTGCATGTCCTGAAAAACAAGACACAAATATGGATGAGGCTTGTTACATGGTGTCAGCGTTGGGATATTCATCATTTATCATTTATTCATCGTAATTAAGAAAAAGTATATACTATCAATAGTAGCCATTTGGAGTTGCAAAATACAATCAATTTAGGCTAAGCATTACAAGCATATGCTTATTAAAACTTGGCAATGAGAGAAATGTGAAGTATGAAATAAAAGACAGTCAAATAACACTTGTCAATTCAATAACATTAGCTCAGAAAATGAAGTTTTTGACAATCTCCGATGTATGGAACTACATAGAAAGGGCGACTCAGAAATCTTACTCTATTATAAGAGCACTTCACTGAACGACATTTATTGATCACGTATGAGATCAATGAAATATTATTCATCCCCGAAAAGGAAACATGATCGGGAATCAAGAATTATTTTAATTCGCATTGGGCTCCCCTAGGCTAGCGATTAAAGCAATCCTCTGCCATAATAAGCTGCTTATTTTCTCCAGTCGCATATGCTTCCCAGATCTGTCCCATGCGGGCCATAGTTTATCTGACCCGCTTTCTAGCTACCCGTCCGATCAATAGTATTTATGTTGCCGGAAAATGTACAAAATCTCACAAGGAATTTGAAACCCCACAAGTTTGCGTGTAGCGGTATCATTAAGTATTTATGTGGACATTAATTATACAATTTTTACTATAGTTGTCGGTGTTTTGATGTTTTGCTTCTCAAATTTCTATAGATCTCAACATTCATACAGATTTTAAGTTTCTACTAAATATATCATTCAGTCATTCAGTCAATTATTTTCCATAATCATATATGCCGCAAATGTTTGTAAATACATGCCCTATGTGGGGAGGGTTTCAGTGTCACGTTACGCGCATGGAAAACAGGGTAACACACGCCCTGTTACACCAACTACGAATTTTAGTGTAAAGTGTCGGAATGTTTTTGGGGGCTCATGCCCTCGGGCACTACTTGAATTCGTAGGGTATAATCAAATTATTGTTCCATTGCAACTAAAGGCTTGAATATGTGCACGTGTTGTACAAGGTAGAAATATGAGAGTTTTTCAGGGCCGTTTGAACGAACCATCTGCTCTGTCTGCTAATATCCCAGTGAACAGTCAACGTGAAAAGAACGTAAGGTTTCAGGGGAAGTATGCCTTCACCTTTTTGAATGATACTCGCAATTTTATATACACTTTACTACATAAAAAGATATACATATGGGCCAAATTTCACATTTATATAATGACAGTCACATTTGGAATTCATAAAATGTAAGATGTTTCAAGCAATTTCAAGATGTCTGAGACACCCTAACGTTGGTACTCGATTTCTACAATATATGAGCTCAATTGAAAATCGAATATCAAGTTATTCTATGATATCGCAAATATTCATATGCATACTCTCGTTGAGAGAAAGTATATTATTTTGCCATAAAATTAGCGGAAACGAGTGGTACACTTGAGCGGTATAAAAGAAATACTCCACCGACAGATTGCTTCGCCAACCCTTCTACAAAAGCGAGGTCTTTAGTGAGCCTTTCTTTCAAATCCCGCAGAGACCATTTCTTTTATAATTTTGATTTATTAGCAAAGAATTCAATAGAAACTCGCTGATTATTTTAGAATGGTATAATGAATTTAATAAGCGTTTCATATTGGCCTGATTTGACAGGACTGAAGGTTTGATTAGGCGGTTGTGTGAGAGAATAGACTCGGATTAAACAACGATGCTTCAAATAATTAGGACGACTTCATCCCGACTTGATTGCGCTATTGATAGGTCCAGTCGTGCTAATCCAGAACCTAACCGTATTTTCATCACTAATACGACCAAACTGGTCGTGAGTCGTGACCATTTTATAACGTAAATCCACCGCAACTGTGACATACCTGGATCTCAGGCCAGTTTCACTTTCGAAAAATTTAAAGAATGTAAAAACGACATGATTTGGCAATTGTTTAAACGATTACATATCATAATTCATTAAATAAGACATAGCGTTTCGCTCATGTGAAATAAATAAATTAGAAAACAATTTTTACCGGGGCGATAATCTATCCTAAAACAAACACTTGAATGAGGGTCTACATATTTAGGGGAAGACTCCGTTGGACATCGCTCTTACTGCAACGCAGGGGTCAACCACGGTTCGTTAGAGAGCGACATCGCAAAATGAACCACCGCGGAGCATGAAAAATTCTGCCCAGCACTTTCAGAAATGGCTGGTTAAATTTAACCGTGTTGTGTCACCACATACACAGCTAGTTGGTGAGTTGACACTTGTTATGGCGGATTTACATCAACGAGAAGATACATCGCATGACGACACGGTCATCTTCTGAAGATTAAAAATATGTTTTATGTCCAATGTAAAAGTCGCCAGCAGCTTAGCTAACCATTGGGTGTCGTGTAGTCTACGTAGACCCTGGGAACTCTTACATGATTTTAATTCGAGCATGGTTAGATATGAAATTAGTAACATTACATGTGAGCGAAACAGTATATTGCAATTAACAGAGCCGTTTTTTGGTTACACGTGTATTTTGCCATCAACCCCAGGCTGACTGTGCTTCTAATTAGGTAACAATCTTTCTCTCCAACAGTCTATGTAAGTGATATAGAAGAAAACGATACAGGAGTCATCAGAGTTTCAAGTGACATTGTGGGAAAAGACTTAAAAATGACTTTAAAAACACAATCATCCTAATTGCTGACATTTTAGAGTTTGGGAATCTAAATATATTAATAACCGTTTTTTAAACAGTCGGTCACATGTTAATTCAAGTGAAAATGACTTATTTTTGTACGATACTGGATACGGTAATTAGTGGGCATTTTATCGTGGGTCAGATCATTATCGCCGATGTTTAAAAACAACGATAAGAAAGTGCTAAAAGATGTGAAAGATATCCCATAATTGGCAAAGCTTTAACTGACTGAAGAGTGATGCAAAACGTCCAACTCAAAATGACCCTATTGCTTTATTAGAATTTGCAGAATGATTCCTCCTATGAGCTCTTAGGAATGTGAGATATCATATTTCAACAGAGAGCCGTGTATTGGATAACCGGTGTCCATGGACGGGGTAGAATAACATATCTCTATAGGATTGTTCTCTTGCACCAATATTTGCGGACTATTTGTTTGTGTTTGGAACGAAGAAAACATGGTTCTTGCTACTCGTTGCCTTGGATACATAAACAGAGAGCTAGAATAGCTGTGCCGTACTGTCTTATACTTCTGCTAGTCTTCTCCATATCACAACCCACAAATGAAGTAGACCTATCAAGATTCAAAGAGCAATATCTCTTACTTATTCTATTTCCTTTATTGGGTTTGCTACACTGCACTTTATGTATGTGTGTGAGGGGGGTAAGGGGGAGTGCTTGGTGTAATTTATTGTATTTTGATTTTTTTATTATTGTTTGCTTACCTGCTAATTGTAGTCCACCCGTTCCCATCCTTGGGTCATTATTGTTATTATTAACTGGACTGCCTTCCTCTGGCTCCATCCCAGAGGAGCGTTCTAATACTTCATGGTCCGCCTTACAAAACAAGCCATCGTCTCTGAGGGCAAACTCGTCGCCGGGAATAAGCTGGCGACTGCAGGCTACACATCGAAAACACTCTATGTGATATATCTTGCTTCTAGCTCGCATCACAAAGTCATTTTTACTAAATCCTAGATTGCACTTTGCACATTTTGTTCCAAATAATCTGCAAATAAAAAAATTAATTTTATAAAAATATTGCTATGAAAAACAACGGATAAAAGCAATTGACAATATCGCATGAAATAAAAGTTTTGAAAAAGAATTAATTTTGAATCACTGGCGAAGTGCATCCGTTGTGTTGTGTTATGCTAAGTCATTTGTTTTTTCTTACTCGTGTGTTAGGAACAATTGATTATCAAAGAAATCTGATGTTCTAAATGGGAATGAAGAAAAATAGGAGGAGGTCGGAACATCTTTTAATCAATTCATTAATAAAGTATTTGGTGTGTGTTTGTTCTCTCCAGGAAGAGTTGACAGTTGAAGATCTCGCATGCTAAAACATGCTTTATTTGATTCAAAAGAAAGTTTGTTGTATTGATCAGTGGCTCTTGATTAGCGTGAAGTACATATCAGGGCCGAGAACACGCAAACTACCACCCCAGTCTCCCCACAACAAAATAAACACATTTAGAAAGACACGACACTAACAGGGGAAAAGAACGGACCAAGCCACGATATAGTAGGAGATGGTGCCAATTATCGAATTAATATCACACGAAAATAGGGCCTAGCATTATTGCTTGCGTTAAACTGTTGTTTTATTTTGGTTGAATTGATTGGCTTTTGGATGGGACTGAATCGTGTAAGGAACAGACTACTTCAACAATAACACCACCAAACATTGTAATTCATAATTCATAAGGGCGGAAGGTTCGTGTACGCGGGTTAAATACATGTCAAACTTTACAATATAATTAATATTAATAAAAAATGTTGTGATTTATTCATGTCTCAGAATGTTTGATAAAAAATAATCGATTCATCATATCTTAATATATTTTCAAAATTAATTATTAATTTTAAAGCATTTGTGTACACGAGAATCGCAAATATCTCACCGACTACTACTTTGCATTTCATATAAATACCATTATTCCATATAACATACGATATATAAATAAAATATAATAAAATTATTTTTGGAGCACAGAACGTTGGTGTTTTCCAAATATTTGCATCTGGATTATCGGCTTATGCTGGATCAAATTAAAACTTGTATCAACCATGAATTATTTTATTATATTAATAGCCTAAGTCAACACTCGCAGGTGTGTGAGTCTTCGAGATTAATTATTACTGGTATGGATGCATCATTGACCCGGATTATCACTGGCGTTTTTATAATTTTTATTATTTAAAGATGCAATAAAATTAACATACACAGAATAATTGAGTTTGTTGAATTTTTTAGACAGGTTAGACCTGGGATATGTTGGATCGATACAGGATTTAATTTGAGGAAATTGTATCTCATACTCAATACTTCATCAATGCATTGATTACTATTAAAGAAATCTAATTATCCAAAATATTGTCTTCAATATTTCACTTCATTCAATCTCCAGCTCATTAGCAGAAAAAATACCAAAAAGAGCGCTACGTGGAATCATTAATATTTGGGTATAATTAGCGTGAAGAAAATTATATAGTACTGAAATTATTTCTCTGAGAGTTTGTATAGAAATATGGTCCTGTATATCGACCAGGGCAGAGTTAATATTGAGTATAAATAGTCTCTGGATTCAAAGCAGGGTAGATCGCTGTAAAGTCTGCCTTTGAATTTTTCATTTCAGATTCACGGCTCAATAGAATTGATAGGGTATAGTATGTATTTCCATATTCATATCATACATTAATCTTTTTAAATTTACTTAAATTTGAATACAGAAATGTAGTCAATGTCACAAGATATTGTTCTGCATTCATGAAAATATTCATAAAAAATATTTCTAATAATGATTATTGATATTCATCGATAATTTGGACTAGTTTTTATTTTTTACGGCTTCCGATTAGGGGCATTTATTATTCTGATAGAAAAAATAATTCTGCAGATTGACACGGTCATTCGTCCACATAGTTCCTTTTCACCACTGGCTATCATTATTTTAATCAATGTATGCAAGTCATTCGATTAATTATAAGCAGACCCACAAGTGAAAATTCAATAACACAAATCGGATAAATTAGATGAAATCTTTGAAGCCATGACGGGATTAATGGAAAGAGGCTGTAACGTGGTGTGCGAACTGTAAGGAAAACTCGCAAGGAAAATCGTCAAATTTTTGCCCCGGGGTCGGATTAACGGGCTACTCAGGATTTTGAAAATCGCTGATCCTTTACAACTACATAAGGGAATAAAGGATTGAATGAATAGTTCAGGTGCATGTGATTACGTCTCATTAATATACCAAATAAATATCACCATTCTAAACATTGCTCTTGTGTGTGGTAACATGTTACGTTACGCATAACTCTAATATTATTTGACCCCTTAGTATAGGCTTTCAACCATGTTCCAAATCGCTCCTTCGGTATTTACACCAAAGTAATTGATTAAAAAATTCATACAGGGCCTAAACTCCTATGGTACCTGTACACTTGATATGTTAACATGTCTTACCTTACGTAATCTCTTTTACAATAGGTTTTGCCATCTCTTACGAAGCACGTACAGCTCTCGTCGAGGTACTGGTTACAGTCGGCGCATTTGAGGCAACTAGCGTGCCATTCTAGGTCCGGGGCCACCCTCAGTATGAACTGATCCTGTATCTGCGCCCCGCACCCCACACACATTGGCACACGACGTTTTTCTAACAAACAAATAAAAACAAGTTAAAGTATGTGGGCATGGGGCAATAATAAATGTATGTTTAAAATTTATGCGTTTGCAATTATTAATTAAAGTTCAAATTTTAAATGTTTTCATTGAATTAAAATGAACGATAGTTCTGGCAAAAATACTCATAGATATTGTATATAGTAGTTTTAATAAAAATAAATAACTCTTGGAACAGAACAAGAAATGTACAAACCACCAATATATATTAATGATAAAAAAAATCAGATTTAAAATTGTTAAAAAAAAGTTTAATAAAACTGAAACAGGCCAAATGAATTAAAAAAGAGACTCAGAAAGAGTAAAATAATTGTATAATTGCTAAACGATTCTCTAACTTGAAGGCATGCTTTAAGATCTTTTATGTTTGTTTACCTTGTATCAAAATCGTTTAACAAAACGTAAATAAACCGATTTTTCAAGCTATATATCTCTAAATGTTCCCCATGACCATTCATTCGGACATGACAAGACGCATATGATTGCATACCCCCTTTGCCCCCTCAACCCAGACTGTCTCTGCACGTTATATACTTGTCAAACTCCAAATGTCAAAAATAAAAAACAACTTCTAACTTTAAGGCTTGACACTAAACACACTTCGGGTAAACGTTTTTAAAGTTCTTTAAAAGATTACTTACTTTTCGGATGAGGTTCCACAGTCATCGCGTCACTATTAGTCGATGGTAAAATTTTAATTCTCATATGCGTTTTTAGATATTCTGGGTGGTCAAATAATATATCCTTGCTTGTACTATAACTACTTCATTCTATCTGTACCTTAAAACCATTGCTTCTAGTATACATTCAATCTCTCATCGTTTCTTACTTCTGATTGGCTGGTGGATGATTAAAATAACCACGTGACTAAATCGATTTCAATAATACTCCACCGGCGGTGCACCGACTGTAGCGCCATGGTTTGGGAGAATCACGAACTAACGCCTCGTGAATGAGCTATTCTATTTAGTACTAGCAATAAAATACACAAAGTTAATTTCCCGTCGTGGAAAAGCATACCAAAATATTATCGGCACAAGTGATTCCTGAGCCATCTTTAAAAGAAAAAATCAACGAAAACAGGCTATTAACGATAAAACCTAATTGTACAAAACAATTTAAATTATTCATTGAAAAGGTCAAATTATCGGTCAAATCCCTCTGATAAATGAGATATTGAATACTTTGTGGTCGGCAAAACGTAGCTTATTCAATTATGAATATGAGCTGGTATTTTGTGAACGTTTGTTAGAGTCTACAGTAGGCGGGGTTTGTTCACAATCCTACCTACCAAAATGTTTACTAAGGCCACCTCAAATAAACAAACATCTTTCACTGCAAATTCCGCCACATTACTAATCTTTAGGGAAAACATGGACGGTTGATTTTAGGTTAGAAGGGATTCCGTTGGTCAACAGAGGGGACAATCTCCGGTATGCCACGAATTCAAAGTGTTTCAAAGAGTTTATACCTATTTGGAGGCCGAGGTTGTCTATGTAATTTTTATACGCAATCGACACCTTTATAATTAGTTATATTATATCTAATTTATATCACATTCTCCACATCTACCCAGCTCTAACCACAGCTACTTATAAATGTGATTGAAAATGAAGAGATTGACATTGTACACCACTATGGCTTATTGCTGTTTACTAAATACCAACAATTAAAAAATAAGAGCAAATTAGTGAATTGTCATTTGAACAAGTTCTCAACGTTATTCATCATATTTTAAAGGATTCATGGGCCTAACCAATTCTCATAAAAATAATCCTAAAATACGTTAACTCCTTACAATGATAGGTAACTTATATAATTTATAGACTATGGACAGCAGCCTTTTTTCTAAAATCATAACAGCCTGAAAAAAGTCCAAATTCCAAATTGAAACAAGTACTTTTCAATTTTAAAAGACAATTCATCACTTTATTCATGAACGTTTTTTACAAACTATTACAGAAAAGGAGTCAATTGACTTTGTAAGTTACATACGAATTAAAAATAGGATTATCATTTAAGATTAGAATATCTGCCCTTAACAGCTGTTTGGAGTTGGACTCATTTTGGCAAAGATCGAGTAAAACCTATTTAATAGCTAAATTCGAAAAATGAACGGGGTCACTAATAAAAACATATTCAATCATATAAAAACATTCTAAACCAAAGTGAAAACGTGATATTGAAAATGCTCAAAATGCCCATGGATGATAAATTGTCCCATGATACCAATATTCAATTGAGATTTTGTCATTTTCACGCATGTCTATTTTATTGTCAATTTAGCATTCCTCGAACCCTTGAACTTGGATCCTTGTATGCCATGTTGCTTGGCATTTTAGAATTATTTTGGACACTCGTGGCTTACACACGGATTGAAACCATGAATTCTATTAGAGAAATCATTAATATTGTAATTTTTTAATTCAAAACTACTGTTTAATTTTGAAATGATATTGCAATTTGCATTCCCATTCACTTGTATCAAACTGGTCAGTATCAAGCGAAGGTAACGGCCGTCACCTTTGCAGCTAAGATGGCGGACCGGAAGTGTCGATTTCGATATTTTTTAGTTTTCATCGAATTACTCTACTTTATAGTTGACGTAATGCTTTGATGATATTTGAACTATATCAGGCATATAGGACATAGAAACTCTATACATGAAGTATGAAAACTTAGATGCGAAGGTGGGACATTACCTTCGCTTGATACTGTCCAGTGATAAAGGTTATTTGTAATTTCAAAAATATCAATATTTCTGATTCTGTCTCTCCGATACTATTCAAAAAATTCCAGTCCGCTTTTTTTATGAAAAAATAATGGTTGATTCTAAATGATCGATGTGCATTGTTTATGAGTCCACGACCACACAAGTGTAGCAGAAGTTTGAGACCGATGGTAATATCTGCTTCAATCCAAGATCCGAGTCTTTGGTTTGCGTGACCTATTGTAGTTAAATACAATCAGAGGAAAATGTATTGTTTAATAGCAAGTGATTTTGGCACAATGATATGTGTGATTTGCGTGTTTCTCCAGCACATCAAACGCTAGTTTCTTCTCTCTATTCAATGTTATGTAGTTTAAATTGCCCGGACTGGCATTTATTTTTCAAAATTGACATTTGACACTAAATATTGTTGGAATAATTTGATGTCTGGTTCTACGTTTTCATTACTTTTCTAATGTGCCAAACTGGGAGGGGTGGTGCCAGAGAGGAAATATGACCAATTGAAAGTCTGATTTATATGTGAAAACAAAATGAAGTAAAATGAACTTCATAGATCTCCATTTCTTTCAATGATTATCTTATGGGGTCGATTCTTCAATCTAAATATTCCGATCACTTCATGGTTCTTAGGAATGATCTCGGCCAATATCGAAATGTTAGCCATTGTTAAACCAAGGGCGTTACAATACCCGGGAATTTATCGGTTCGTGCAGTACTTGTTTGTGATAGCGCCCTCTGTAGGTCACTGTGCTTATATTGGATAATCACATTTATGCGTGCGCGCGCAGCTCATCCACTGAACGAAACGCCACTTCCCGCTGAAATCACCGGGTATTGATCTTTCCCTTGGTTAAACCATATACTAAAATGTTGCTTATGTGTTTTTGATTTAAAGGCAGAATCAGATCAATAGGGGTGAAATGAATTGCAAGCAATATCATTCTCCCAAATAATGAAATAATGTGGTGACCACGTTTATAAAAAAATGATCTACATTACCTAAAGTGCATACTTTATTTCAGGAAAACGATTGATTTTTACAAATCAAAAATATTCCAAATTTAACACAATATCTGGTGAAGGTTACCTCCTCCAATGACTGGCATCGAGAAAATCAAAGTGCTGTTAGCACAATTTTGAAATAATGTTTACCACATGGCCTGATTCCAATGAGAGGTGCTGCCATCTTTCTATCCTACCCAATAAAAAATACTAGTACAAGTTAATAGAGATGTGTGGATCATCATTTTGTTCAAGGATATTGTATTGTATTGTATCTTTATCTTTATTAAGGGGTTGGATAATCTACAATTTGCCAACCAATGTACTCTTTCCAATTTCAATCTTCCGACTATATTTAGGCTAATCTGGTTTATGGTATTAGTAGGGATAGAGAATGTAAAATGCTGGAAGATTTTTTTATAATCTTTGGCAATGGCCCATGGACAAATAGCACCTGGACCTTTTTTATAGTGATGTCACGATCACGCTGATGCCATACACGAAGAGGACCTTTATCTTTTACACTGATGTTATAAGCACGCTGATTTCATGTGCAAACAAGACCATTTTCAGTGATGCCACTGCCCACGAGCACACTGATGTCATACACAAAAAGGACCTTGACCTTGCACACTGATGTTATATGCACACTGATGTCAAGTGAAAACAAGACCTTTTTACAGTGATGTCACGAGCACACTGATGTCGTGTGCAAAAAGGACCTTGGACCTTTAACCCTGAGGATATGTGCACACTGATGTCATGTGCAAACAAGACGTTTTTACAGTGATGTCTCGAGCACACTGATGTCATGCACTAAAAGGAAATTGTCCTTTTAGTCCTTTAACGCTGATGTTATGTTCACACTGATGTCATGTGCAAACAAGACCTATTAACAGTGATGTCATGCACAAAGATAATAATGACCTATTGCATTGATGTTGAGTGCATTGATGATGTCCTGAGCAAACAGGAGAAAGTCCATTCCACTTTGCTCACCTTAATATATACAGTAAAACCTGTCTTAGTGAACAACTCTCTCTAGTGAACACCCATGTTTAGTGAACACCACTTAAACACACATTTTACATTGACTCCTGTGTAAAATCCTCTTTTTGTGGTAAACACCTACTTTCAGTGAACACTTTTTTTATGGTTCCATAAGTGTTTACTATATAAATGTTTTATAAAGTATTAGCTTACTAACTTCTGACTTCTTACATTAGATACAAGGAAAAATATAACATTCATGTTCAATTTATCACAAGATTTATTTTGCATTATTGCATGTCACAAAAATATATTACTTTAAGCATATAACAAATACAACATTACATATATCTCTTTTAATAAAGCAGAGACATATCTCTGATAAAGGCAATGGAACACATACATATACACAATACCACTCTACTATACCTAACCCCTAGAAATGCATAAGCCATTCTGTTTGTCTAATTGTATCGTTAAGTATATTTTTGAAAGTACCTTATTAACATTTAACAGTCATCCAATAAACCATTCATAAGCAGCAGACACATAAAAACAAATATCATAAGCATTACTGATAGGCCAAATGGGTTGCTCATGAACACCAAATGCAAGGTATAGTAGAGTGAATACAAAAAATGAAAGCTTGCATAGTTTCTCCAAACTAAATGCCAAAATATACTGTCATGTATGAACTTGTCTGTGCTTGGGTTTAATCGCATTTCCATTTTTGCGGATTATTTATTGTTTACATATCGTTCAGTATAAAATATGAATCTGTTTATTTAAAGGCATCAAGGCATTTTATTCAAAACATTGATTCTGTGAATATTGAATATCCCATATTATTACCCATATTTCTAGAAACATATATTAGAAATCAAAGCTGAATATGCGAGTGCTATGTGGTACATGTATTATGTATTATATACAAACTCATTTTCATAAGAATTTGTTTGAGAAACTTGGAGAAACTGGAATCAACTGTAATCAACTGGAATCGTGGTTGTTTTAAATCTCAAATGGATACATTGTCTAGTTGTAAAAGCCAAAGGTTTACTGGGAGATTACTTTATAATGGAGCATACATAATCACTGAAATTCTGTGTAAGGTAAATATTCCACTTGAGAGATGTTCCACTTGGGAGGTGTTCCACTTCAGTTTATTTTACATAAATCTAATGAGTAACTGGACTTCAAAATGTGTTCTACTCATAGAGGTGTTCCATGTTATACTTTGTATCCTAAGTCAGACAATTTAATTTTCTAAAATCTAACGAGGCGATCCTCCAAATTAACCATGCAATGTTCATGGTGCCTTTTGTCAAATATAAAATACTGAGTTTAACAAATGTAATACTGCAGTCAAGTGGCAACACATTCAATCAATTAGAAGTGACCCAATTGTCATAAATGTTTTATGTTGGCAAATATTTTTGTACTTAAAAAGTAAATAGTTTATTGGAATAAATGTTATCCATCCAATGGATGAGATCACACAGAAATAGGCAATAAGGAGACAAAGTTATATTTTTTGAGTGTCTTCACTAGAATATTACATGAAGAGGGAGCTGCTGATCAGTGTTAAAACCTGATCTATAATTTGACATAGGGATATCATAGTGACCATCAATGGTGCTTTTTAAATTATAATATATTGGAATATGTGTTATCCATTTAGGTGGGCCAAGTAAGAGTAACTAGAAAAACAGCAACTCCACGGAGTAGCAGATCCCACCAAACAAAACATATTATGCTTATTATAGCTAGTGTAAATGTTGAAATGTTTGTGCTCTTTGTGATAGAAGCATGAAATTTGGCACAAAGTTAGTTTATACCATTGTGAACTAGGCATCATCATATAAAATTTGAACCAAATCCGTTCACTGGTATATGAGTTATCAAAGATTATGTTTTTTACGAAAATTGGCCGCCATCTTGAAATAACAGCCGCCATCTTGAAAATTATTTCTTGAACAGAACTACTGTGTCCCTAGGCATAATAATGTAAAATTTCAACCAAATCTTTTTACTGGTATTTGAGTTATCAAAGATTACATATTTTTACGAAAAATGGCGGCCATTTTGAATCTCTTTTTGAGCGAAACTCCTTTGTCCCTAGGCATCAGCATATAAAATTTGAACCAAATCCGTCTACTTGTATTTGAGTTATCAACGATTACATTTTATACGAAAAATGGTGGCCATTTTAAAATTGAGCGGCCATATTGAAAATTCCTTCTCGAGCAGAGGTCCTACACTCATAAGGCATAAGCCTATAAAATTTTAACCAAATCCGTCAACCGGTATTGGAGTTATCGCCCAGACACACGGACGGACGGCTTCTCTATATCCCCCTCGAACTTCGTTCGGTGGGATAATAATTAACATTTTACACATAGATTTGCACAATGGCATCATGCAAAAACACATATGAACTTAACCCACCTTAACCAACCCACACCACTATAGTCCTAGGACTCATAAATCTTCAGTTGACTCCACATGGTGAGGTCACACAGTAGTAGCCATTCAATGTATATAATAAATACATACAATAATACATGTGCATGTATACAACAAGACAATGACTGTCACATTTACAGTGTTTCTAGCACCGTGATCAGTGTTCTTACTGTACTTCTACTTAATTTGGCGGACCCGCCAAATTGTTAAAGTCCGCCAAATTAAGTAGCCGCCAAACTCCCCAGTAATTTTAGTACCATGTAAATTACAAGTAGTACCATTAGTACATTGTAATATTGCAAGTCCATCAAATTAAGTAGTTGCTTAATGCTCAAAACAGCAAATCTGCCAAAATAAGTAGCGCCAAATTAAGCAGAAGTACAGTAGTTGGTCTTTTACGTCTTTTTTCGTATTTGACCAATTATGAAATAATTGACAATCAATGGAGGATTAAATAAACTTCCCAACACCACTGTTATTATGGGACTATTATTATGGGACCACTTTGTTCATTTGGTCTATTTTTAGAGTTGAGTAATATCAGAGATAGCTGCAGAATTCTGCCAACACCACTGTTATTATGGGGCTATTATTATGGGACCATTTGTTCATTTGGTCTATTTTTAGAGGTGAGTAATATCAGAGATAGCTGCAGGATTCTGCCAACACCACTTTTATTATGGGACTATTATTATGGGACCACTTTGTTCATTTGGTCTATTTTTAGAGGTGAGTAATATCAGAGATAGCTGCAGAATTCTGCCAACACCACTGTTATTATGGGACCACTTTGTTCATTTGGTCTATTTTTAGAGGTGAGTAATATCAGAGATAGCTGCAGGATTCTGCCAACACCACTTTTATTATGGGACTATTATTATGGGACCACTTTGTTCATTTGGTCTATTTTTAGAGGTGAGTAATATCAGAGATAGCTGCAGTATTCTGCACAGTCTGGGGCTCCTGTTCTGGTCTAGCTGTGAACTCAATTGCTCCTGGTTCACTCGCATACTCAGGTGAAAGTTCAGCCGAGTTAACGTTTGTATCAATAGTAATTGCACTTGGATCAGTTGGTAATGGTTGCATCACTTGTGGTTGTGTAGTAATGGGTTGTACCCCCATACTAGTTGATGGACCAAGTGAATGGTCTGATTGCACCGTAGCACCCTCCCCCGTAAGTGTCGGAGCAATGAGTGCATTGTTAGTGTATGATGCGTTACGTGAAGGTGGTGGTGGATTACGGTAGAATGTATACACTGGAGCATAGTTGACTGAATCCCCTAGCTCTGTCTCATCCTCATCATCGTGAGTATTAACCTGGCCAAAGACACACTCGGCATAGGATGGTGGGGCACCTGGAATAATTCACAAAGTTAGGTTCTAGTCTTGCATTAAGCCTATTTAACACCTCAAGGGGAAGAAGAAAGAAAAGGGTAAGGTATTGAGACTCAATGCAAGGCTATTTAACATGCAAAATGCAAGCACCTGCCATTTGTTACAGACTCCTGACTTTGACCACTTAACAGCATTCACCAACAGCCGAACACCATCCACAAAAAAGAGATTTGTGGTGGTGACATGACTTAAATATTTTATTTATATACACAATTCTAATGGGATAAATGAATCATAAATATTAGGATTTGGACACATACTGGGAATTGCATCACCGAATGATTCCTCGTATGTTGGTGGCCTGAGGTACTCCTGACCAGGTGGTATTGGTACAGCTGCTGGCTGGCTTATGATTGGACCCTCTAGATGGTTGTAAGATGGCGGAGAGAACAAATTCAGGAGTGGTATAGTTCCAATCTCAACTGTAAGGGGGAGCTCTATGGCTTGTGAGAATTCTGATTCTGTGTGTACTTGCAGCTGAAAGAATTTAAAGATATAATCTGGTAACGATATTTTTCTTTTTTACATGTACACTTTTAACAAGGCACATTTAAAACAGTTTGATTTCTTGGAATATTGTATCAAGTCTAAGCCATGTATTCTACATATCTGATGTAATACAGTGGATGTGGATCCACAGATGTGACACTCTAATACTTATATATTATGAAAACCTATGAATTATGCTTCCTCATGCCAAAGTGTACTATTCACACCATATTACAGGGTGTTTCATATGTATGCATCCCTTCTAAACTCATACATGTAGTATTGTCTCCCTATCATGTTATAGTCTTTTTTGAAAAGTTACATAACATTACAAAGTTTCAAAATCAAGGGGTGTCCATAAAAAAGACACAATGTATCAAAGTTTGCAGGTATGGGGTACTTTATAATATATTATATTTTTGTAAACATTATCTGTTCACTTTATCTGTTACCCATTTCTTGTAATAAATGTGGTACTATGGTCCCTGACCTCCCTACAATGCACTGCATGAATCCTGTCTATACATTATGTGAACTCCAGAACTCTGGACTGAACTCTTCCATGATGACAACTGCTAGAAATGTGCAATTTGTCCTTTAAATTGCCCTCA
The DNA here is from genome assembly GCA_903813345.2 of Owenia fusiformis. Classification (NCBI taxonomy): domain Eukaryota; kingdom Metazoa; phylum Annelida; class Polychaeta; order Sabellida; family Oweniidae; genus Owenia; species Owenia fusiformis. The sequence goes on from CAIIXF020000010.1 coordinate 15,631,004, forward strand.
AAACCAAAAATTGCCAACATTGACCAAAAATTGCCCACATATCTTTTTTTCAGTAATACCCCTGGATTCTGGAATTTTGCAGTCTAATAATGTTACTTTCTGTGAGGAACAAAATGATAAAACATGATAGGGTGGCAATGCTACATGTATGAGTTTAAAGGGGGTGCATACATATGACACACCCAGTAAATGCTTGTTATCGCTTTATCTGAACTGACAGTTAAAAAGGAATTAAATGTATGTTATAATGTAAAACATGTCAATGAACAGCAAGTAACACAGCACATACCAGTAAAGTGTATTTAATATCAATGAAGGCACAACCAAGTAGATGGGAGGGAGGTACGGGTGGAATAGTGAGACCTTCATCCCTCCACACCTGAGTTCCCCCTGCCTCGACACCCCCCTTTGCAACACTAGCCACCAGTTTCCACTCATCCTTAGTACGATCTCGCTCCATTAAGAATATCGCATTTCGAACACCTTTGTATACTACATGCTGCAAGTACATGTAAACATGTGTTATCAATTTTGCTGTCAGTTTGATACACTTATTGTATTGCAAATACAAGATGCTCTGATACAGCAACCAAGAATTATCAAGTATAATTTTTCCACATAGATACATATACATGACCATATAAGGAATTACCTAATGATATATGTGAATATCCCATATAACATAATTGACCATATAAGGAATAGTCATGTGACATACAATATAAGGAAGTTCCTGTTCAATATACAGGTGAAACAATTATAACACTACCTGTGCAGGTTTAGTCAAAACCTATTCCTCAGGTAAGTTTAATCAATAATACTGTATACAACTCAGCAAAACTGTCATACTATAAATGCTAGGTATGTGTGACCCTTGAGGAGAGTGCAGCCAAATTCCTCATAGATTGTAACAATGTAAGGGGCGGGGTCAAAATATCAATGTTCATATGGAGACGAAAGTAATTTCGTTTGGACAACAACCCCCCCACCCCCCCTCTAGACCAAAGCTTAGGTCACTTCAAAAAAACATTGATTTTGAGAGGCATAATCGTATCCTATTTGCCGGGTTATTATTACGGTGAATTAACACACGTTCGCAATTTAACTGCATTGAACTCTTCAAAAGGTGGAGGGAAAAGTACGGAATTTATTTGAAAAATGATCGAATTATCGTCTTTATCTACCGATATTTTGGACCTATCACACAAAAAAGCTCACGAACTATTGAAAACAAGCCTTTTTATCAGAACATAGTGCCAGAAAAAGTGGGTAAGTCCAATTATTTTTTGTATATCAGATCCGAATTATCGATGTTTTTTTGGTCAACGAAAGTGCCCAAAAACCCCCTCCCCCTCGCGAAAGTACTTTCGTCTCCATATGAACATCGATATTTTGACCCCGCACCTAAGAGCATTCATATCTAGTCTCTAACATTGTAAAAGTTTGTAACTTTTTGTAAATTTAGTTTGTATCATAGAATGTAAATTTTGTAGCAATTAGGCGTTTTCAGTCTGAATGTATATTATCAACACTACATTAGAATCATGATGTTATGATTTTTCTATTTTGCTTATGACTGTATATTTGTATATAAAACACATGTAAATAACTGTATAGTGACCCATGTGTCGGAAAGACTGACATATATAAGAGTCAATAAAAGAAAAAAAAGACTGTACATTTACCTGATAAAGAGCAGCCCTCACATTCGTGACCTTCTCTGAACTCTCATTACATACTTCGGCGTTAATCAAAATAGCTTCCCCTGGAACATAGCCCCATCTATTGAGCATCACACTAGCGCGAACCTTTCCACGGTTAAAACAACAGCATGTTATCTCCCGTTCTGTACTTTTAGTTTTTGGAACCTGGAAGAAGAAACGGAAGTAAATGCAAATCTGTATATTGGCTTCTTGTTCGTTCATGAGGTGTTGTCATTAGAAGTCAAACACAGATGCAAGTAGGTAGTTACCAGTTTCACCACCAGGTGGCTCATCCGAGTTTAGATAGCATGACGGGTACAGTAAAAAGTTCCCTTTAACTTAAATTACATCTGTTTCAGTAGTTTACTTTTCATATAACCCTTATGTATCTAATAGTTATGCTAATTAAAACATGTGCAGTAAAAGAAAATGTTATCTGTCCAATACAGGAAGATATTTCACTTTTTGTGATTTTGTAACATAGGGTCTATGGGGAATCAACCCAAACTAAAAGTCACATTTTCAAAAAAAATTAAATTTTCAAAGTTGATAACCAATTTTCGAAACCATATTTAGATGTACTTTTACATGTAGCATGTAGATTTCAAATATGACATCACTTTGACTGAATTTTGAATATTTTAGGACATAAATCACGATTATTTCTACTCGCATCTAGTCTATTAGCCACATGAATTATGTGCAACCGCATTGTCTATTTGAATTTGAAGGATACTCATGAGAGCCAAGATGAACATCTACTTGTTTTAATATCCAAAAACTAGTTTTGGACATTTTTAATAGCGTAACTTGAAAATTGAGAAGTCTGCTCCTAGTTTAAGATTAAAATACAGAGGCCCATAGCCAGCTTTTTTCAAGGGGTTTTCACTTTCAAAAAAATTCAAGGTGGGGTTCACGTCACTCCCCCCACCCACCCCCTGGCTACAAGGCTGACGCACTTACCCTTATTTCAGTCATACAATTTAGGTCAAGCATACTAACAACACTGAATGCTTGTTTGGTGGACACATTAGCCTTCCATGGTTTAAAAATGGTTGCCTTGACTGTGTACCTCACTGAACCATATCCTCCCTCAAAGGTTGATGGCAATGTAGGTTTCATATGGAGACTGAAAGCATGGCGTGTTGTTCCAGCTTCTAAGACAACAGTCTCTGTATGATGCGAATCATTACCTACAAGTTACACAACCAAATAATGTGAAACATGCTTTTTACTGTTATGTACAATACAAGTGGAACACTATTTTGAATAATACAAAAATTGGATATTAATTAAATATAAATAAAACTATATACCGTATATTCAATTAAAAGCCAAACTGTTACAAAATGCTGTATGTTAAAAAATGTTTTCAAATAGAATTTTAAAATGGCGACTTGTAGTTTTTGTAGCGACCCTTGGGCACGCTCGTCGGGGAGCTGTAGCGTACCGAGCCAGATACTAGACTCCATAGAGAATGTGCTAAATTCAATGCCCCGTACGGGAATCAAACCCAGGACCTTCCGCTCTCGAGTCAGACGCTCTACCCCTGAGCCATAAAGGCTAGCCACTACAGCTGAGACTGTAGTAGCGACTTGCTATCGAAGGTCATTACATTTTTTAAAAATTTGACTTAAAAAACAGCGCTTACCGAACACAACAAAAGTATTATTAAAGTAAGTTTCGGAATTCTTGTAAGTTTCTCGGGAACGTCCTGAACCTCGCTGCCACTTGGCTTTGGCTTTTCCTAATAACCTCACTGTTATCCCTATAATAAAAAAACAACTTACTCTCAACATATACTTTACACTTAATACCTGAGGCCTTGGTATACGTTATAAAATGTTAAAAATCCCCCAGTGTACTTATGTTGGTAATGCCTAGTATATATGTAAATATACTAGATTTTACTATCTTAAGCTACTTACTCATGCAAATGAGTGAATAAGATGTAACAAAACAAGATAGATGTAAAACACAAGAAACTTTATTTTACTGTATACCCGGGCCTCAGCTTAATACTGTACTTAACACATACTACATGAAGCTCTCCACATAAGAACCAACCATGCTACATTATACAGCCTTCTCGCCAGTGTAATATTTAATGTTATTTTTCAAGAAGATTCTATCCTAATTGAGAAAGTTATACCAAAATGAGAAGATTGTATTCTTTAGTGTTACCTTATATTTTATATTACTTTTTCAAATTCACTCACCTTTGATTTTAAGTGGGTTTTCCAAGTCTGTGTAGACATGGCCACTGAGTGACTCCCCAGCTCTTACGGCATTACTGTGATTATTAAAGACGATCTTGAAACTCTTAATCTTTCCCATTCTTCAATGTATATGTAGAGCCTTCTAGTATATTCAATCATCTATACTATATCGTTTTGCTGTTTTGTATGCAGTATTTTGGCAGTATTTCTGCAAGTATAGTAAAAACTATGTTAGGGAACACCTCTCTACAGTGAACTTTTTTTCACAGTTAACATTTTTCCTATGTTAAATGTCTACTAGGGACCACTTCAATTTTTGGCAAATTCATTGTAAACAGATGATATACACTGTATGTAGTTGCGATGAAACATTATAAATCATCATAATTTATAAAACACTAGAAGGAGCAGTTAAAAAATTAATGGATGATGGTGAAAATGATGAATGTATTTTGAATGGGTATGTTGATGGGTGGATTAAACACAGATTATGAGACAATCCAATTTATCTTGCTATAATTTTTTGAACTTTCCTTGAAAAATACAGGAAAAGTGTTAACACAAATGGTTCTAAAAGTAAGTGAGGTTCATTGAAGTAAAAACAAAATCATAAGTATTTATATATTTTCACCACCTAGTTGCTCACAATCTTGTCAGAGTCAGAGTTGAATTTATGATTTTGAAAACAAATTGGTCAATTTGAAGCAAGTTGAAAAAAGACATTTTGACCTTGAGAAGGTCATTGAAGGTCAAATATTTTTTTACTTTGAGAATGTTATTGAAGGTCAAATCTATAGTCAGATTTGAACTTCTGAAAACTTGTAGATGATTTTGAAAAACAATTGGTCAATTTGAAGAAAGTTGAAAAAATACCTTTTGAGAAGGTCGATGAAGGTCAAATCTAAAGTCAGATTTGAACTTCTGATATCTTGTAAATGATTTTGAAAAAATCTGAAGTCAGTCAGTATTTGTTAAATTATTGGAAGTTTTAAGAATTTGTTACAGATGCCAACTGCCAACCGGGTTACATTTATGAGTGTCTTCTACCTTCTAGGAGGCATATGAGGGTACAATTCATGAGGTCACTCTTATATTTCTAACTAAACTGCTTGCCTTCTTTCATACTTAAAGATGCATTATGCCATAGGTTTCTCCCCCAGACAATCAATGATGTCCTATTGTTATTGCTCATATGATAACTCACATACCATGGATATATCTTGAGAATAACTTTTGGGTATATTATTGCAGAAATATCGGAAATAATCAACAGAACAACCAAACTCCAGAATTAAACACAATCGATTCCTCGGATAGCAAGGGGAATCCCCATTGAGTCACACAAGCGCCCAAAAGCGCCTTGAACCAGGCAGCCAATCAGGTTTATGAAAAACAAATTCAACGACCAATAAGATAACAGGAGGACTTTCCCTGAATATTCAAACTTCACCTTGAATTAATTTCTTCGAAAATAATTAGACAGCCAGCACAATTGCAAAATTAACACTGAAACAACTGTTAACAACTGTTTACATCAATAAAAATAAGACGGCTGGGCAATTTAAAGGCAAATTCAAAACAACAAAGAGTGTCTTATTTATATTCTATGGCCACACTCAGTGGCCATAGAATATCGTAATTCTAGCCCTACCAATACCCACGATGCCATCTATTTTCCATTTTCCAAAAGGTCAATTGAGTCACATATTATTTTTCAAACAAGAATTACTCCTTCCCCACATTGTCTACATCTTCCAGGTTTGCACAAAGAGTGCAATTATGTACCTAGAAAAGCATTGTGAGAAAAAACGAAAAATATGAATATACAATTTAAATTTAATATATAACATGACAAATCAATCTTACTCTATTTTCAATAGTTCGTATGTTGGTACGTGAATTGTTTTTACATACACGATTTAAATCTGTAAATAGCTATCGTTACTTTAGCAGAGAGGTGTTAATTTACATGATGCTAAGTGTAAGATTTTGATTATTAATCATAATTTAAGTTATCCCAATTTTCGACGAAACGTCCACTGAAGTGTAAATTGTTATGTCTCACAATGTCATAGGCGTAGCCAGGAGGGGATGCGATGGTGCCCCCCCCCATAACCAATGGAAATATGACCATGGTGATAGAGGAAAAGAGCCTTAAAATGCTTTTTATTTGAAGCTTCTAGCTCAATTTTGAAGGAAGTTACATACATTTTTATAAATTCAAAACAAGTTGTTGCTTAGTCGTTGCTTATGCCACGATCACACACCCGCTGACTGAAAGCTGGCTACGCCCCTGAATGTACTTCGTGTGTTTGAAGTGATGATGTCATGCTGGTAAAGGGATTGCAAGCTTTATTCCTGTTCTGGTCTACTGCAAAGAAACTTATGTTTTTACATACCCGTTTTTGGGGTACCCAGTTTTTTTCGACCGGGTACCAAGTTTGAACCCAGCATGGAGGATTTACTACCCGGTACCCGGTTTTTCTACAAACTCTAAATGCACTCTTTGTGCAAAACTGGAAGATATAGACAATGTGGGGAAGGAGTGATTCTTGTTTGAAAAATCACATGTGAATCAACTGAGGAATGCAGAAAATTTCCCACCATGCACCCTGACCCCAGAGAGTAGATCCTCAGCTTCCTGATGAATTTTCTTGGTCATTTTAGCACCTTGTGAAAGTTGAAACCCATTTGACCTTATCTAGTGTTGATTATCAAAGGGCCATATATAAAGGTATATTCAAGTGCGTGTCTTGTTGCCAAAATATACATCAACTACACAGTAACTGGCTGAAAAACACCCCCTAAAGTAATAAAACTTACTTTGTTTTTCTTAACATCCGGGACATTCAAGCACAAGAAGAATAAAACCTAACTTCAATTATGATATCTCTGTATCCGATGTATTTAATAAAATTTAACATCTATTTTGAGACAAATATTTAATTGCTGATATAAATTATAGTTAAATTTTGTCGAATGATTGGATTCCATGCAGAAAATTATGATGCCATCCTTATTGACATGATATGAGGTTCAAGGTGATCCCAAATTTTCGAATTTTTATGAAAGAATCCTACATTGATTTATGGTCGTCTTTGAGTTGGTAAGTAGTTCACTTGATATTACACCTATTATAGTTGATTTCGTTTATAGATAACATTGAAGCATTTTGGTATTTACTGTTGTGTTAGTTATTTGAAAGGTTGAAACAACTTTGTTATTTTTCAGTTTTTGAATCAATCCAAAATCGAGGATCACTCATTCTTATCCCGTTCCCGGACTATAGTCCTGCACTGATCGCATTCATTTGCCTGTACGATTACAACTTGGTAGAATTATCTACGCCCCTCACACTTAAGATACCTACCTCAATGCATTATAGAACTCAAGATGTAACTTCTAATATATTGGAACCGCCGATTGTCTGGGTATATCGGCAGAACGGGAACATTTTCTCTTTTTCATCGAGAGAGATTCCATCACTTTTCAAAATGGCAGTTGGATTTAAAAGGGGAATCCCCCGTTTGGCTGTCCCGGATGTAGCCCGGAAGTACCAATATGGAGGAATTTGACGGTTGAAATAAGTTAAATGTTACACGCAAATATTGCGATCAAAAACGAAAATGTCTTCGTTCTGCCGATAAACCCAGACAATTGTGGATTCAACTACACGAAAAGAATGCTAAATTACCAAGGAATCTATTGAAGTAGGTATCTGAAGTGTAAGATCAGTAAAAAATTCTCCCATGTTGTAATCGCACAGGCAAAAGATTGAGATGTTCACAGGACCATAGTCCGGGAACGGGATAAACTCATTCCACCATAGGCTAAGGGAAAAGTCACAGGCAATGGAACATAGAAATAATCCCCCCCCCACTCTCTGTACATAAGTAAATAAAACAGGAACTTATCGTAGAAACTTGACCCCGCACTGTATCCTCGTTGCATCTCACCTCCTATTGCATGGAAGTCTCTAAAATTTACAGATAATATGAATAAATACCTTATGTACGAATTAGTCCACTCGTAGATAAATGTTAATTCTGAGAGTGGAAGTACAGCCGGCCTTTTTGTGACCTACCTGCGGTCACAACAAATTGACGTCCAACTGCCATCTTGTTTACCTCGCAGTCGGCCAATCAAATGACAGCGATTATTAATTAAAAGTGTTTAATTAAAATATGCATTCAATTAAACTTTTGTACACACATTTATTCTTTTAGTATTTTTTAAAGAAGAATTCGATACAAATTTGATTTTTAACGGCCTAAATATTCGAACGGTCACTCATTAAAAGGTCTGACGATTGACCAATCAAATCACCAATAATTTTAAGTCCGGAATGTCACGACGATATTTTGAATTCCAAATTTCTACAATGTCAAAAATAACAAATATTAGATGGAAGACGTATCAAAACCAGACATGACTTATAATTCATAATCACTTTAGAGCACCCGATCTATTTCAAGCCACAAATCCATTGTTCAAGTCTCACTTGTAGTTATTTTCAAATAAAATAAAATAATGAAATAGTGTGACACTTGTCTTGGATATGATAGATGTCGCTGTTGGTGGCTGTCGAAATGTGGTGAATCCAAAACGGTCAATTTTTTCGTCACAATTTTGCAATTTTCCAGTATAACTAGGTTGAGTTGGTATTGGTAAGTAAGTATAAATCGTATTCAATGTATAATCTTTGCATAGGTATGAAAAATACGAAATGACAACCCTCAGTAGCAGTAATATGACTGGGTAAAGTTTCTACGATAAGTTCCTGTTTTATTTACTTATGTACAGAGAGTGGGGGGGGGGGATTATTTCTATGTTCCATTGCCTGTGGGAAAAGTAATAGTAAGCTGTATATTAGAAGATACAGTGTCTTCTATATACAGCTTACTATTACTTTACCCTTGGCCAATGCATTCCACCATCCTCAAGCCACAGGGGCTTGTCTGGAGGGTCGGGCAAGCCCTCCGATGAGTGTGTACTTCTTATTAAGAGTATAAGGGAGGTCGTTTTCGATGCTTCCTGAAATTTGTAGAAAATGATTGTTAGATATATCCAGTAAAAACATAAGAAATCTTTTTTCAATAATCGACATGCTGATTCAAACAACACTACAGAGCAAAGTTACCCAAAATGGTAGCAATCCATCTACTAATTGCTGAGAAATCCGAAGAATATGTAAAGAAGTGATTAAAATGCAAAAAAAACAATTTTCACCTCCAAATTATTAGCTCCAGAGTCGATTTCTTCCTCAAGACGCGTCCACTGTTAAAAATTGGTAGTTCCTAGAGTTCTTTGTTTCCTTAGGTTCATTCCCATATATTATTTTTAACGAAGGACAGCCTATGACGACTGCTATACGCAAAAAGATGCATGAAATTAGAAGTTTCGAAACTGAAAGTTGAAAATGGCCACTTTCTCGTGTTCTATGTACAATAGAACTAGTAGTACTATAATATAATAGTATTCTCACCATTTCAACTTGTAATAGATAGGCATATATAGTAACCATGTTTCTTTTCTGATGTTTTCCAGAATTGGATAAGTTGAACACAGGTCTAGTTGGTGCAGATTTAGTAATACTGGTACTTAAAGAGAAATACTACATTACTAGATTTTGTAGTAAACTGAACAAGATGGTTGGTGGTCAAATCCATGCTGAGGCGCAAGTTGATGCAATAAAAAAGGTAATTTTTGAAATCTACTTGTTTTAATTTTTTGCTGTAAATTGTATATAGTTTCAAAGGGAAATATTAGAAGCTGCTTACTACACATATGCCAGCTTATCATGGTTTTTTTCATTTTGCCAAGACATGCCTACATGTACTGGTCATCGTATATTTGAAGGCTTACCGGGTTTTCTGTTGTTTCCCAGGAATGTGTTGCAAGAATTCCTTAAAACTCATCCACAATCAAAAATGTTGGATTTTCAGTCATTTTGATTGAAAATGAGAAGTCTTTAGTCTTATGATACCTATCAATTACAATCTACTCCAGTCTTCTTAAGGGGTTTCATAAGCAACAAATCTCTCCCTCTCGTTGTTACCTAAAAAATCCTGTTGTATCGAGGAATTTTCCACTTATTAAGTATTTACAAGTTTACTTTGCAATATTTTTTTGCCTGTTATTTTCATCAATTTTGCCTGTAATTAAAAAGGCTAATGAAACCCATGCTCATCTTTCAATATTTTCAGATTGAGAATGTATGCCATGAACTAATGCTATCTGAAGATGACTACAGGCAGATAATGAACCTGCTTCACAATGAGATGAATAAGGGACTGTCTAAAGAGATGCACGACACTGCTGATGTCAAAATGTTTCAAACGTTCATCCGATCACTTCCTGATGGCACAGGTCAGTAAAGTCATGATCATCAAAAATACATTAACAATCCTATTGATTCTCTCTGTATACATATTACATGTTAAAACTGCACAAATGGTAAATGTACATATTTTGAGAATATATTTATTTATTCCGAAAACAAGTAAAACAGTATAAGATATAAATTTCATATTTGGCCTCAATGGTAGGTTCAAAACACAAGTTTCAAAAGTCATTTTAACTTTTCATGTGGCCTATTAAAATTTTTGCAGATTCTCAACATGGATTTGAAATAAAACAATTGCATTTACTGTAAAACAATTCAATTCCAGAGGATGGAAGCTTTCTGGCATTGGATCTGTCGGGTCAGAGTTTCAGGGTGTTATATCTCACATTACACCCTGGTGGTGAGACTAAAGTGGAGCACAAGACCTTCCTTATTCCGCAGTCTATCATGACAGGCAAGGGAGAGCAGGTATGTTAGCCTTCCTTATTCTCCAGTATATCATGACAGGCAAGGGAGAGCATAATGTTAGCCTTCCTTATACCCCAGTATATCATGACAGGCAAGGGAGAGCAGGTATGTTATCCTTCCTAATACCCCAGTATATCATAACAGGCAAGAGAGAGCAGGTATGTTAGCCTTCCTTATACCCCAGTATATCATAACAGGCAAGGGAAAGCAGGTATGTTAGCCTTCCTTATACCCCAGTATATCATGACAGGCAAGGGAGAGCAGGTGTGTTAGCCTTCCTTATACCCCAGTATATCATGACAGGCAAGAGAGAGCAGGTATGTTAGCCTTCCTTATACCCCAGTATATCATAACAGGCAGGGGAGAGCAGGTATGTTAGCCTTCCTTATACCCCAGTATATCATGACAGGCAAGAGAGAGCAGGTATGTTAGCCTTCCTTATACCCCAGTATATCATGACAGGCAAGGGAAAGCAGGTATGTTAGCCTTCCTTATACCCCAGTATATCATGACAGGCAAGGGAGAGCAGGTATGTTAGCCTTCCTTATTCTCCAGTATATCATGACAGGCAAGGGAGAGCAGGTTTGTTAGCCTTCCTTATACCCCAGTATATCATGACAGGCAAGGGAGAGCAGGTATGTTAGCCTTCCTTATACCCCAGTATATCATGACAGGCAAGGGAGCACAGGTATGTTAGCCTTCCTTATACCCCAGTATATCATGACAGGCAAGGGAGAGCAGGTATGTTAGCCTTCCTTATACCCCAGTATATCATGACAGGCAAGGGAGAGTGGGTGTTTTAGCCTTCCTTATACCCTAGTATATCATAACAGGCAAGGGAGAGCAGGTATGTTATCCTTCCTAATACCCCAGTATATCATAACAGGCAAGAGAGAGCAGGTATGTTAGCCTTCCTTATACCCTAGTATATCATAACAGGCAAGGGAGAGCAGGTATGTTAGCCTTCCTTATACCCCAGTATATCATGACAGGCAAGGGAGAGCAGGTATATTAGCCTTCCTTATACCCCAGTATATCATGACAGGCAAGGGAGAGCGGGTGTTTTAGCCTTCCTTATACCCCAGTATATCATGACAGGCAAGGGAAAGCAGGTATGTTAGCCTTCCTTATACCCCAGTATATCATGAGAGGCAAGGGAGAGCAGGTATGTTAGCCCTCCTTATTCCCCAGTATATCATGACAGGCAAGGGATAGCAGGTATGTAAGCCTTCCTTATACCACAGTATATCATGACAGGCAATGGAAAGCAGGTATGTTAGCCTTCCTTATACCTCAGTATATCATGTCCTTTTGAATAATTCATGGGTAGAACAGTTCACTAATACTGCAGTGGCTCAGGTTTAATCCCCAGTTCATGCAAGATAAGATTGTTGGGCTATAAGTGGTTCAGGGTGTTTTAGCACAGGTGGCAAAGATTTTGATCTAAAGATTCGAAGTGACGAAGATCTATGAAAAAAACTACCTGAGAAACAGATAAACCATCAAAAGCGAATTTGATTTTAACCACTTGTGCTAATATCTTTTGAGCTTATCATTTAGGTAATTCAAACCAAGTTGAAGTATGCTTGAAGTACTAGGGAGTTATCTCAGTGTATTGTAATAGTTGACTTGTCCGATATCTGGTACAAATGCAATGAAATTAACATGTACATGGATAAAACATGATAAAATCTATGATATGTATTTGTATGTCCTCTCTATGACCCTTATGAGGTGAACGCATTTAGACTAACAGCTGATGGATGAATGCAAAGTGACTGAAATTTTGTTATTTTTAAGATATGGCTCTATAACTCAATGTCAATGGATTCTCCCATCCTGTTATATGTTGAAGGATTTCTAAATCAGCATCAGCAACCATTCACTAAATTATATAGAAAACAATGAATTCTTTGATATTATGAAAATTTCAAAACATTGTTTACTTATTACTGATGCTTTTATTGTCATGATTATCAATTTGGAAGGGATGACTATAAGTTTTAAAAGCCTAGATAACGAGACATGAGGAGTACAATGTAACTAGTAATCTCCAAATTAAAGTGGCACCAAATGAAAACAATATACAGTAATCACTTCTCAGTGATCTCTCCAGCATTAAAGCAAGTTGGTGTAGCACCCACCTGAGATTTTGAAAAAAGGCTATGGAAATCCATTTGCACCGACTTGAAAATGAGAAAATCATGAAAAATTGGCATATTTTGACAAATTTGGGTCTGAATTGTGAAAATGGGAATTTTGCACCTACCTGAGAAAAAATCCTGGGGAGATCACTGCTTCTATGTACCAGGTCTTTTACAAATATATCTTGTGTAACTAAACTAACTGTTTTTTCTCAATCATGATTTTCATCGATTAAGTCTTGGTTTAGTACAACTTAATAAAAGCTGAATTTGCATGAGATTAGTTCATGCTAACAGATATGCTAGAGTTGGAATATATATGGTAATATTTTAAAGCAATGATTTAAAAATGAACTTTTTATGTCACCACAACAAGTGTAGAGATACAGGGTGATCATTAAGTTCTGGGAATTGGTCTGCCATTTCAAGATTTCTCAACCATTTGAGTTGAAATTTTCAGCAGGTGTACATTGTATAATTCTGAATTGACAAGCAATGTTTCATATACATATCACATCTACAATTTATTTTATTGTAATTACAAAAAAAGTAAAAGTGGTAAGTGGGTCAGCAAATTTTGACTGATGTTAATCTGAAAATTTCCTGCCAAAACATATTCAACTTGCCCAGATGGTTGCTTCAAACTACTTGTACTAGAGGCAGAACAGTACTCTTGAAGTCATTTATTCAGAAGTATTCTTCATTGCTGAGAGGATCATTTCATTTATAATTGTTTCCATTAGCCTGGACGCACATGCGTTGTTGACAAACTTAGTCCATAAAGTTGTGTTCCAGTCCTCCCTTTGGTATCCTTTGAAGATTTGCCCAAGCCGTTGAAATCAGTCCCTCATCGGAATCAAACTTATGACCTCTCATATAATGCTTTAGCACCCAAAATGTAGTGAAGCCTAATGGTGCTCCATGTGGTGAATATTGTCTGGTGAATATGGGGCAGTAATAACTTGTGTGAACCCTAATTCTTCAAGAGTAGTATGGGCAGCTTGAGTTATGGGAAGGAGCATAGTCATAATGGAAGATAATTCCCCGCTATTTTGAGTCACGATTGTGACTTTGAGATGCTGATGGATGATACAAAAATAGAGCAAAGTACAGTCTTATATAACAATACAGATGTAACTTTAGAAACTAAAGTAAGAAGTATTTGAAAATATGAAAAATATGAAAAATCACAGAAATATGTCCACCAAATAAGTATTTATTAATCATACTTTTGGATCAAGCAAAATTTGAATTTATTTTTATTTTACTTGACCCGCTACGCCATTTGTCATGTTGCTATAGTAACAATAATTATCCATTGTGACATCAGATGACAATGAGACTGTTTTATCCAACCCAAAATTACATTCCCCATTTACCTTGAAAATTTCAAGTAAATTGGTTTAAAAATAATGAAATGACAGATAAATTCCCAGAACTTAGTGATCACCCTGTATTGTTATAGTCTCCAAATTTTTGTGAACAGTGTTCAGTATAGTTCAATATGGTGACATTTTGCATGTTAATGCCTTGTAATGAACTTATTAAGAAATATAACTCATTTGATAGTTTATGTTCAGATCTGTTTTGTTAATTGCAAAATAACAGTAGAAAATAAAAATTTGACCAATCTGTTGAATCTGCAATATCAGAAAACAGGAAATTCAGAATATTCATTTCCTGGAAAACGGCTGAATCTAAAGAATCAGAAACTAGGGTATTTCAGATTTTGTAAAAAATGAAGATTCTGTGTACACATCCTGATAAAAACAGAAACAATTGGCTTTTCTGGTCATGATAGTAGGTTATGAAGATATTAAAAAATAGTTATACGGAGAACATTTAAGAAATAAAAACTTACCTTGCAGACAGCCTCTGTAGCTGCAAATATGTATACTAAGAGCTATTGGGTCCACTACTATCCCATTGCATATTTTTGTAGTGTGTATCAATAGAATGACAAAGAGGACACCTATTCTTGTAATAATTTTGAACATTTGTATTTTTGTTAACTTTTACGTTCCCTTAGTGCACAAGGAGAGTGATGTCCACATGTTAATGATATCATTCTTTTAGAGCCATGAGAATACATGATTAAACTATCACAAGGCTAACACATGTCAAGCTCAGTGTAAGCTATTGGTAATTATTTTGCCTACTGTTGTTGCCAAATATGTGG
Organism: Owenia fusiformis; assembly: GCA_903813345.2. Classification (NCBI taxonomy): domain Eukaryota; kingdom Metazoa; phylum Annelida; class Polychaeta; order Sabellida; family Oweniidae; genus Owenia; species Owenia fusiformis. Next base: position 15,646,063 of record CAIIXF020000010.1, read on the forward strand.
ACAGACCCATTCTATTAAGATGTGCTGAGTACCAGAATGTCTTAGGTTAGACATGTTTTCTTATTTCAGTGAAAACTTAGACTGTGCATATGTAAGATAACTCAAGTTTGAAAAAATGCACTCCAGCAACTTTTTGGGCAGGTTGTACATGCAAGTAAGTGGCTAGTATTCACATTCGAGTTTACCCCCTGCTACTTCATATATTGAAGCTGTTTGACCACATAGTTACATTGCAGGTATTTGACAATATTACTTTGTATATTGCAGTTATTTCACAATTGTACACTCCATATATTGCAGCTATTTGACAATTCTACAATTTATATTGCAACTTTTTGACAATGCTAGATTTTAAATTGCAGCTATTTAACAATTCTACAATTTATATTGCAGCTATCTGACAATGATACAATTTATATTGCAGTCATTTGACAATTCTACAATTTATATTGCAGTCATTTGACATTTCTACAATTTATATTGCAGCTATCTGACAATGATACAATTTATATTGCAGTCATTTGACAATTTTACGATTTATATTGCAGTTATTTGACAATTCTACAATTTATATTGCAGTTATTTGACAATTCTACAATTTATATTGCAGCTATCTGACAATGATACAATTTATATTGCAGCTATTTGACAATGATACAATTTATATTGCAGTCATTTGACAATTTTACGATTTATATTGCAGCTATTTGACCATGTAGCAACTTGCATAGAGAAGTTTGTGAAAGATCGAGGTATTCCAGAGGGTGAGCTTCCGTTAGGGTTTATGTTCCCATTCCGTGTACGGAAGACGGGTCTTGCCTCTGCCACCCTGCTGGCTTGGGGGAAGGGCTTCCAGTGCAGTGGGGTCGTGGGGGAAGATGTTGTCTCTCTTCTACAACAATCTCTAAACAAACTACAGGTGGGTGATTCAACTTGTAATCCAGGATGGATTTTAAGTCCCTATATGAGTTCCTATACATTTTGAGCACATTTATATGGTTCAAGCTTCTTATGACTTGAATCTTATTTTTTGACATTTTTGATGAGTTTTCCATTTAATTTTTACAATTCTGCAAGATGAGCATCACTTAATATTTCCAGGGTATACGTGTGAAAGTGGTTGCCATAATGAATGATACTGTAGCTACCCAGATGTCTTGTGCCCATGCAGATAAGAACTGTCTCATTGGCTTAATACTTAGTAAGTACCCAGAATTCCACAACATGGGAAATCAATATCATGGTTGTCATTTTGTGAAGTAAAAAATGAAGAGCAGAATGATAATGTTGTCAAAAATATTTGTTATTACCTGAAAAGCTGTTTGACTCGATATGTAGGCACATTATGCCAAAGGAAAAGGACTGAATTGTGTGTCAAAACCCAGCAAGAAAAGTAAAAGATCTAAGTGTACACCAGTCATAATGAAAACAAACCCTGTCTTTCCCAAAGAATAATCCATCATGAAAAGAAACAATATTTAATACCCCCTCCCCACTGAAGTTTTTACAGTTATGTATTGATCTGGAACCCTGTTTAATACCCCCTCCCCACTCGAGTTTTTAAACTTATGTATTGTTCATTAATTTGTATATTTTGCAGAGACTGTTCTTTATATAGTATATTGAATGGATTGTGTTCTTTAGGTAAAGGTATCAATGCTTGCTACTTAGAGAAGTTGGAGAATGTACAGTGTTGGGAGGGGGACCACAATGAACCCAAAACTGTGAGTAGACATGGATAGGTTATTATAAATACAACCAGCATGTAAAAGGAGAATATAAAGGGTGACACAAAAATGCAGCCCCTTAATTGTGATGGAATCTTTTTGAACTTTTCTCATTTGATAGTGTTTAGTCGGTGAAACAGTGGTAAACATAATATCATAGAAATCGAAAAATTGTGATGGAATCTTTTTGAACGTTTCTCTCTTGATAGTGTTTAGTTGGTGAAATACTGGTAAACATAATTCCATAGAAATTGAAAAAGTTATTCTTCGGCTAAAATTAGAGTGTAGCATTGTTCTATCAACTTGTACATAAAAATGTTCATGTACTTATTCCTCAGAATTCATTCTCAAAAGTATTTCAAAATTGAGAATTTCGCATCAAGTTCTGATCTCTCCAACACATGTAAAATCTTGTTTCTTATATTTTAGGTGATAGTTAATACAGAGTGGGGAGCATTTGGCAGCAATGGTGTTATAGATCAATTCAGAACAGGCTGTATGCCCATGTAAAATGTTGTTGTTTTATGTTCTAGGTGATAGTTAATACAGAGTGGGGAGCATTTGGCAGCAATGGTGTTATAGATCAATTCAGAACAGGCTGTATGCCCATGTAAAATGTTGTTGTTTTATGTTCTAGGTGATAGTTAATACAGAGTGGGGAGCATTTGGCAGCAATGGTGTTATAGATCAGTTCAGAACAGGCTAGAATGTTTCTTATGTTTTAGGTGATAGTTAATACAGAGTGGGGAGCATTTGGCAGCAATGGTGTTATAGATCAGTTCAGAACAGGCTAGAATGTTTCTTATATTTTAGGTGATAGTTAATACAGAATGGGGAGCATTTGGCAGCAATGGTGTTATAGATCAGTTCAGAACAGGCTAAAATGTTTTTATGTTTTAGGTGATAGTTAATACAGAATGGGGAGCATTTGGCAGCAATGGTGTTATAGATCAGTTCAGAACAGGCTAAAATGTTTTTATGTTTTAGGTGATAGTTAATACAGAGTGGGGAGCATTTGGCAGCAATGGTGTTATAGATCAGTTCAGAACAGGCTAAAATGTTTCTTATGTTTTAGGTGATAGTTAATACAGAGTGGGGAGCATTTGGCAGCAATGGTGTTATAGATCAGTTCAGAACAGGCTAAAATGTTTCTTATGTTTTAGGTGATAGTTAATACAGAGTGGGGAGCATTTGGCAGCAATGGTGTTATAGATCAGTTCAGAACAGGCTAAAATGTTTCTTATGTTTTAGGTGATAGTTAATACAGAATGGGGAGCATTTGGCAGCAATGGTGTTATAGATCAGTTCAGAACAGGCTAAAATGTTCCTTATGTTTTAGGTGATAGTTAATACAGAATGGGGAGCATTTGGCAGCAATGGTGTTATAGATCAGTTCAGAACAGGCTAAAATGTTCCTTATGTTTTAGGTGATAGTTAATACAGAATGGGGAGCATTTGGCAGCAATGGTGTTATAGATCAGTTCAGAACAGGCTAAAATGTTCCTTATGTTTTAGGTGATAGTTAACACAGAGTGGGGAGCATTTGGCAGCAATGGTGTTATAGATCAGTTCAGAACAGGCTAGAATGTTTCTTATGTTTTAGGTGATAGTTAATACAGAATGGGGAGCATTTGGCAGCAATGGTGTTATAGATCAATTCAGAACAGGCTAAAATGTTCCTTATATTTTAGGTGATAGTTAATACAGAATGGGGAGCATTTGGCAGCAATGGTGTTATAGATCAATTCAGAACAGGCTAAAATGTTCCTTATATTTTAGGTGATAGTTAATACAGAATGGGGAGCATTTGGCAGCAATGGTGTTATAGATCAGTTCAGAACAGGCTTTGATAAAGAATTAGATCTAAACTCAAGCAACCCTGGACACCAAATGTAAGTTTATAAATGTATTTTTTATTGAAAAAAGTACCTCAGCATGGCTCATTAGTGAATTACAAACTATGCAAATACATGCATAAAATTAAATCTACATTTAGGAGGGAATTGGTTTTAATTGAGCCTTGGACTTGTCAATTAAAAGGAATTATTTCAATATACAATGTACTTGTATTGTATGAGAAAGTTTGAATATCTATACATTGACGTCATCTCTCCCCATTACCAAATTTTTCGGGAAAGAACAGCATATGACTTTAACAAAATGAAGGAATGTTATAATGATAATAGAATTAATACCTGCGAGACATCAGTTTTCACTCTTTGTAATAACAGAATTATATTTACATGTACATATATCCTTTTGTTCACTAATTATACTGAGAAGTGAGATAATATGGAAATTTATCCTTGTTTCAGATTCGAGAAGATGATATCGGGAGAGCACCTCGGAGAAATAGTTCGTCTAATAATGATGCGACTTGTCAATGAAAAACTCCTTTTTAATGGAGCTGTCTCAGAAGAATTGCTTACTGCCAACAAATTCCACACAAAATATCTATCGGAGATCGAAGGGTAAGCAAAATGTACAGAGAGTAAGCGGGTTGTCCAAAAAGAAAGATCAAAAATTATGACACATTGAAATGAATAGGTTGATGTGTTTGGTCTATACTACAGTAGAAACTTCTTAGTGGAACACCTCACAAGTAGAACAGATTTTTAGAGTACCTCAGCCCATTGACTCTTATGTTAATGAACCTCTATAAGTGGAACACCTTGCAAGTGGAACACGGCCTTATGACTCTATGTTAATGGACCTTTGTAAGTGGAACACCTCGCAAGTGGAACACTTTTCTATGGTCCAAAGGGCTTTCCACTTCCACAGATTCTACCATAGTTCCCATTTGATTTGAAGTTGTTTCATGATTTTATGTCATCACCAAGAAATGTCTGTAACTAACTGTTACACTTTTATCACCAATTGTAACATACCCCGTTGGTGTCATTTTGTCATTTTAATGCCTTGTTCCAAAATTTCTGTAACCATAATACATACAGTTATTCTATAAGTTCTGTGTCTTCCTTGCAGTGACACAAAAATGAAGGAAGATTATCGAATTACACGTATGGTTCTCCATGAAGTAGGTCTGGATGACGTCACATCTGAAGATTGCGCACATGTGCAGTATGTCTGCTCTGTGGTCTCAACACGTGCAGCTTACCTTATCTCTGCAGGTTAGTATTTTATATTATTTCACACACGGTTTGAATCCTGTGATCTAATTGGTTAATAGCTGACTGGAATTTTTTATATCTCACAGTCCAGAACTAGATTTTCTGTCCAATTGCCAAAAAACTTTTTTTTTCATTTGAAATGTAATCAACTTAATTGGCAGTTTATTTCATTTGAGGGAGGGGAGTAAAAAGGAAGCAGTTTGTAATTAATACAATAGACAAATATTCAAATGGTGCATTATTCTATGAACAGCGTCTATGTCTATAATTTCAGCCCTAGCTGTGTTATTAAATCGTATTGGGCAAGCTGAAGTCACAATAGCAGTGGATGGACCTCTGTACAGGTTCCATCCCAAGTTTCACGACAGAATGATGGACAAAATAAATCAACTTGTAAATACAGACATACTGGTATGTAGTATTTTGGTGATTTGAGTTGTTAATGTTCATGTAGTATTTGTCATTGAGTGGATAAAAAAGGTCAATAGTAATAATTACAATTAATCAACTAATGTCATACTTACCATTTGAAATATCTCAAAATCATGGTTTGAAACATGTAGCATATAAGAAAATAGCCATGATAAAGAAATGGCGCCAAAATTTGCTTGATATACATTCCATGAACCTTGGTTGTTTAATAATTTGAATGTTGGCATTTTACATCTTAAACTTAAGTTAGTGCATGTTAGCTAGTGAACATTTAATATCACTTTTATACAATTATAATGAATTAATTTGCATGCATTGATATACTAGGTTAAACTTAAGCTTAATCCAGAGGGTCTTGCAAAGGGGGCAGCACTAGTGGCTGCAGTAGCAACAAAACCTTTATAATTGTAAAAGTTTTGTGCAGTTATTCTCAGGGAGTTGTAAGTGTTTACACAAATAAAACTGACTTTTAAATTTGATACACTGTAGCACTTTATTAGCATCACTTTTTGTAACAATAGAGTTGCACTAATGTGTCTTTATTCACTTAATAGATGGCACTGTCTACAGTTAAAAAGCTGTTTTTATTAACATTTTAACATTATCACTGGTGATCCACTCGATTATGTTAAATGTCGGAACGTCGAAGGTACGATTTTTCTTTTTTCCTTATTTCACGCATTTCACGCGTTGTAGACAGAATCCCCATGACGTTTTTTCTCACAAACGTATATCAGTATCATATGTTTTAGAAAATGTTCATGTTAGCAAAAAAATAGCTCAGAAGACAACAGAATCGTCGATTTAATTCCTCACTTTAGTTACATAAACGGTTTTGGTTAAAAGTGCAGATCTTAAATGTTTTTCGAAAAACCGTTTATGTAACTTAAGTTAAGAATTAAATCGACGATTCTGTTGTCTTCTGAACTATTTGTTCGCACATATGTACATTTTCTTAAACATATGATACTGATACACGTTTGTGTTAAAAAATGTCGCGGGAATTCTGCCTACAACGTGTGAAATAAGGAAAAGAGAAAAATTGTACCTCGACATTCCGACATTTTGTTACCAAAACGAACCGTTTCAGTAACCAGCGTAATCGAGTGGATCACCAGTGATCATGCAGAATTGGAATGAAAATACCTAGAACAAGTCGATAACGATTCTACCTTCATGTTTGAATGGCATTAAGCAGAATATGCTTGGAATATGTGAAATAGTTTGGTTCTTGCAATATTGAAGCATAACCATATTTACATTTCTTTTTTTATTTGTTTATTTATTCATATATATTTCAACATCAAATGTACAGTAAACGGGTGACACTTTTCGCTGCTTCTCGTGTATATTTCCGTGTTTATAATCAAACATGAAATGTACAGATTGGTGATCTTCTTGTGTGATGGATGCTACTATCTATGTCTGACTAATTATGTGTCATAATAATTTCATCATTGAGTAGAACAAAAAATAGAAACCATCATGTCATCTATACCTCCACTAATATGATTATATTTCTTTTTGGTATTACAGCTATTTTGTACACATAAACAATAAAACACTACCAGACACTCTAAAGCTTATTGAATAAAATGAATTCTTTTGTAACAAGTATGTTGAAGAACTTTTGAGAATAGTTTTTCTGTTTCACCAGTGTGGTAATGTGTGAGGTAGCAACATGTATTAAAACATATATCTAACATAACTATCCATTTTGTCTTTTCTTTATACTATTATCATTAGGTTTTTAGCCATGTATTTTACCAGGAATTATGTTGTAATTTTTGTTATGTAATCTTATTTTGTTTTGAAATCTAGTTTTGTTATGTAATCTAATTTTGTTGGTAATATAATTTTGCTTGAAATGTCAGAAGAGTTACATAACTGATTGAATATCAATACTTGATTGAATAGAGATTCAGGGGTACACTACTTTAACATCATACTCTAGTATCAACAGTGAATTTAGAAGTTTTAATATGTAGAAATGCTCAATAATCATCCTCGATTGCATGAGGCCCTAAATGTAACAAATGTAAATGACTTATTTATTTTTATTTTTGTTGATTATTGTTTGTATTTGTGAGCCAGTTGAATACTGTCAAATATAATTATAATATACCAAAACAGTACATTGTGTAAATCATTCATAATCTTTCATTGTTTTTATTTTCCTAAATTATGATTTCAGTTTACTATCAAACAAGGAGACCGTCATGGGAAAGGTTCAGCGCTGGTCGCAGCAGTAGCACATCGAATCCTTTCCCAGGGGCACTAATACAGGAGGTCCTACACCCCAGATCCAACAAGGGTGCTTCATATTTCTCCGAGATGTGGAACCAGATTTTAACCAGCATTTGAAGGGAGTATTAACGCAAAGAGAGACGTACCAGATCGTGTATATACTCAAATTGCTGAATATATTGAACAATATTCACCTGAACAATTTAGAGTCTATAAAGGAAAAGTATGTTGAAAATGACATTGGATAAATATGGAAAGATTTGGAAATTATGTAGTATGGTATGAGGCAATTGTATTTATAGCTAGAAATATCTCATATTGAAGAATAAGATATGTCTAGGAGCAGAAACAGTTCAGTTTGACACTTAAACTTGTCTATTGTGAGAACCGATATACTTAAGTAATTGGTTGAAATGTTCATATTTCAGGGCCCTGCCTGTAATGGTAGTAGAATTTGGAAATACATTGTTACCAAAAGGTGTTTACTTTAGAAAGGTGTTCACTTTCACCCTAGAAAGGTGTTCACTTATGTGAGGTGTTTGCTTACTCAGGTGTATTGGACTGCACAATTGATTATCCCACTGAATGAAGATTGGTAGGGATAAAGAGAAGTTGTATGTCTGTCTGTCTGATTCTTTCATTCTTCTGTCTGGGCGGTAGCGTCTGGGCAGTAGGTCAAATATCGATGGTCAGAACAAAGATAATTGTATAGGTACAGCTTTATGGCCATGGGTGTAGAACCTCTATTCAAGAAGGAATTTCCAATATGGCAGCTCGATTCAAAAATTGAAAATCTCAATACGAGGTGATGGAATTGGCTCAGAATTTGTATTATGGTGCCTCGGGGACATTGTACCTCTGTTCAAGAAGAACTTTCTTATTTGGCCAATGAATTTGAAATGGCTTTTTCAGAATTGGGCATAGTTCCTCTTTCCAAAATAATTTTGTGTCATATACATCCAGGGTGTAAGATTACCAAAAGGAGACAGTACTACTGGTCAATTATTTACGAGTATATCTTGAGATGTTCAAAATGACGAGTGATTTGATAAAATGTTTTGTTCGATGGGATTTGCTTCTCCGGGGAGATGCTGTTTTTCTAGTTCAAGAAATGGCTTATAAAAACAAACTGATCGACTTATCAATATCAATATTGCATTTTTAATGAGGTGTTGATTGCCTCATAGGTTTTAAAAAATGTTGTTATAAAGATTTGTACAATATATGGTATTAAAATTAATCAAATGAGCAATAATATCAATGGAGTAAATCAAAAGCATTCATTGCCAAAACTCAAATTTTCCTAAGAATTATTGCCAATTTGTAAACTTTATGGACTTCTACGATATTTAGTACATATAAAAATGATTACGTGAATGATCTTGTATTATACGGAGACCCGGCTATAGATAGGTATAGTATTGCTATAGAAGGTAGCACAAATGGCAGCTGAAATGTGTAGAGCATTTAAAATGTACATACTGTATATGAAAACCCTAATATTGGTGGATAAAACATGATGTGTGTATGCTAATTGATTGAGGATATATACAGGGTGTCCATTTTGTCTCTTTTAATTATAATACAGTCTGTGTGAAGTGTATGGACGCCCTGTATATAAAACATACATTAAGATTCAAGTAAGGGTGATCATGCTATAAATAATTATATTTTGTGTGGGCCGAGTATGGTGTAGGCTTGATTTTTGTCTTAACTATTTTAACTCATATGTGCTCTATACATATAGAAGATAGAAAGTATGATCAAAAATGGGTTAAAATAAATTTTTAGATATTTGTTAAGTTGTTATTACTAGTATAGAACAACAATTATATATTTTACTTTTCTCAGAAGAATAGAGATCTAAAGGCAAACTATGATCAAAACTTGACTTTCCGTTGGTATATTAAATTGTCAGATTTATCATGTTTTGTTTTTGGAGCTTTCCTAGAGCTTGTCTCGGATTTATTTAAATAATCATGTGGTGTAACTGATTTACTTTTGACACTCTTTGATTTTAATTTTTTGAATTAACATACACAAATTAATACTTCACCGTATAAGTCTATATTACATTTGCCAAATTAAAATGCCAAAATAACCTCAGTTACATTGTGTAACATTAGTATGATGTAGATGTTGTTATAAGCCTTGCATTTGTTATGAAGCTGCACTATTGATTTAGCGCATTTTGTTATTATGTCACCACCAAAAGTGGTGACATATTGTTATGGTCTCCGTTTTTTTGTGACGGCGGTTGGTGGTTGGTGGTTGGCGTCCGGCGTCTGTAACAATTTCTTACAACTTCCTATAACTTTACAAATACTGTTTAGACTGACTTCAATTTTTTTCTAAATCATCTACATGTTCTCAGAAGTTCAAATCTGACTTTAGATTTGACATTTGACCTTCAATGACCTTCTCAAGGTCAAAAAGGTCTTTTTTCAACTTGCTTCACATTGACTAAATTTTTTTCAAAATCATCTACATGTTCTCAGAAATTCAAATCTGACTTTAGATTTGACTTTAGATTTGACATTTGACCTTCAAATCTGACTTTAGATTTGACATTTGACCTTCAATGACCTTCTCAAGGTCAAAAAAGGTCAAAAAGGTCTGTTTTCAACTTGCTTCAAATTGACTAAATTTTTTTTTCAAAATCATCTACGTGTTCTCAGAAATTCAAATCTGACTTAAGATTTGACATTTGACCTTCAATGACCTTCTCAAGGTCAAAAAAGGTCAAAAAGGTATGTTTTCAACTTGCTTCAAATTGACTAAATTTTTTTTTCAAAATCATCTACGTGTTCTCAGAAATTCAAATCTGACTTTAGATTTGACTTAAGATTTGACATTTGACCTTCAATGACCTTCTCAAAGTCAAAAAAGGTCAAAAAGGTCTTTTTTCAACTTGCTTCAAATTGACTAAATTTTTTTTTCAAAATCATCTACATGTTCTCAAAAATTCAAATCTGACTTTAGATTTGACATTTGACCTTCAATGACCTTCTCAATGTCAAAAAAGGTCAAAAAGGTATTTTTTCATCTTGCTTCAAATTGACTAAATTTTTTTTTCAAAATCATCTACATGTTCTCAGAAATTCAAATATGACTTTAGATTTGACATTTTACCTTCAATGACCTTCTCAAGGTCAAAAAGGTCTTTTTTCAACTTGCTTCAAATTGACTAATTTTTTTTTTCAAAATCATCTACATGTTCTCAGAAATTCAAATCTGACTCTAGATTTGACATTTCACCTTTAATGACCTTCTCAAGGTCAAAAAAGGTCAAAAAGGTCTGTTTTCAACTTGCTTCAAATTGACCTTTAGGTGGTGACATTTTGTCATGTTAATGCCTTGTTTCATCTTTTCTGTTTGTGAACTTCATCCTTTGAACTTTCCTTTAATGAAAGTTAAGAATGAAAGTCATAGGTTTTCATTAATTTATTCATGTTTCTCAAACCATGGGTGTTCTAGTCAAACCTAGCTAGAATCTCATATTGCCCAGAACAAATTATTGCAAAGTGTATGTACTTTTAAAAGCAATTACTGTTTTTGATGGATAGTTACTCCAATTAATTGAACATTTTCCAATATATATTCAGAGTTCATAAAATTGAACACAAATGTTAAAATCATAGATTTACCTTGAATAAGGTTGGAGTTCTTGTGATTTTTAGAAAATAAGTGAATGTTAATTTCTTGAAATTGGGATAATTTAGACAAAATGGCTCATTATGTCTCATTTACTCCAATGCATCAATTAAGGACTCGCCAGGATTCAGCCATTTTACACTGTAATAAATTACTCATGACATGCTTTAAGTTTTCTAAGATTTCTACTTTACATTTTAAGTCATTAATTCTTGATTTGAGAGTAAAATCCTGATCATCAACAAGGAGCGACATATTTACAGGTTTTCATCCAAAATCCTCTATTCTAAAGTGTGTGATAAGAAATGAAATATCATTTATTTGTACAGTATAGATGTCAAACTAATCATGTGTGCTGAAAACATGTGGCTCAATAGCTCTGAATGTCTTGTAAATAATATTTAAAAAGTGGGTACTATTGGTATGTTTTCTCAGATAAAATGAAATCAATGTTTATCTCACTTATTTGAGGAGTTACTGTAGGAGTACATGTATTTCTATTAATACAGGTGTATTATTCACAAATGCCACAAATTAAGTAAGGTATATTGAATTTTATTGTGTTTTCATTAACTGTTTATTGCATCACAGTCATGTGCAAGATATAAAATAAAACTTCACTTAATGACAAGTTTATAATAAATAGATGAAAAGGACCTCAAAATTAGGTTTAAAAGCTATAAAAACAAATTGAGGGACCTCCAACTGAAGGACTCTTCTGACAGACAGTTTTGTTGTATCTGATGAGGACATTATCTGAATATCTGTTACCAGTGGGTTGTTGACTTGCAGCTAATGATACTATGATAGTTGTAAGAATTGAGATGTTTGCCATAAGTTGTTAGCTATAAATAGCTATGATATCATATATTTATTTATGTAGAGCAATAAAGTGGACTAAAAGGAAATCTTCTATTCTGTTCTTAAGTTTTTGATACATATGGACTGGTTCCCACCTGATAATAACCATGTTATGTATGTGTTTATTACAAAATGGATGAACTTCTGTTGGAGAAAATTTGTATTTATACAGGTAAAATATTTAGATAAAAAGCAATCTCTTTGTTGGCGAAAATGATGAAAGTAAAAATTTTGCTAGAAAGTCTTTATAACCAGGTGGGGGCCAGTGATATCCATTATTAATTCAGCATTCTTAATTAAAGAGTCCATCAAATAATGAGACAATGCCAAAGGCAATTAAAGTGAATGGCAAAATAAGGTAACGTCACAATATGTCCCAAGTGGTGACATGAAAATACAAGATTCATAATCCCTGGAACAGCTTATATAAAGTGAATAAAACAGTCATGTTTGATTTATAACATTTATTTTTCAGCTCATAAATAAAAATCCTGCACTTATAATTGGAAAAACATTCCGATCAATTCCAATAACATCTATGAATAATTCAAATGTAACCATTTTTGGCAAAGTTGTATTTTAGAGTTTCGGCTACTTTTTACTTTTCCTCAATGAACAAATAAGTTGTAAATTGATGAATAAAAAGGTGTATGTGAACACAGGGTGATTTTGAGTTCAAAGCAACAGATAAAAGAAAGCCAATTTCTACTCATAAGTTATAGTCTAATATCAAAGCAGTGGCAAAATGATGCCTACATGGCGATTAGTAACCGATTATGTATCGCCTTAAATAAAAGTGTACTATAAAAAATGCCAAAATGACAAAAGTATTAATACAGACCTTGGAATTACTTAATATATCTATAACATGATATAAACTTAGGACGGATTTATATGACTATAATATTGATAAATAATAATATTCTATCAGTGTCACTGTTTAAGCTGCATAATAAGCAGCCTTGTTGAAACAGGTACATACAATAAGTGAATGTACTGAATATTCAACAAATGATACAAGACTCCACAAAGTCTTGGAAACTTCAATGACTGATGTTTCACGTCTTGAGAACAGGGTATCATAAAATAACATGAGAGTTTCTGGTGAAAATTGAATTTCATACAAACTGATATGCTATTTTGCTACACTCTGGGCCATCCATAGCTCATGTCACACCCTGACTCAGACCATTTCTAATAAACTTCCAACTTAAACATCACAGAAATAAGTCAGAAGAATAGATACACGATAATTAATTAATTGATAACATCATCCTAAAAAGATGAATAATGTAAGCAAAATGCCCATAACAGATTGAATAGCCAGCTCAGACTGAGATTATGTCCATATATGTACTGATATCTTATACCTGACCAAATTTGGAATGTATGGAAAATATAAAACTGGAATACATGAAAGGAAATAGGAATGTTTAACGTTAGTATGAAAAAAATATGGAATAACATTTTACAGCAAAATGTTTCAATTCTCCAATGTAGTTTTGGAAGACAAAATAATAAAATAAATGCATACAGTATTGTAGTTTTGAGTTGGCAAAATTGGCACAAAAGTACTACAAAGGTAACAGTAAAATCATGAATAGTATAGTTGACATTTTCATTTTACACAAATCCAACATGTTTCGTTGAGTACTATTATAGCAGAGTAATATTATAAATGGTTACAAACATGTTCAATTCCTTCACATTATACATGCATTATGCCATACATAACCACTCAAAGCATACAATAATTTTGAATAAATTGTCATTCAACCACTACACAATTGTCATTCAACCACTACACAATTGTCATGCAACCACCTGTTCCTCATCTTCGCCTTTTCCTCAACACCGCTATGGCTAATCAAGGCTGAAGTGTTCCAAACAGTTCACCACTGATGTTTTGTAAATGAACAATTGGCAATACATTTCCTGTTTACCTATGAGATTAATTTATATTATCATTTTGCTAAGTCAATTTCCAGTTCCCAGTTATCCTGTATTTGTATCATTCATTTATATATTGCAATGTATTTTTCACAGCTACCTTTTCACCATTGAAGTGAAGATATCACATATTTTCATGATGTCTTTATTTGGAGTAGTATTGATGGTATTCCCATCATTCGTCTGGTTCAGTCCCATAATTCATAGCATTACCCATGATCCTCCTCTATCCATGCCACTATCTTGCCTTCCCATCCTGGTATGATGTCATCATCTTGATCCATCTGGAAGATGGATGGTAAACATGTTAAGATAATTCAAAGGGTAAACACTTGAGAACACAAGATGTAAATTAACCCTACTATCACACCACACTAGTTCTCACTACGTTCTCGAAAACGGGCTTCAACTGTGTACGAACGGACTGGACCTACTGAGAACCGTTTGGGATCTATTTACAAACTTCATCAAACGTACTCGAACGGGTAGGTCCTCTAGAACTCAGACAATGCTCAAAATATTCTCGTGGTCGTCACGTTCTACAATTAGAACGAGTGAAAACGTACTAACAACGAGCTGGACGTACTACGAACGGAACCGTCGTACTTCAATCCTACTAGGGACGTTTTAACAACAAGTAGAACTGTCTGCGGACGTGTTTAGAACGAGGTAGAACTAATTGCAAACGGGTTTAAACTGATTAAGAACGTATTTAACACTGCTTATGAACGAGTTAGCAAAAATATAGCTATTTACGAACTTACGAACTTACGAGATGGACGTATTGAAGACTGTTTAAGAACGAAGAAGCTAATTATTTCAGACATATTTCCCGACCACAGCCAGATTGAGCCTGTTTTACGACGTTTTCGTAGGACTGGCAAGAACGGGTAAGAACTAGTTTGGTGTGATAGGGGGGTTAGAGGGTAAACTTAAAAGGCAAACTGACAAGATATGTTCAGGAGAAAATTCCTAAATTAGCTACAAAAACTCATCAAGAACACATTTCAGAGCAATATATATTACACATTGAACATCTTTTTATTTTAATTATGAGCATTACACAAACAGAAAATACCTCTTCTTTTACAGTACCAAACTCTGGATCTAGTGCTTTAAAGTGGTACTTACCTCTTCTTTTACAGTGCCAAACTCTGGATCTAGTGCTTTAAAGTGGTACTTACCTCTTCTTTTACAGTGCCAAACTCTGGATCTAGTGCTTTAAAGTGGTACTTACCTCTTCTTTTACAGTACCAAACTCTGGATCTAGTGCTTTAAAGTGGTACTTACCTCTTCTTTTACAGTGCCAAACTCTGGATCTAGTGCTTTAAAGTGGTACTTACCTCTTCTTTTACAGTACCAAACTCTGGATCTAGTGCTTTAAAGTGGTACTTACCTCTTCTTTTACAGTACCAAACTCTGGATCTAGTGCTTTAAAGTGGTACTTACCTCTTCTTTTACAGTACCAAACTCTGGATCTAGTGCTTTAAAGTGGTACTTGAAGTTTCCAGGTCGTGTAACAATCTGTTTGATATCTCTAAGAGTAATCTCTCCTAACCTAAAATATAACAAATGAAATCTATTTTTATTTACCTCCCAAAGTAATATTATTACACCTAGTGCCAACTATGCAAAAGAACCCCGTATTCTTGTTGATTGTGCAGACAGTCTGATACAAATGTACACAAACACACCACATTCTTTTATAGAGGTTAGAGAATGGAGACCATTTAGCCAAGTAATCGCAAAAACCAATTACCCCATACACTGCCTGACTGTTATTAGTCCATCCATATAGCTCAGCTGTAGCGCGGGTACCTCTTATGCAATAGGTCCCAGATTCGATCCCTGGTTCAGGCAAGACTTAATTTTCTCGTTTGCGTAAAGTACTTCGGGGTGTTTGACTGAGTGGTCCACAACTCGTACAAAAGGCTGTGGTGTGTACTTGTATGTCCAAGTATGAGTGCACATAAAGGAACACAGGGCTCCTTCAAGGAAGGGTTTCTGGGTTCCAGGCTAATTACGTTAATTACTACCGTTTATGTACGGAATATACCCAAGAGGTATTGCTCACCTTAATTGGTGATAAACAAAAATACAATACAATTAGTATTACCCTACCCACCCATGACCCAACGAATTTCAATATAGGCTCACCCAATTTGACCTGACTGACCTCAAATTTGTAGTTACCTTTTTGGAATGTTGCACATGAATGGGGTGACAGTTCTGTCAGTGAAGTATAGCACCTTTGTCAATTGTTGGCCATTAGCTGGTTGGTTGTCAAGTCTCTGTACAGGAAAGCCTACAAAAGCATTCAGTTCAAACTCAAAATTGTCCAATTCAATATGAAAGATATTTAGTACACAATAATGTGGAAGCACAGTGTTTTACTAAACATCCCAGATCTGCAATGAAGTTTATATGAATAAATTATGTTCTACCAAAGGAAGAAAATACATAAGCTTCATTCATGAAGAGATATTTCTTTGTTTCTATTAATCTTGTAAATAGCTTAGTATTTCAGTTAGTCTTACCTGGTAATGCTGTAATAGGGGACCGCCTGGTGTCCCCAGTGGAATCAAAGTTCAGTCTTCTAGTTATGCTGTCACTGGAATCCTGAAACATAATATGGATGACTTGTTGAATTGAAAGTGGCCATATAAAAAATTCGAAATGGCCACCAAGTAATTTACCCAGCATACCCTAAACCTAATCAGATTTTGGCACTAGTCCATTCTTGCATCTGCAAAAATTTCAAGTTGAACGGGTTAACAGTTTTCCTGAAATTTTGATGACAAGAATTGATTCATTTGGCGTCCACTTGCACATCTAAACACCCACACACCCATCAGCATTAGATGACAACAAAGTGCCATGTATATGTACAGGGTGGTCCAAAAAATGGGACACTTGTATTACAAAAATAAATATTGATTTTCTTTGGTTTTTGCAAATTTTGGAAAACCCGTTTTGAAACGAAAATGACGTCATTTATATAATGGACGCTGATTGACAGACATAATAAATTTGAACTCATGATGTACCAAATTTTAAATAAATAAATTCCCTATCCATTGTTATATAATATGATATATTTTCATAAATAAAATCAATATTTATTTTTGAAATATGAGTGTCCCATTTTGTGGATCACCCTGTATAAGTATATTGGTGTAGTAATGTCAGCAAATCCAATGGAACAAAATTACCATATTCATTTCTACTGATGAAACATAGACCCAATTTTCTGCAATAATAATCAATTTTACTCACCCTCCTCTCTCGAGTGACCTGAAGTTGTTCCAGTAGTGATGAGACGCTCTGTTCTAGTGTGTCAATGGTGTGATGATGGGGGTCGTTGCGGGGAAAACTGCCCCGTAGATTATGTAGAGATTCTTTCATAACCATGATTTCCTCTGTGGTACCAGGCTATGGTAGAAAAGAATCAATATACATTTTTTTAATATGCCATGAGATTTTTCAGGGTGTTTTTTATTTCATTTCTGTGCATCAGACTAAAATTGTTTTAATTAATTTTTTGTTGGACTTTGTTACATTCTACAATGTTTCTCAAAAATAATATCCACTCAATTCTGTGGAATCATGATGGAAATTGGAAACAGTTGACAAATTCTTCAAAAGTACAGGAAATTTATGTAAAAATAACTTGAGAAAATTGTCTGCTGTGTGCTGCTAATGAAACCCCTGCCCTTTACACAACACTGTATAGAAGGGGAGCCAGGGGGCCAAAAATTGGATCCTATGACCCACTCGTAAATAAGAACTCAAAAATCATATACCAAATTAGTAGTATTTTACTTACATGTACAGCTTTAAGCGGAGATTGTCTAGGAGAGCCATCTATACTTTGTAATAGCTTCCCCTCAAGCTGAGCCATTTTCTGATCATGTGACGCAATTTTTGCAGAAAGTGAGGCCTCAGATTCTCCGACATGTCGTAGTTTTGAGTTAAGTTGGTGAACTTGAGATCTTAAATTGTCATTGGCCTAATAAATAATGAAGAAAACAACAAATAAATAAAATTACAACATATTGCATGATTATTCAGTGAAACCCTATAAATGGTATCATAACAGTCTCATAGCAAGGCAGGTGCTTATGCAGGTCAAAATGTAAAATGGTTGGTTTTGACAATTTAACCTTGCAAAACCCTTCCAAAAGGTTACTTGGAAACAAATTCACTCCTTTGAAACAGGACACATATGGTATGAATCACCTACAATTCAATGAGTCCTTCACTTAAATCCTTAAATAAATTATCGCTACATGTGTCTCAACATTACGTGAATTTTGTTTCAATCAACCCATACCTGTGACTGCTGTAGATGTATGTCTCTCTGGTGGACCTGTTTCTTCAACTCTGAGATCTGCTTGTCCTTCTCATTGAGTCGCTTCTGCAACTCAATCTGTAATCAAACATTTGTGCTTAGTTTCTAAGAGGTTTTGTAGCACACAACCCGAATTCAAATGGATAATGAGGAGTCAATCGTATCTCAGAAACTTTAATTGGCATTTTAAGAAACATTCAACCATCAAAAAAACAAAAACAAAATTCAACCATGTGTCAATAATCAGATGAATGCTCTAATTGAAGAAATGCACTACAACTTTAAATGTATGAATCAATGAAATGAATCCTGTCCGTCCCAATCCAAATCAATCTGACTTGTTCACACCCAATCTGTATCTAAGCAAATTTTAAACCTTTCGGCACTTATCTTATTTGGACCATTATCATTACTCCAAGGTAATACATCTTTTATTTACCTTTTCCGATTCTAAATTTTCTTGTGTGAAGCCTAAACGTAACATCTCTGCCTTCATCTGTAGTAGTGAGCTCTCTTGTTCTGACAGTCGCTGTTGCAAGCCAGACTGAAATCAAATACATAATCTTAGAAATAAAAAGCTTTTCAAAGTACATATACGTCCCTACCATCAGAGGTTTTATGTCATAATTCAAGTGTTTTAATTTTACCCTGAACAGGGACAAAATTGTTACAGTAGTAGTTTTAGAAAGTAGAATAATACATCTACCTATATTTGCTTATTTCCAAAAATGCCTTTAATCTGACAATTCCAGAATTCACGTAGCAAGACTTTTGAGACAACCTTAATCGTATTTACCTTCGTCCCTTGTAGCTCCATGCAGTCAGTTTTCACCTTTGACAGCTCTTCCCTCAGGTCATTGCACAGGCTCTCTGACTTGATGAGCTTCGCATTCAAAATCACCTAAATAAACAAGGATATTTTTGACCTCCTATTGTTAATTATATGTGTAAAACCTTTTAGAATAATGAATACTTCATTAGCCAAAACCAAAGGTAAAAATATGTGAAAGTTATCAATAGGATGACGTTGTACTTTCTATTATGAATGAATTTTCAATGCATATATTCAGGCCACACATTTTGCTAAATATGAGTCTTAAAAGATAATAAATACATATTATCACAAATCAATGTTATGATGATCGTTTTTCTCAGTTACATACAAGACTCAGTTTACACATTTATAGGCAACAAAATACATTTCCATGACAACGCTTGTACTTACAAGTTGATCTGAATCATTGGTAGCTTCTATACAGTTACTAGAGTCTTCTCCATCTGGTAAGTCTCCCCGCAGTAACTAGAAGAACAAGAAAATTCTTTGCATTTATATGAATAATTATGAACGGTTAATAAGAAAATGTAATTTTAGACTGCTGATTATCAAAAAAGTTTAAGGCCAGGGTGCATGTTGGAATTTTTTGCAATTTTGAAAAGTAAACCACTGAATATTCTAGTTATTAAACAATCTGAATAATTATCAACCCTCAATTAAAAGTCTGGGTACACTAATGCATCTTTTGTGCAAGAATGAAAGATGAAGATGATGTGTGGAATGAGTTATGTTTATCTGAAAATAGCACATGGTCATGAAATTTCATCAAAGTGCACCCTGACCTTAAATTGTGTCTGGATGATACTTATACATGTATACAGCATTAACTTTTATCATTTCCATTCATCTTCTCATTCATAATATACATTTAAGTGAAGGCAATGAAATGTGAACACTTTATTTTATTTTAGGGTATTTTTTTGAAGTTTGTACATGTTCAATTTGTCTACTCACTAGGTCTTGAAGTTGTAACAATGTGGTCTTGGTGTCCGACATATCATACTGGAGAATACTGTGCTCCTGTAGTAGACCGATCCACATGTTTTCAAGTTTGGCATCAGAAACAGCAGCTTTTACATCTTTTTTATGCGAGTCATGTAAACCTAGAAAGAAAGAAATTAATAGAATAGGCAGCCCAGAGCAGTACAACATGCCAAACATGATACTGTCTTAAGAAAATAAATGGATGGATTTTTGAGCAGTCAAAAGATGCAAAAAGAAATTTTCAGGTTGAGAAATATTTTACAATATAAGATCCCACAAACAAACATAGGAATTGGGTCATACCAAAACAACTACATATAGACCATAAAAAGAGTATAAATTATAACATGTATATAAATTGGAATTTTTCAATTGCCAGGTCAAAGCACATATCAAGTCATATGATCATAGCTCTTTCATACACTATAAACCTTTTGTATTAATTTCAAAATAAATAACAAATACTTACTTGTTTCAAAATCTTGGGACATACTCTTTGGAAGACCATTTGGCCTCACTGGTGAATTCCTACTTTCATTAACCGCATGCAAACTAGTCCTTGGACTCCCATGTATACTGGTGTTTGGGCTGCCATGGCAACTAGCGCCATCAGCATCTCGCTGGCTACTACGAGATAAAGGCTGTGAGCTTGCAAAGCTGTATTCGGAGGAGTCAGCGTCAGAGCTGCTGTAATAAGGCCTGCAAGATGTAATATAAGTGCTGTAGACAGATCTGTACATTGCCAAGTGTACTTTACATTTACCAGCTGTACTCCTGTACTCCCAAATAATCCAATTTTCACTTTCAAAAAAGTTTGCATTTTTTTTATAAAACTTTCTCTATTATACATGTACAGTATAATGTAGTCCTGCATATGAAATAGGCATCTCCAAGATCTATTTTGCCATACACATATCAAAAGCAACAAAGGACAGATAATATTCTATCGAATCAATTATTTTGCATTTATTAATTTCATCCAATCTTAGACTCCAACTTCTAGCGCTTAGCGAACTTTTATAATGTAAAGGTCATATAAATTAGTCCTTATAAATGCCTTTGAGGATTTTTCAACCTGTTTTAAATTGGAATGTTCGTGTGAAAGACCTTAATACTTAAAGTAAATAATAAAATGCTAAACTCTTTGTAAAAAACATACTAAATAAATACCAGCCTTTGAAATATCAACAATACAGTCAAGAAGTTCATTGATTTGCATTGTTAGATAAAATGATCATATATTTTTTGAACCACAACTGTTCATGGTTTTCACCAGATATTAGTTAAATAAACAGTTTAACATTATGAATGTGTTAAATATCATGTATCCAGTGCTGAATAATTGATGTAAAGGAAATTAAAGTATAAAATCGAATGCTATTTTTGGCCAAGTATACAAGACGTTAATACAATGCATTGACCTTGAAAATGTCTCATATTTTTCGCACTTAAGAATAGCATAGTACAAGTACATGTAGTGATGTAGTGCTCAACTTAGGAACAAAATTAAATTCTAATTATCAAAAGGTTCAGTGTATAGTAATTACTATCAGAGGGTTGAAAATGAGAAGTTGAGAACTGTAGCCCTAAATTGGACTTGTTTTCCAGTAAAACGACAATACAAATAACAATAACTTCATTTTTGTTTGAATATACTGTACATAGGTCTGTCATTGGACTGTATGTATGTAAATGTTCTCTTAAAATTAATGATGCAACACAGATACAGAAGAACCTGTCTAGGTGGAACACCTTTGGTACCTCTAAAGTGTTCCGCTTGGGAGGTGTTCCACTTATAGAGTTTTATTTACATTAAGTAGTTGGCCATAGGACTCTTAAAAGTGTTCCACTAACAGATGTGTTCCACTTTACATGTTTCAATGTATGCAGTATATTATGATCAATAGAGATATCTATATTGGGATAAACATTAACAGTGCATACCTGTGATCTCCATTGAAATTCAATGGTCTCCTGATCTTCTGCCCTACTCTGGCTACATCCCTCCTGGCATCAGACAAGGCAACCATTGCACCCTAAAACATCAAAATTAGCCTTACTATGTGAAACCTTTCAAAGGGAAACACATTCAATGTCTAATGTTGTGGCAAATTGAATTACACAAATACTATTGAATCACAACCTAATTTGATAACAATTGTCCATTAGGGCCATATCGATACTGTAAACCAAATCTGTAAGTTTGATTAAAAACCAGTTTAGTTTAGAAAACACAATGGGCAACACTTGAATCTTGAATCTCTGCTACTTCTTATTAGAATAAACTATGAATTTGTCTATCTTAGCCAGAGGCTCTATATTATTACTCTTGCCCCAGGGTGTTCGAACTAGAAAATAGACACTCACCTGGGCCATACCAGCCAGTCCCATGTTAGCAGTGTTCTTAGGTGTTGACTCAATATTGCTGGATTGTCTGGTGGACTGTTTCACACTGTTGGGTTTGTAATGTGCAGCCAGGGCCAGTATCAATCGCATTATGGCCTTCAAGTTCCCATCTACTATATCTAAATAGAGATAACATGGGGAGATAAGTATCTGATAAGATCTAAGAACTGGATATCTTTTATATAGTTATTATAGCCTATTAATTTGATTTTTTTTGATATAAGACCAATATTAAAAGAATGATTGATGCAACTGACAAAACAAGAGATGTACTGTATATTTTTAGAACCACATTCTGCCAACATTTACAGAACTAATGAACAAACAAGCAATTCCATGCCCCCCCCCCCCCCCAATATATTTTAAATCAGGTTTATTTAATTATACACACAAATGACGTATGTTACCATTAACATGTGTCCTGTGCATCCTTATCTTCTTCATCTG
This sequence comes from Owenia fusiformis, assembly GCA_903813345.2. Taxonomy (NCBI): domain Eukaryota; kingdom Metazoa; phylum Annelida; class Polychaeta; order Sabellida; family Oweniidae; genus Owenia; species Owenia fusiformis. Next base: position 15,669,088 of record CAIIXF020000010.1, read on the forward strand.
CATGAACTGTAGCACCTTATCCACATTGTCTCTCATCTCATGTATGTTGCTAGGTACTTTATGTACACCTGCCAGTGGTTCTTTACCTTCAAATATAACAACCAAGCTGTCAATCACCTATTCGTTAGGGTGTGTAATTACTAATTATACATGTAAATTGAGATTCCAGGTCTACCAGTAGGAGGTAACATGTCACTTTCAACTGATTTTTGAAAATATCAGCTTCTCAGCAGCCAAACAATAATACTGACTTACAAGATAACACTGACTTACAATTTGTATAGATCAATATGTACATATAGAATTTATGCTCCACTTTTTGAACTTTCATTTACTTTTCACTTTTCATTTAATAATTATGAGTTTCACATCAACGTTTCACATACATTTAGAGTTTGTTAAACTATTAAAAGTGCATTTTCTTACCAACAACCTCAATGAGAGTTATAAGTGCAACACCATCTTTTATATCATTGCGTAGATCTTCAATTAGTCGGACCCCTGGCCGTTTCTTCAACTGAGAGTTTATCCAGTTCACATAAGCCTGTAGTTGTTGCTGGAACAAAGAAAATAACTGTAAAACTTTAAATTGTAAACTCATCTTTATATAAGAAATAAATGTAATGGATTTTGACTTGCCCTTTTGAATGATATACATGTACAGGGTGTCAAAAAACAACGGCACCCCCCCCCCTCTACAGCAAAAAGTACTTAATGTAAATGAAGATAAACCTAGTTATTGTCACTCTCTAGACATTTGCATAATGCCAATCAACTTCAATTTATCAAAGCATCGTCATTAATTACATTATTTATAAACTTAGGCTACATTTTTGTACATGATTTTTTGACCCAGAGCATGATTTTAATCCTAAAAATGAACTTGATCATGGTTAAATTGAATGATACTCGCGATTAGAAGCTTAAACGTAACGCAACATTATCAAATTCCCTTTCTCCGCAGTCTTACAAAAATATGCCTTTGTACTGTAACTTCATGTTAAGTTTCACCAGCACAAATGTGCAAAATAAACCTAAATACTAAATATTTTATTTCAAATAATTTATGTATCACCTGGCCTTGAATGTCATCCATTGTTTGATCAGAAGTTTAAAACTCAAATGAGTCTGTGAAAATGTTACTGCAATGGAGTGACCTCCAAAATGTGACATTCAATAACATTAGTAATCAATAATCATCATGTTATGTTATGCAACAAATGAAACAGATTTCAACCCTATAGGGCAAAGGGGTAAAACATTGACACCATTTTTGAGTCATGTCCCATGAGTATGTTATGTTTAATTAAATGACCACACAAAGATTCTAGATCTAAGGATAAACAGAAAAGATAAAGGACTGAAAAAACTGACGTCAAAGTATGACGAAAATTCAGGATTGCGACATAAAAACCAGAGTGCTACTTTTACACAAAAATATAGATCTGTCTTCAGACATCACAATGCCTAATCATCAATGTAATTATTCTTAATGATTTAACAAAGTTAGTATAATTAGGATGTTCCATGCAACTAGCTAGTTGTCATTGAGCCAAGATATATTTGATTTGTGACTTACAGTATACTGAATAAGCTATGTTTAAAATTCTTTTAAGGAAATCATTTTTGAATTGGGCGCTGATGGTTGCATCAGATCTCAGTTATCAATTGTACATGTCATAACTGAAATAAGCAAATAAAAAGTAGTTGATTTGTTTAATAATGCAAATGTGATGAATCATCATGATTCATGAAGAGTGCCCATATTATATTAAGGATGCTAATTGCTATTGTCTCGGATTAACATAACAAATGAAATAAACTTTGGGACACACAGTTTGACTCATAACTTTTTTTGGTGATTATGAACTGCAGTCTACATTTTGAGGTTTCAAAGTGGCCTGTATAGCCATTGAAACTCAACTTTAGTAAATGCCACTAGTGTGAGCAATAAATGAATGAGTAGTTGATTTTCCATCACGACTTCCAATCCAAAGCCAATAGTTTTCAACATAGCCTAAATACATATCCCCTAAAATGTGTATGCTTCACATTTTGTATTCTCTCATCCACTGGTACATGGCCTCCTGAAAATTCTCCATTTTTTAACATGGGAAATCCACACTTTATCAAATCTACTTCTCATTTATCTATTGTTCAGACTGTAGACATTTGATGATTTTACGAAATTATTCCTGAAATACATGTATTCTTCAAAATTCAGAATTTCGTATGGCTGCATATGGTCAAAGTGAGTCATTTACAACTGAGTCTATTCGTCCATGTTCCATGGAAAAAGATTCAATAGTATACCTCCCAATCCATCCATCTAGATGGTGATTGAGGCGCACTGCTGCCAGCACTACTTGGTGCACTATGCTGCCTCTCAGGGGTACCACTGTAATGCTGATTAGTTCGTTGATATGGAGTTCGAGGTGATGGTTTATACATTGACATTCTAACTTGTTCTGATCACATCTAGATCATCAAACAATGTTTCAGCAAAGGCATTACAACAGTGATAACTGAATCAACCACGATACATCCTTAGACTACCTTCTAATTCTCTGACCGTCGATATTCAAATTTTGTTTTGATTTTTCATAAAAAATTCGGCAGACATTCAAAAAATATAAATTATTAACGCTTATTTTGGTCCTCTTCAACGACCCTTTCACATGGATTTTATATATTTAGATCCAGGAAATATCCGTTTTGAGTCCATTGCAAATGCATGTAGAATACTTGCACAGTTCGTGTTAAAAACAGCTTTTGGTTTTGATTTTTGAAAAATAAATTCAAATCAAAATTCAATATGGCTACCAAGAAGTCTCGAAGAAGTCCCATATTTTGAATATAACTAACTACGACTTAATACAACAGTCATGTGATGAAAAACAGCAAATTAGAATTAAATTTTAAAAATTAGATATATTTTTTGACATAAATAACAAATATATACAAAGATATTGTCATAATGAGAAAACAAATTCGAGACTAAAGTTTGATATTTAAGGGAAGTACATGTGTACTTAGAATCAGTACATTACCCTAACATTATTTAATAATAGGCGATCAGCCTGGGGGGTTGGTCGGTACCAAATCAGGGGAATAATGGCCATGGTGATTTTTGAGAAGGTCTAGACCCCTAAAGTAAGAAAATATGTGATAGCATTGCAGAAGTGGTAGCTTAATAGGTGTTATCACCCATTTTTCAAAATGGCCGCCGGTGCGCTTGCTACCAAATAAAAGAAGTTATATCTAAGCATACTGAGAGGCAAAATCAGTGATTTTAGGGTCTAATTTTGAGTTTAGGGGTCAATGATTTGAGTTATGCCTAAATCCAAGTCATCGAAACATTAATTCATATGAAAATCCAAGATGGCCGCCAAATTTGGTTCAAAAACAAATATGTACTAATGATACAAGCTCAAAAACATTTCAACATGATTTTGAAGAGTTTTAGAAGAGGTTTTAGAGTCTTCAGATTTTATTCATGTCTAAAGCTTTGTCATCAAAGGATTACCTTGTATTGAAATCCAAGATGGCCGCAAAATAGGTGCCAAAACGAATATGTTATTACAGTATTGATATATATGCAAGCTCAAGGAACAGATAAAAAGCAATTTTGTAGACAATGAAAGGGTTTGGGGGCCTCATTTAAGTCTAAGTCAGCAAAGAATTGCTTTAAATGAAAATCCAAGATGGCCACCAAAATGAAAATGCAAACATGTATTGATATAAGCTCAAAGAACAGATAAAAATTAATTTTATAGACCATGAAAGTGTTAGGGGATCAATGATTTTATTCTCTTAGTCATCAAAGAATAACTTGATGTGGAAATCTCAGATGGCTGCCAAAATGAATATGTTACTATTAATATATGTTCAAAGTGATTTTGGAGACCATGTCTAGGGGATCAATGATTTTATTCTCTTAGTCATCAAAGAATAACTTGATGTGGAAATCTCAGATGGCTGCCAAAATGAATATGTTACTATTAATATATGTTCAAAGTGATTTTGGAGACCATGTCTAGGTTTCAATGGTCAAGAACTTTAATTATGTATAAAACTTAGTCATCAAATAATTATTTTATTTGGATATTCAGGATGGCAACCAAAATGGCTGCCAAAAGAATAAGTAATTTTGGAATACATTTATTTGAATATCCAAGATGGCCCTGATGGGATGTACCATCTCAATTGTACCCTCTTCATCGCAGCAATGAACTGGATTGTGAAAGCAGAAGAATCCAAGTAGGGAGGTCTCAAAGTGAATGATGACACAAACCATCCTTCTTGCCAAGCCTTTATGGACATCATCACTGTTATGACCTAGTCATTCCCTGGAGCACAACGGATTCTAAGCTGCCTCGAGATGATGGCCAATTGGGCATGTATTTAGTGCAATCCAGGGAATCTTTTCAGCTGAGTGGTATACAAAGGCAGCTAATGTGCAATTATTCATACTATCCATGATGAGAGAATTGAATATCTAGGGAAATATTTTGATGAGTTTCTTAAAGATATCAACAGCATCTGTGAGAACTAGAAAAATGAATGAAAGCTATTGACCTTAGCCATGTAGGGAGTTGGTTCAAAGTCTCATGCTTTCAGTTTGGTGTTGTTCTATGACTTTTCCAACTATGTAACTTCCATTACAACAACAGAGGCTGAGGAGAAAGAGCAACATCAACAGAGTAAGAAGGGGTAACTTGCAAAGGTTACCTGGGAGTAGATAGGCAACTTTGGTTCCAATAATCTCAAACAAACACACACCCAAAAAAAGGTTAATAAGTATTTTAGCACTCTGGGAATCAGCTCTTGACAATGGACCAAGTTAAATTTTGGTGTATCCCAAAAGCTCTAATTGACTCTAATTCCAAGAAAAAAGAAAAAGAGAAAAACAAAGAAAATGAAAAAACAAAGACAACACAAATGAGAAAACACAAATAAAACAAGAAAATTGAAAGGCAGCAAAGAAAAAAGAAGAAAGAAAAACAAAAATGAAAACAACAACAAAAAAGAACACTGAAAAATATAGAGGTTATAACAGATAAAGAGAAAATAGGAAAAAACTTAACCAACAGCCAATTTGGCAGCGATTTTGGCAGCCATCTTTGATTTTCATCAAGACAACAATTTAACAATTAAAGTGAAGAGAAAAAATTTCAGTTGTAACTGAAATCCTCAATCCCTAGATCCTAGTTAACTAGTCAAAGATACCACAATCACTTGCCAACATCCTCTGTTAATGCTTATAGATATACATGTATGTACATGTAAATATTCATTTTGGCAGCCATTTTGGTGATCATTTTGGATTTTAATATGAGGAAAGGTTAAGATGACTTTGGTAAAGTCTAAATTGAAACCATTTTCCCCTGAAACCTAGTTTCAGATATCTATTACGTACATTACTTTTCTAACTTTTCTATGTGCGTATAAATTCATTTTAGCAGCCATATGTTTGGCCATTTTGGCAGCCATTTCAAATTTCTATATAAAGGTATTCTTTAATCTTTAATTAGATTTATCCATGGATGGAATCCGTATAAACCTCTAAAACCCTATCATGGTCTACAAAAGCACTTTTTAACTATTCTTTGAGTTTATATAAATAGTTTACATATTCATTTTGACACTCATTTTGGTGGCCATCTTGGAATTTCATATAGAGGATTTCTATTATTACTTAAATTTAAACACAAATAAAATCCCCAGCCTTTAAATCCTATTCATGGTCTCCAAAGTCACTTTTTAACCGTTCTTTGAGCTTTTTTTTAGCTTATATCAATAGTAACATATTTGTTTTGAGACCCATTTTGGTGGCCATCTTGGATTTCCATATAAAGCAATTTTTAGATGACTTAGATTTTGACATGAATGAAATCCTTGACTCCTAAAACCCAGAAATAGACTTCAAAATCACTGATTTTGCCTCTCATTATACTAAGATATGATCTCTTTTATTTGGTCAAAAGCGCAAAAGCAGCCATTTTGAAAAATGGGTGATAACACCCATAAGCTACCACTCCTGCAATGCTATCACATATTTTCTTACTCTGGAGGTATTTACCTAGCCAAAAATCACTATGAGCATTATTCCCCTAACTTGGTACCGATAAGCTAAATTTTGGGGTGAAGCTGATGGCCTATAACGACGTCTACAGGGATCCAATTACCATAAAGTAAATATCATCTGTCCTTGATATAAGGATTGTTTAAAACAAACTGACCTTCAACAAACAGACCATTATTAAATGCAGGTTTATAATAATATTAGTATAAAGTTAATTAAGAAATGTAAAGGTCAAGTATTGAATCTCTAAAACTGAATTATTTAGCTAAAATACATGGACGAGAAAACGTCAGTGTAAACATGTACAAATACCACTAAAATGTAGTTTTCTAATTAAAAAGATGGTTTTCTAATCGACCTTCAACTGATTAAATTCAACATGGTAATAGTCGGACCTCTGTTTGCTTGTAGACGGTGTTCGGTGGTTGGTATTCGGTGATGGGCCTATTGTTCGGCGCCTGCAAGTGACAGGTGGAGGCGTTATGTATGTTAATGCCTTGTCTATAAGTGTTTTGGGGGACTGGATCTCCGGTCTCGGGTACGACTGAATAAAGGTAGGCTTACTCCTGGGGTTTCAATAACAGCCGGCGGGCGGCGAAAACGCCGCTTCAAATCCCAGTTACGCCGGTTCAAATTTTGAGAGAAAAAAAAATTGAGAAAAAAATTGCCGGTCCAAATGATGAGAGATTTTGCTGACACATGAGACAAATCAATTTAGTTTGACATATCAAATGAAAGAATATAAATTGGCCTACCTTGTGAAGGCAAAATCTAAGTATAATAGGCAGATAATCAGCAGTGTTTTAGAGAAACACTAAGATAATTATCAGAGGGGGAGAAACACCAGGGTTCAAAGATGACATACGCTTATAATGTAAATCTGTATTGAGATGACACGGTCGCTGATTGGTCAAAAGTCGACAAACAAATGACGTCATCAATGGCGATTTCAAAATTTTCGAAATACGCTTCGAATAATATTATGTTCATTTCTGGCGTGTTAACCAATATCATAGCTTCTCATTTCACATCAAGATAAAGAAAGGTGTACGGAATATGCCTATATCAATTATAACATCCCATCGAAGTGTAGTATTTGATAGCTAGCCGATGAAAATTCGAACGAACGAAGGTGGTAAGCAAGAGAGGTAATTATGTCTGTCATCTTGAAACTCTGGGGCTTTCCCTCCTCTTGATAATTATCTTACTGTAATCCGGCCACCATTTTTATTGACCTACTCTCAAACCAACATTGCTTTGAGACTAATGGGTCAGTAGCAAAAAACCTTTATCACTGTCCTGTCAACTTTCAATGGACACTATATTATTAACAATTACACATGTACTTGAAAACAAACAGTATAATCAATACAATTGATCTTCTTGGTATTATCTTACATCATAGTGAGGAAGCACAAAGGGCAACATTTGAAAACAAATAAAATATTACAAGTCAAAAATGCATATCAAACTATTGAATGTTAATCTTTATACAGTATTTCATTGAGATTAATAATGTGTCAGAAAGGAATATTGAGTTTATTACTTTACATGAGTCAACATTTAAAAAACACCGTAATAAAGAATGAACAAGTCAAATAGATCTATTGCTCATACTGTTTGTATTAAAGTGACAGGAAAATACTGATTTTATTGTTTTACGTCACAGTGAGGAAGCACAAGGGGTAACATTTAACTCCAAATATGAACGAGAATGCGAGCGAAGCGAGCGGCGAATGGTCGATAAAAAATTCAGCCTGTTGAAATTGCCGAAGGCCTGTTGAAAAAATATTTATTGAAACCCCTGTTACTCTAGTTGCAATTTGTTGGCTGGACTATACCATGCTGAATTTTCATTCAGTTGAAGGTCGACGTTGAGAGATTTCTCTTGGAGTTTTATTAAATCAACTAAACCCTCGTGCCATTCATTACATCAAAAAGCTGAACTACAAATATTTGTTTATGTGCTTTATCTGAAGGTACAATTACAATACTATTGTTGGCCCAGTAATAGTTTGTTGGCTTAATCTAATTGCATTTCGAAAAACATACGGTAACGTTTGAGAAACGAAAATATTATGATAGTGAGCAAAGAAAACAATTGATCATGAACCTTGAAAGTGTCTCTCACAACAATGAAGCATTGGATGTTAAAAACGAAAACAAATTTTAATTTAAAAATTCATTAAACCAGATTAGCATCAACTGACTTGAATACATGCATTTAAACACTATTGACCATAGGGGTCTATTCATCCCAATTTCAGTATACATTGCTAAGCCGAAAGGACCTGAAAAGTCCATTGGACTTACGGGGAAAAGAAAAAGCATAAAGCAACACAAGACATCCAAAATACAAGGAAACAATATCAACCGACCCATTTTCTTATGGCCGTCCAATATTCAAAAATGCCAAGCATGTAAAATGTGAAAGACAAATGAGTGCACAGTGAGAAAAGGAACATCAAATTATCCGAGCACAATAAATTTATTTGAGCACAACACTCTCCCAGAAGTCGGGCTTAGATCGGATTATTTAAATCACTCAACCACGGACCTGAAGAAAAAAGTCCGTGATTCAACTAACCTGTCTTTCTTCCCCAGTACTGACAGAAGACGTAATTCCCCGGGGACTCCCACGTGGACTAGCACGGGGGCTGGCCCGTGGACTCCCAGCCCATCCTTTTCCTAATGGTGTTGTTCGTGGACCAATTATGGGATTTGGTTGAATAGCCCCTCCTTCAGTTTCCTCTGAAAATCTTGGAGAAGATAAAGGACTCATTGCTTTTTGTCTGGTCAAGTGATTCAAGAATGGCATCGACCTGAGCAGTTGCTCTGTTGGAAGTGATGTCCGTCTTGGTGACATATTCTGAAGGCCATTAATAGAACTATTCGACGGGGAACCAAATATAACTGGTCTACTTTTCACCTCGTTGCTAATTGTTTGTACATTGTTTTTGGTAGTTATGGCAGCCATCTTGTTTCAATCTCTGTTTTTTATGAATTTTTTCCTTTCTGCTAAACATAGATCTTTTGTGTCATGGTCATCATTTTAAGCTCTGTCATCCTCTGAATTTTGCTTATCTACTCCTTGAATTGGACTGCATTCGTTTTCTTTTTGACTTTAGCTTTTACATTGTTAATGTGGCTTCCACAATATTACACTATACACTCATCAAATAAACCAAATGGACCATTGATTAAAGTAGCCGAGATTCGTAATCCTTGGATCACCTTTTGCCCTAATTGGATAGGGTTACTGATTGCCTTATATATCATGGGCCTAGTTGCGTGCAATTAGAAACCTAATCCCTATACGTCAGAAACATGTCAAAGTCGAAGCAGGTGTAGACAGGTCCCATATTATACCTGAAAGTAAACAGGTGTATTGTACATGTATATGTATTGTATATATGCATAACAATAAATCAATTGATAATTTGGTAAACATCTCGAAAATGAAATAATTCATATTTTAGCATGCTTTGTGCAATTTGCCTCCTGGTTGAGTCAATATAGATTACTCTCATTTTAAATCTTACATAACAATAATCCAATACGGAATTCAATAGACAATATCGTATAAATATTATCATAATGTTCAATTAACAATACAGATATATTTAGTAACTGATATATTTAAGAACCGTACTCCAACTAAAATACTCTCTCATTCGATTGTCTCAAAATAACGAGGGACAAACTGACCACTTTTGCTATCAAGCAACTATACATATTTTATAACCCTTCATATAAACAAGCCAAAGTTCATTCTCATTGTTTTCATATGTCTTTTGAGAAGCGTCCATTGTGATTGATGTGATTTATTGTTTAAAAATATATAAAGACTGAGTAACCACCAAGATCACATTTGTGATTCCTTTGATATACCATAACAGCCTCTTAAATAAAGGGTTGGTCTATAACCTTGTACCAACAATAATAATTATATATATCCTTAAAATGGCGAGATTATTCTGGTTGGGTGACATAAACCTTTTACAGAAAATTGGAATGACTGATCTTCTCCACGAGAACAGTTACATTGTATATATCACTGAATTTGTATGTGCATTCCATAGAAAGCCTGATCTAGTGATCCTCTGATATTATTAAGTATTATACAAACAATAAAATATATCCTAAACTAATGTCAAGATTATTCCAGATGAGTGACGTTTCTGCAGGAAATCTCACTGAATGAACTGCCCCAAGATTGGAGATTTGGATATATTCCAGTGGCGTCTTCAGGTCTTTTGTCCTGTGCGTGTTCAAATGAGTTATAGCCAAAAGCCTCAAGTTATTCATGGACCAAATCTGCTCTAATGGATGGTTGATCTTGCCCCGTTTTGCCTTATCTTACATTTCGATTTGAATACCTTCATGTTGAGCTCATTTACTTGTTTGTTAATCGTATGACTAAATCCTATTTCTTGTCTTTATGACACGACTTTGTTTGTTGTTCAGCTTATAAAGTAGTAAGCACCTATTTTGGGGTAGGTACTCCAAGAGTACTTTAAAATGTCTGAAAGACCCATAGGCTCCACAAACTGTCCAAAGAATTATTTCATAATTTCTCGACGAACTAAATCAATACAGTAATGAAAATGACTAAGCAACACGTTCATGTTACAGTGAGAACATATGTTCAAAACACAGTTCAGTTCATATTGGAAAACATTTTATTTTACAAATACATGAATCCTTAGGACAAAAAGAAAGAGGAGCGTGGAGTATTGGGTTAGAGCATGATTAGAGATGACAGTATAGTTGTATTTGATATCGATTAATCTAGAAATGAAGATCATGAAATGCATTTCACTGCCAACTAATGTTTACCCCGAATATTTGAGTCATGACGTCAAACCCAAATACAACACAGCATAAAGACTGTGAACTGAACAATGTCTTAATCATCTTATACAATCATATGTAGTAGTGTTAAGTAAGATTTCACTAAAGGTATCATTTTCACTGCGATATGGTTTGAACTTGATACTTTAAAAGAATTAACCTGAAATATTTTATGTTAGAAACACAAAAAAACTTTGAAATTTGAAATAAAAAAGGCGGGCAAAAATGCTTTTACAGTCATTCTGATTCATTATCCGAGGTGAGGTGAAGTCAGTTATAACAGAAGCAATAATAAGTATACTACTGAGAATCCTTACATGAAATATAGCCAGGCTTTGTGAATTAAAATCCAAATTTATTATTCCACTGTATTGAACGTGCTCTTTTCACCAAATCTCCATTCCATATTAATTTGATAATTCCATATATCACAACGCCATAAATCCACAAAAGCTGTGATAAGCCAAACTGTTAAAGATTAATTATTTAATTCCTATATGCATAAAGTGAATTTCGTGCGCGGCCATAAAAACATATGTGTGTATTTTAAGGAAGTTGTAGAACTATGTTGATATTACACTTCTGCTCTGAAACTGGGATCAAATATTTTTCATTGTAAAGTGCACTCGATATTGAAGTTTTAATTGAGTCAATCTTTTGAAAAAGCAAATACACTACTGAAAAAATAAATAACATAACGGTTAAATTGAAATCGAAATCCTGTTTGTATTATCTTTTCTGCGCGTTCTCTTGTGAATAAAACGATTTCACTTTGAGTAAAGTAGATTGAGTTGTGAAAGAAAACTCCTTGAGAAATATGCACCGTATTACAACACAAAGATTCTGCATATTTTTTAAACTGTTATGGTCGATTCAAAAAATGCACTTACCAAAATTGGAGTTTCCCACACTACGTATCTCATGACGTCATGAGGCAAATTAATGATATCTTGCAGATGTCTACATCCTTAACCGCTTATGCATCTCTTTTCAAACACTACATACTTTATGGTTTAATTGTTGCGATTTGATACCGTACATATTTCAAGAACACCAACTTAAGTGGCCCAATCTTTCATCCAGCAAACTAAACTGAGGTTTAAGTGTTTGAGGTTGGGCTAAACATTCTCCCTTAATAAATTGCCTAATACTCAAAGAATGCGAAGTTTGCCTGTCAATTGGATAGAGTTCTCCGAATGCATAAATAAAATCAATAAAATAAACTGTTGGTTTAATTTTCAATAGTCAATATTGAGCTCAATAAAGGGTTTAGTAAGAGTTGAAAAGGGTTTAATTGCATTGGATTTATACATTGAATATTTCTACTATTATCCAAGACAAATTCATTTAAACACAATTGACAAATATGTAAGACATGAACATATATTAATTAGCGTTAACCAAAACTGAAAAAATAAAAAAAGGAACCGACAAACCGATATGTCTCAGAATCGTAAATAGTAGTTTGATTCCCGGGGTTTGATTACTATCAAGCATTTCGAAGGAAGGAAAGCCATTGCAAGACATTTATATTCCAAAAGTGAAAAATAAGGCAATAACCTTCAAAGCCTGTTATTCCATTATTCAACGTAAGACGGTTTGTAATAATCCTTGGAGGCATATATCCTGTGTGTATTACGTTCATAATAATCCAAGAATTTACTCAATTCCCGGGAGTAAGCCTATACACTGGACGAAAACGCTTGAGCTGTATTTGTGCCATGGCAGGGGAGGTAATTTGCATAGGTTATAACTTATTACCCTAACACATGCTTTTCAAGGGGGTTACATTTCGGAACATTGAAACGATACGAAAGGTTATTAAATCTTATGTAATTAACCATGCGACTTGGAGCTTTTAGACGATATCGATATCGATATCGTGAAATTTTTACATTCTTTTGATCAAAAATTTGTGTATATACACTAAAGAATTCATGAATTTTAAGATTTTTAAGCCAATTTTTGAGCATATTAGAAATGGAGATTCAATTCAATACCGAGTTTTTCGCAACATCGAAAGATTAAAGCTATGTATTTTCAATGGACTTCAATTTCTCTATTCGTTTTTTCAAAAATAAATTCAAATCTCAGTTTAATTTGTAATATGATAATAATTCTTAGTCACATGGTGTAATTCAAACAATTTGATTGGTTAAAGTGGTAAGCTTACATAGAAAAAAGTTAAATTGTATTTTTGAATTTTTTATGGAGCCGAAGGCAATTTGACACTGAAAGGCAGGTTATTGAGAGGAGATAAAGGGATAAAGGTAGTAAGGGAATATCTCAGTAAGAATTTAAGTATAAGAATTCGCAGTAAGCTTAAGATTTAAATAGTGGAAATCTGTGAAAATCTTTTTCAAAAATGGCACCTGAGTTGGGACATTATTATTCTCATACGAAGATGTATGTGCGTAAACTGATGACTACTCATTCTCTCTCTGAGAATGTAGATAAGAATGACTGGGCCGGGTCCATCGAATACTTTTGTCGGAAGCCCATCTGCAATATATTACCTGGCCAGCCCTGGAATGCCAAATGCCATAAAAAGTAATAGGGCCCCCAAGTACGCTCTGCAATGCAGGGATAGATGTCATCTTGCAACATATATATTGTATACCAAATGAAACAAGGAACTTGAGCAGAGACGACTTTAGTTTTAAGTTGTTTTTCAAGTTGAATAGGCCTCATATTCGGTGGCAACTGATATTCAGTGAAACAGCCGGCGAAAAGTGACTAATGAAGTGCCACATTTTTTAACTCTAAGAGCATTATTCTGGCCATGTTCTGGTCAAATGGTGCAGTGTACGCCCGTGAGTGGGCCTTTTAAAAATTGCGAAATCGGGACAACATTTCTAGGCCTATAGCCAATTAACATTTTTTCGGCCGGTCACTAGCCTACTCGGCTAGGCTTACGTGGGGGCACTAAGACAACCGACTGACTTACAGAAATGTACAAGATGCTTTTAAAAAACGAATAAGATGTTTCTTAGTTGATGATGCTAGTAATTTCAACGGAACATGAATTTCACTTTTAAAAAACGAACATTTTATCAATGAGCAAAGCAAGCAATGGCGAATGATTTGTTTGTAAACAAAATGGAAGGAAAAAAGAATGCCCGTTTGGGATTTGGCAAATAACCGGTGAATTGAGCATTGTCATTGGAGATTCGTATAATTCAACAGTAGATAATATATGAAAGTATCTAAAACTTTGAGAAATGTGTATTTAGACTGCTGTTTTCGGGTAAAATATACCACAAATCAATCAGCGTATTCGGAAACATAAATTTTGGCGGGTAAAATCTCCAATCCTATTGGTCAGATTAGGCCAGTGAACATGTATATTGTGATTCATCTTTGATTGAATCACTGTTTTGTTAATAAATAAAGATAAATACACAATCTAAATATAAGGAAAGAGTGTCTCATATTATCATGAAAACAAAAGTAAAAGTCAATTGGTAGATTAATTTGTAAATTTAACATGTGCAGTAAAAATGTGAAACGATCATCGATTTATCCAGCGGCCATATTGGAAGCTGCACTGACAAAACCAAGATGGCGCGGTTGCGTTTTCCTGGACGACCAGGCCAACGTTTTGGCCGATTAGGCGTTAAATATGGAGCTGATGAAGCCAGAAAGAAAGCTGGTACAACATCAACCATGGTGGATAACATCCATCGTGGTCTTAAATATTTCTACGAGCTGTTTGGCGAGTCTGAAGAGGTAAAAGATTTCACATTTTTACATATTTTTTTTGGATGCTGCAATCGTTCAGAATTCGTATTCAATTTTAGCCCACGAAATAAGGTCAATCGACGGAATTACATCCATACATCTACAACTGTGCATTATCGCTATGTTTCCACACGTAATATGGTGCCACCGATGGGGAGATCGACAGAAAGTGTGTAGAGAAATACGCCTTTCAATTGACAATGATTGTCAGTTGCATTCCAAAATGGCCACCATTCAATTTTAGATTTTTAACTGTTGCATTGTATTTGCTCACTACCGAGGCTGTGTATGTGCATGGACATTTCCTGATATTTAAAAACCTGAAGAAATTTTTTATTTATAGCTCTACTTCAGTATAGTCTCCCATATATCCAAATTATCGAGTTAACATAATTTTGGTCGTATTTGTTATTTTTCCATTGCGATTGGACTTGCAAGGAAGAAAATAGTTGAAAATCTGAGCTTTGGACCATCAAATAAGTGATTGTGTAAAACTTGTCAGTATGCATATATTTCTGCTTTTGATTGAACTGATGTTATTTATAGCAAATATAACATTGTCATATATATACAATTCCGACAACTTTTATTTATCATTAGAATTGGCTAGAAAGATTAACGATCAGATCTGAGAGGATCAGATCATGGATCCTAGCTATAGACCCAAGGCCTTTCAGCGACTGGATCCGATTCAATTTTTATTTGAAATTTTCAAAATTGTCTCTGATTAGACATTTACATAAGGTCACATTTGATCCATTTTGAGAGCCACATATTGATATCCTATACATTACGATCTAAAATTTAGAATATAATTCTCTTTTGACTATTACATAAGCAATCCCACATTTGTTTGTATAAAAACATATGCATACATATTTCTGTTTCTGATTTGAATTGATATTTTTTAGTTGTCATTTCAAATATATTTTCAATTATTTAAATGTATCAACTTATATAGACCTGATCCAATCTAGAGCAAACTGGCAGTTCACAAGATTTCTTCAGTTTTAATTAGATTTACAAATTAATTTTTAATTAGCTGCATATAATTGCAGAAAAGTCATGATTGCTCCATTATCTTCATTGAACCTTTATTAATTTCATATATTAGAATTTACTAAAAGTAACTTTTATAATATGCTTATCACTGTCTGATGATTGAAAAAATGTATCAATCACAACCATAACTAATTGTCATGAAATCAAATTGCCAACTTCATTCAGAAGCCTTGCATCAAGCCCCTGTCCCCTCAAACTCCCTGTATAGGCGATGTTAGAAAGAGGATAGGGGTCATACAGGGGCTCAATGCAAGTCTACTCGTAAAACTATTTTGCATTGATGAGCAATACATCCACGGTACTAAGTCATTCATTTATAGCATCATCGATGTTGAAATATATTCAGATCTTACATCAGCAACTTGAACACAGAATTTCTCTATACTATAGTTTGTAACATGCCCTTGCAGATAAGTATATTGTAATAGCAAAGTGAAATTTGGGCTAAACAATTGAATTCTGATTCTCAATGCATAATTTCTTTAGACTTAAATTGTGAGCGATAATATATGGTTTAGTTACAAAAGATGCACCTTAGCTATCACAGCTAAGGTGCTTAGGTCTTATAAGGTCTTATAAAACATATACTTTTCAAAGTATGTTTGAAAATTAAAGAAAGCAATTTATTCCAGAACTGTTCCAGAAGTGTTGATTTTTATATTTGAAAGGACAATTACAGTAAAGAACTAACAATCCATTATTTTTAAACATTCTGTAGTTCCACTATTTTCCATTGTTCACCTTGCACACTTGGATTTGGGGTATTGGATATGAGTTTATTACCAGGGTCAGAGTGATATTTCTTGATAGACTTAAGCAGGATTATCATATGAACAGATCTAACCAATTGACTGGTTTATGTTTTACAGGAAGATGAATTTGAAGGATTCAGCCGTAAGGAATTCAAGAAAGCCAGAAACAAATTCAACAAACTTTTGGAGACTGAATTGGTCAAGAAAACAGATAAAGTGCGAGAAGTTATGACCTTTAGACCATACGCAGTTGGTCAGCCTATCGCAAATGTGAAGAAATCATCCCCAAAATCAAAGTTGACTTCACCCGCTAAAGTAAAAAACAGAGCACAACATGAGAGGAAAGACCCAGTCAAATCATCAAAGTTCAGTTTCAAGGTTAAACTCCAAGGGAGAACCAGTGCTATTAATAAGAGTCCTTCTAAAGGAAAGAGTTCTTCCAAATCTCGGAAGAAATCCGACAAATGGACAGAATCTGATGATGAAATTTTGGTGCCATCTCCCTCAAAGGTATCAATACCTAAAGCGAGTAAGAATAAGAAAAAAGTTACATCTAAGACTATTTCTAGTAAAATTCTAGCTAGAGTGAAGTCAAAGAGCCAGAAAACGAAAATAAGGTCAATTGATAAGACTCCTCCAACTGCTGCAGAACCTGTTGCTGATGCAACTGTCGATGCTATCCCAGGTGACAAAGAGGAGGGGAGTGCTCATAGAATCACTAAACGGAAGTTTTATGCTTATGAGTGGGTTGGGCCGGGACAGCTTGAAAAACCAGTTGTCGTTGATGGTAAACGTGAAAGGAAACCAAGCAGTAGACTTTTAATGAAGTTCTCTGATGATACCTTTAATCGTAAGCAAGAACAAACTGGAAAAGTGGAGCATCTAAAACGCCAAGGAGCAAATATTCTACAGAAGGCGAAATTAAATCTAAATAAAGCAGCGCTAAATAGATCTAAGGCTGCGCTATGTAAATCCCTTGGAGAACAAATGAAGAAAGATGCTAAGCTGCAACAATCAAAGCAATCTACTGGACATCCTGTATCTTTCAGTATGGATAAATCACCAAAGTTTGGTGAACGACCAGATCTGTCATTATCCCCTGTTAGAGGAGAATCAACCAGAAAGGATCAGTCTACTCCTACTAAGAAACCCCAGTTGGGCAACAGTCCCCCAACCTCTCCTCCACTCAAGCTGGCATACAAGAAGAAGAGATGTAATGTTTGTCAAAGGGGATTCAATGACACTGTTTTAAAGGATATGTATTATGGTGTCGTTGTGTGCAGGTCATGTAGAACTTTCCATAGGAAAAATATAGCACAAGGAAGACATATTAAACCATCAAAGGACTGCAGAGGTAAGGGATTCAATTTGATATGCTATGCTTATATTCTCAATTCAAAACTTAGTTTTCCAATTAAGGCGTATGTTGTTTTTTATGTCACCTCTCCACATGTAGTGACATATTGTTATGGTCTCCAACTATTTTGTGGACTGTGTTTGGTGTTTGACATCTGTAATAAATGCTAAGTGGTGACATTTTGCATGTTAATGCTTTGTAATTTCTTACGATGTCTTACATTATCTTCATATTATTTCTACTTTCAGGGCATTGTACCCTCAGTAAATTGAAATGTGCCTCCTGTCGGGAACAGAAAGCTATTCTGATGCTTCCTAGTTTAGAACAAACAAAGCAGATGCAAGCTGCTAAGGTGCACAATTTCATTGAGTGGAAACGAACAAGAGAAATCAGTGGGGACTCTCCCATGAGGCAGATATATGATAAGGATATTAAGAGTCCAGAGATAAATGTAGATATGGATAATCCTGTTAATGAAGATGATTTTGAGAATGTGGATAATGATGACTCATTTGCCATGATTGATGGAGATGATGACTCTGACTTTGTGGAAGATGATCTTGCCATGGTTGATTCTGATGGTGATCCAGATTTTAATGCTCCGTCTATCGATAAAAAATCTCCGAAGAAAAAAACTCAATCTTGGGTTAAAAAATCTCCTCAGAAAAAATCAAGTAAAACTAAAATCAGTTTAGAAGAGAACCCAACTTGTAGGTGTTGCTTCAGGAATTTATTATCAACCATTAAGGTGGAGAGCAAAATTAAAACAATCAAGACTTACCAAGGGGTCCCTTGTTGCGAAAATTGCAGGTCACTTTTCCGAAAACAATACGTCAGTGGATTATATGGATCAACATTTAAATGTGTATCTCAACAAGCAGGTAAGAGGGGCATTCTTCTTGGCTTTGTTTTGGAACCTATGATTGCAAATCACTGTCTTACTAAAATAAGACAATTTATGTTAAAATGAAGGTGTAAAGTTCAAATAAGAGGCAGGATTATTAGGTGATATTTGAGCCATGTTAGTTCAATACTTATTAAAATGGTGAAAGTATTTTTCCTACACAAACATTGGCAAAAAAGATAAAGGAAATAAATGTCTCCTTTCTCTACATTCAATGTACATTATTAGAACAGTTTGACATTTTACTTCCAGGGTTAGAGAATTCATGTGAAGAATACGAGTCGCTACAATCAAGGTGCAAGAGATGTAAAGTCAAGAAAGCATTAACAATATTTAGCATCCCAGAGTCTTTCATACCAAGTGAAAAAATCCTCGCTCAGTTAGGTCTCACCAAAGACATGCTCGGTACTCAAGAGAAGCGGGATGAACTTCTTAAGGACACTGCAGTATTTGTTAAACCGCGAAGACCCCTTCCAACAAACCTAAACTTGTCCCAGAAAAAAACTTATCAGAAAAAGATTAAAATGAAACCTATGGCCTCAGCGCCTGTTCAGTCAGGGAAATATCAGAAAATACACACTGATCCTAAAATCAATAAATTAAATGCTAAAAGGAAATTTTATAAAAGTGGTAAAATGGAGTGTGCCATTTATCAGCCGGATATGCGACGATTACCAACAAGACCATTATCTGAGAAAGATATCAGAACAGAAGAACGCCACCTTGAACGTATAAGGAAAGGAAAAAAGATATATAAATATCCAAAGAAATATATTAAAAAGAAATCACCGGAGTATGAAGCTCTTCTGAAGCGGAAAAAATTATTTGAAGGTACAACAAGAATGGATGGTTTAAGGGAACCGTGTGTATGTTGTAAGCTTGAAACAGTATTTTTGTACCAGGATTTGCCTTGCTGTACTGCATGTAGGAAGCTGTTTGGGAAACAATGTGATAAAAGACTGTATGGTTCACAGCTGGTGTGTTTGAAGAAGAGAGGTAAGTTTTACTAAATGCAAGAGATTGAGTTTGTCTACATTCCTCAAGTTATCCAAAATTCTATTCAAAATTTTATTCAAAATTGAATCTGATATTGTCTTATATCAAATCAGAATATTTCGTTAAAAAATCAGAATATTGTAAGAAAGCTAACACTAGTTTCTCATTCACTGCTTTGAATGGCCCTGAAAGCTAAAAATGAGATCATTAAGATCTTAGCATCAAAATATAAGAATGTCCCAAGTTACAAATAATCCTAGGTTAGTATGACTGGCAAATTTAATTTAGCCAATATTTTTGTGGGGTAATATTTTCAATATCACGAGGAATATTTAAAACAGCTGGTCTTGCATATTCAAGCCCCGTGTTCTCAACTAGTATGAAGACTAAAACATTGAAATTGGTTTGTGGTTGCATAAAACCTCTCTTGAAGTCAGCTTGTTTTTCATACATGTACCAATTTTGTATGTTTTCACTGTAAATTGCATGTTTTTCACTGCTGTTATTCACAAGTATCCATTTTATGTATGTTTTTCATTGTAGTGTAGTAAATCACATTCTGCATGCTTAGATTTTTCTACCTATGCCTATTGCCTTATATATTTATAAAGGCTGATGTTATTCTGTTAATTTTACAGATAATTGTGTGGGGTATTCTGCTCAAAAGTGTAGGAGGTGTCGTTGGTTGTGCGCCATGGGCAACTTCAAGATACCTGACCAACTGATGCCAACTGAGCATGAGATGGAAGCTGCTGATATTGTCCCACTCTCAGAGGACTTTCTTGAAGACTTTGATGGTGAGTTGATTAGAATACTTGGTCTTTAGGAAGACCAGTTCTTTACTGAGAGCTACCCAGAATAAATATAGTTTTCGGATCAAATCAAATCTATACACCTTAATTGACAGCATCTCAGAATTCTCATATCCTTGAACATCTCAATTTTTGAAGCCAGATTTACCTAAATAATTTTTCTCTCACCTTACCTTAATATGTGAACATTATTCCATTATATCTTTGATGGTTAGTTGATTAGGGTCCACCCTTTGCAGGAACTTTTTTTCTGATTAGTGAAGCGACTACTGTTTTGGTACACTAATTGAATGTGCTTTGTTAACATGACTCGTAAGCAATTTCTCTTACAAAAGAGAAATATCAATCATGAATTCAAAGCAGCATTTTTGATCTGAATTTTCTCGAAACTGAAACCCTCGTTCACTTTCAAACAACATCATGCTGCAAATGAGTCTAAAACAAACATAGTAGCTTAAAGTGAAATATATTCTTGTATTTTTCAGAATCTGAATTCAATAAAGCTGTAGATGAAGAATTGATGGAGTTAGGGTCAGAGTTTGGTTCCGAACACCCCTCTGTTGGTGAGCCCAGTATAGATCAGGTATGAATATAGTAATCCAATCATGTCCAACATTGTCCTCTTAAATGAGGAGCTAGCCCATGTCCAGTCAGAATATATAGTAAGAAAATCATGACATGACATTTACCATTTATTGACATTTACACCTGAAAAAGCTTCGACTAATTTTGAGTTTTTTATTTCACCACCAGAAGTGGTAACTTATTGTTAAAGGTTTTTTTGGATGGTGTTTGGCATCTGGCAGTCAGTGTTTGGTGTCTGTAACAAATGGTAGGATGTAGGTGGTAACATTTTGCATCTTAATGCCTTGTTTCAGGTACTATGGCTAGATTAATCTGAACTATTAAATATTATTTTGTGCACACCACATACTTTGTACATTTATATTTATATTTATGAACTGAAGAATATGTTCGATGACAAAGACATTTTTTTATTTCAAATGAGGAATCGTTTTTATTAATTAAATAATAATACATATTTCAGGACACAAGCCAGGATTCCATCCCAGAATCACCAGAAGCAGGGTCAGTGCCAGGACGTGGGGGTCCAAGAATTAAACATGTATGTCGCAAGGCCTCTGTGGCTCTAGGGACCCCCGCCACCTTCCCCTTAATCAGACCTGAGCTGTGTCTCAGTGCCCTACCCTCCTCTGTGAAAGATCAGATGGCACAAGACGTTGTTGTGAACAAAACTGAGGGTATTGGTAAGTGTGAACTTGTGTGGCATTACGTGATATTCCCATCATTGGAGTGTGATTTTGAAAGTTTGCTTGGATCCACTTGAAGACCTATCAGCACCCATTTTGCATGCATATAAATTGAAGAATCGTGAAAAATTGCCCGAGTGTGATCAACCTTGAGCCAAAAAGTCTTCAAAATGAGATGCATAAACTTGAGAAAACCACTGGAGAACAAATTTGGTGACTTGAGTATATTTCCAAAATATACAAGAGTCAACTGATTATAGGAAGTTCTCACCAAAGTTCTTGGAAAAATCAAGTGAAGCATATTTTTTATGCTCTACAATTGAAAAAAGCATTGTTTTACCAAAAGACAATCCAAATTGTAGAAAAATAAATTAATTAACTACAAAACTTGTGTATTATAGATTCAGATGACTCGGATGCTTTGCCTCTTGAAGAGATCATTAACAGATCAGCTGATAATCGTACAGAGATCACACATATCAAGTCTCCAACTGGAACTGGAACCCCTAGGCAAAGTAGAAGGAGTGTAAAGGTAAATCTTGTCATATATTTCACAAGTTAAACTTTTAATCTACTCTTGTATCTCACAAATTGTACTTTTAATAAACTTGCACTTGTACATTTTACAAATCTACTTTTAACTAAGCATCATTTCCCAAATGGACTTTATCTACAGGGCGTCAAATAAGTCTGTTCTCCCCCCTTAACTTTTTTAATTCAGAGATAACATAGGGTTGGGATATATCATCTTAAAGGGAATTTAATTTGCTGATCACACTCCAAATTTCAGAGTGATTGGTTAAATTCCCAATTTTTTAGAGTATTTTTAGTGATGTCCATATTTCACTTTTTTAATAGCCTGTATGTCTCCCCCAGCATCCCGGAGGGCCTCAATTCTACGAGGATATGATCCTGTATAAATCATTCAGAACATATGATTTTAGGTGTTATCAACTATTTTGTGATGACTGATGCCCCTGCTTCAAAGGGTCTCCTGAATGTAATACATTTTACTCTGTTATGATATTGAGAAACATCGAAATCACCCAATGTTGACATTGTCATTGCAGTATCAACTTTTCACTTTTCATTCACTATACCTGGTAATTTTGCTTGTTTTGACGTAATCAAAGGTCAACTACAACCTTACAAGAAACGTTGTAGGAATCTTATTAGGAGGAGTTTATGATTGATTTTTTGAGGGTGATCAGCATTTTCCACGAGCTTCAAAATGATATATGGGAAAGTATGATAGATTTAAAGATAAAAAAGTTAAGGGGGGAGAACAGACTTATTTGACACCCTGTACATATACATTTAACAAATTGTACCTTTCCTAATGTAATGCAAGGAAACTATATTTGTTATACTGCCACAACCTTGTTTCCGCATGGATAAATTGAGCATTAGCTTAAATTTAAAGTTTTTGTAGCCATGCACTAGACTGGTGCAAGCTAGTACATTGCACATGTTTTTCGTATTTGAACTTATCTTTCAATTTTCAGGGGACATTGTTCACCAAGACAGGTGGTATAAGAAAGCGGGCAGGAAGGTGTGGAGATTGCAAAGAGTGCATGGCTCCCCCCTGTGGAAAGTGTATATTCTGCCTGTAAGTCTTTTTATTATAACCTTGTTATAAGGTCTTTAAGTTATTTAAAATATATTTTTTATTCTCAGTACTGTGTATACATGTAACTCTACATAGATGGAATTGAAACTTGGTGCTACATTTTGAAAAATTTGAATGCTTCTAGTTCAAAATCTGTAAATGATAAATTGCACTCATTTAAGGAACATTCTTTGAGGCAATACTTACATATTTCTCACACCATGGAAAAAAGAAATTTATACTGTGAAGAATACCTTCAATACTAACAGATCATATTTATTACATTAACATATCACAAAGTACACCTTATCTCTAAATACTGTATGTCTTATCAAAAATTAACCAATACATGATTCAATCATTGATTCAGTTTTTTTCTTATATTATTTTCTTATTAATCATCATCGTTACACTTTATTCCATAAATAAAAATTAACAATCCATACAAATGCCATATAATGTTGGTAGCAATTTATAAGGAAATTAGAGAGGACTATTATGAATATTACATCATTTATTATTTTTAAAGTATAAATAACGAAATTGATTTTGAATATTTCTAAAGAGATAGTAAAGCACAAGGAGGACCTGGGCTTAAAAGAAAGCCATGCAAGTAAGCGTTAGAATATATAAGAATTATAAGTCATTTCATGAATTCTGATTTTCTAATTTATCTCATAAGTTGGGAATTTCACAGAGATTACAGGAATTCAGAAGTCATGGAATCAGCGTATTGTTTTGTGTTCTGCTTAATAGTTTGGATTTAGTTATGTGCTCTATTTTTGATTTGTTCTAGTGATAGGCCAAAGTTTGGTGGTTCCAACAAGCTCAAGAAGTGTTGTGTGTAAGTGTGACAGCTCTCCTAAATGACAATCTTTTTGCACTTCATAAAATAGCTGTAGAGTAACGTTATAAATATATCTCCGCAATTTTTATGCTGCATTTGTGTTTTGTCAGAATCTATAGTTCTTGTTCGCTCTTTCTATTCTGCAAATTACATTTCGAGCACATTTTATTTGGGAAGTTTCATTAAACTGACCACTTGCAGTTAGCATTTTTAGCATGTATTGTTGTATCGAATGACTGGGTTATGTCCAAGTGAATATATCAAACTGAATATGCTATATAACTGTACAATTTACTCATACTGTTATTTGTGTTACAGAGATAGGGTTTGTAGGAGCCCTTTACAAGCCAAATCAACTAAATCATCATCCGTCAGCACGAATGAGAAGTATGTCACATCTAAAAAAGCAGTAACAGCCCCAGGACCAAATGGCCCTGGGACCAGGGTCTCAACCCGTGTAAAAGAGAGTGTTCGCTATTTGGATGACTTTGTCTCAGATGCAGAAAGTGAAGATTCGATACGGTAATGGGAGGCATCAAAAGTTCGATGTCGGATCGGAAACTAAATAAATCTAGTTTTGACTCTGACCCCCCCCCCCTCCCCCCCAAAACTAAATACCATGAAAGTTGATCGCTTACTTCCGGTTTGAGAATTTGAAATTTTTTTGCTAAATACGATCTAGTTTTTGTTAATTCCTATCGTAATTTGCGGCTTTTAACAACTATTGATAGAATATAATCCATTGGAATGATCTTGACGAAGAAAGCAGCAGGTATATTCTTTATTTTATACCATTCCAAGGC